>JAPPVO010000010.1:3946282-4546282 GCA_030407325.1 Camellia japonica
TGCAAATGAAATGAATAAGCTGTGTGCGAAGCAGAGTTTGGGCTGCGTGTTCTACCCTCAATCAGTGTGTGCTGCGTGTTCACCTTCAACTTGGGCTGTGTGTTCAGAAAATCAGAATTTGGGCTGCGTGTTCTACCCTCAATCAGTGTGTGCTGCGTGTTCACCTTCAACTTGGGCTGTGTGTTCAGAAAATCAGAGTTTGGGCTGCGTGTTCTACTCTCAATCAGTGTGTGCTGCGTGTTCACCTTCAACTTGGGCTGTGTGTTCAGAAAATCAGAATTTGGGCTGCATGTTCTACCCTCAATCAGTGTGTGCTGCGTGTTCACCTTTAACTTGGGCTGTGTGTTCAGAAAATCAGAGTTTGGGCTGTGTGTTCTACTCTAAATCAGTGTGTGTCGTGTGTTCACCATCAACTTGGGCTGTGTGTTCAGAAAATCAGAGTTTGGGCTGCGTGTTCTACTCTAAATCAGTGTGTGCCGTGTGTTCACCATCAACTTGGGCTGTGTGTTCAGAAAATCAGAGTTTGGGCTGCGTGTTCTACTCTAAATCAGTGTGTGCTGCGTGTTCACCTTCAACTTGGGCTGTGTGTTCAGAAAATCAGAGTTTGGGCTGCGTGTTCTACTCTAAATCAGTGTGTGCCGGGTGTTCACCATCAATTTGGGCTATGCGTTCAGAGAATTAATGTTTGGGCTGTGTGTTCAGAGAATTAATGTTTGGGCTGTGTGTTCAAATCCCAATCAGTGTGTGCTGTGTGTTCACCATCAATCTGAGCTGTGTGTTCAGAAAACCAGAGTTTGGGCTGCGTGTTCTACTCTTAGTCAGTGTGTGTTGTGTGTCCACCTTCAAGTTCGGGCTGTGTGTTCGACAAATCAGTGTTTGAGCCGTGTGTTCACTTCTTAACTAATGTGTGCTGTGCGTTCACAATCAATTAATGAGCCGAGTGTTCAGAAATTCAAGTGTTTAAGCCACATGTTCAGGACGCAAACAAAGTACTATGTCATAGGCTAAACTATGTGTTCAAGTATGGCAAAGGCACGAAATGCACGAAAAATGTAGAAAATGAAGTAAATACCTCCCGTGCCTCGTAGGAGAGGTGATGCTCTGGCTCTCGTAGAAGTAGATCTCCTGGTGCTCGATCATTAAAGTCAGTGAAGTGACGAAAAATGGCCCGCAGAAGAACGTGTGCCGGCGGGGCGTACCTCTCGGGAATGAAAGGTCGAACCCTCGGAGGCAGAGTCATTACATCAAAATCATCCCCGGTACCCGGAGGGCCCCCACCATGAGGAAAATTACCCGCCATTTCAGAAAATCTGCAAAAGGAGCAAAAATGAGCCAAAATTGGAAAAAGTCAACAAAAGTCAACTCTCAGGAAATGAAAAAGTCAACAAAAGTCAACCCCCGAGAAAATCTTCCAAATATTGAGACAAACTTACCTCAAGTGGTGAAAATGAGAAAAGAAGCACCGAAATCAAAATTTAATCGGTTCAAAGTGCTTGAAACTGAATGTTTTCGCGAAAACAACTTGCGTGGGGTGTTGGAAAACGCGTATAGAGCTCAGATCTGAGGGAGAAAATGGTTTGAGAAGCAAGAGGAGAAGATTTTGTGGCTGAGGTTATGAACTCAAAGTGTTTGGATGAGAGAATATAAAGAAAAGAGGGTGAAAAGACAAAATTGCCCGCGGATTTGGGCAGGTGGCCGGCCGGTCACCTTTTCTGGCTGGCCGGCCATTCTCTTTTTGAAAGGTGGCCGGTGGCCTCCCCTGGGGAAAATAACTGGCCGGTGGTGATCCCTAGGTGGGTCCCAAGCTTTCTGCAAATTTTGAGGAAGATTGGAGTTCCCGGGACCTGAAAAAGTTCAAGAAAAGTGCACTTTCTGTCGTGAAATTGCTCCGCCGGAACTTCAACTTCAAGTTCTGACATGTGTCTCATCATTATTCATCGAAATCAAAATGTATCCTTTTTGAATGTGTTGTAACCTCTCCGGGAAGTGAACCGGAGGCCGCGATCGAGTCGCCTTCGCCGAAACGCGCGTTTCTTTGCTCGTTGTTTCGTAACAAACGGGCACCCTGATTTATGCTCGTTTTGCATTATCGTGCACATAACTTGCATTCTCATGAGCATACTTGCATTGTTATGCACATTTCTTGATATTGCCATACCTCTATGCTTGAGCATGCGTTGTCACGCACGTTCCTTTCTCGCACTGCGATGCATTCACTCGCCAGCACTGCGTGTGTCAAACTTTCAGAATCACATTGAATATATGTTGTTCGCATATTGTGCTTGTTCAATTTCTCTTTTGCAGGCACGATATTGTATGTACGGTTCATTTGAAGCTGGTGCGACCAGACGAATCGCGCAGGTATCGTATCTTCTCCGTGTGAGACACGACGAGAATTGAATAATTCTCCGCATTCTTAACTGCATGAAATGTAGTTGTTGCTTTGCATTCTTGCTTAAAACTGTTGCATCTATTTGCGAATACTTGCTTCATTACAGCTTGCTGCATTTACATGATCATTAAGTTACATCTGGCTCTGCGCATATCGCTTTGCATCTTGCCCTCTTGCCTACTGGCACGCCTGCAGGCATATCTCTGTTCATCTTGTATGATTGTCTAAGTCTTCGGCCTTGTCAAAAATGGGTCGTCTCTGGGTTTTGACATTCACTCCCGTCACTTGTGACTTCCGAGTTCTGTCAAAGAGGGGCAACTGTAGACACCCCATTTTTGACTGACCTTAAGACTCAGACGTCACCGATTGAGCGCTCGGTGATGTTGCATATTGTGCTCGTTCAGAAGTCTCAGAGTCTCGGCCGTGAGCTTTGCCTCCGGACTTCCACCCTCTTCTGTGCCTTGCCTCGGTTTGCGAACCAGACTCGATTTTCTCTGTTTCTCTTCCCAGAGGGAGGGAGAGGTTTCGTAGACCATCTCTCAGTGGCCGTGGGCTACATTTCATGGTCGTAGGCCATTTTGCCCATTTCGGAGCCCGGTTCCCGGTTTTCGGAGCCGTCAGGCCGTGTGCCTCGGTTCGGGACCGCCTAACTATCTCCGATTGCTCCGGTTTTTGGCATGCATCTTATTTACTCCCTTTTGAGGGACACTGAGGTCTGAGAGACCCACTTCGTGGTTGAACGCCACTTTCGGTGCTTAACAGTCAGTTTTCGGGACCTCGGATTGCGCGTTTCGGCCCCGGAACCTTTGTTTTGCATCGGTTTTCGTTCATTTTTGGCAGGTACCTCTGTTTTATCACTAGGAAGGTCACAGAAGGGTGGGAGGCCAGCAATTGTTTCAACAACCAGTTATATTCATCCGTCGCCCTCTGACGCCCGTTTTTCTCACTTCCAAGCCAATGTTGACCACCCTAATGCCACTTTCTTCAATCCCAAACCCCATATTTGTGTTGTGGGAACATGGGAGGACACAAATATTGTATGGCCGGCCATTAATTCAACTTGAACCTTTTGAACCCCTCCTAAAAGTGGCTTGTTGTCTCTCCTGTCTTACAATTGCCAATTTTGAACCACATGGTTGTGTTGAGGACACCTGGGAGGACACCAATATCTGGTGGCCGGCCAGAAAATCTTCTTGGCCTTTTTGACCCTTGGCCGGCCGGCCATGGGGGGTGGCCGGCCGGCCACCTGCAGCTCCAATAGTTGGCCGGCCAGCTTCCTCAGGGTGAGTACTTTACAGCTGTGCATTGTTTTTCCCTCCAAAACCTGTATCCGGAGGGAACTTTTTTTGGAGGGAAACTTGATGCAATTTCCCTCCACTTTTTCCCTCCCTTTCTCCCCCTCTTTTCCTACATAACCAGCTACAAAAACCTAGTTTGAGGGTTACAAAAAAATCTTTAAGAGCTTTGCATACACATCTCCCTCTTCCTCTCTTCCAAACCCTCAAAATCTTCCAAGTTCTACACCCTTTCTTCATCACCGCCTAGCACCACCACCACTACTCCATTTCCAGCAGCTTGGAGAGCTTTCCAGCAGCTAGGGGGCATCACTTGTCAAGCCAAGAAGCATCCAAGGATTGGTCTTCAAGGGTAAGTGTCAATTCCCTCTTTTTGAGCTTAATTTTGCAACATTTTTCTAGCCATTTAGCTTGCTGTTTTGAGCTCCGACCAAAACTGAAAAGGTCATTTTTTTGAGCTCATTTCCTTGTTTCATTAAGGGCTCAACATTGTTTGAGCCCCCCATGTTGCACTTGCTTCAATGCCCTCTTGAATGCCACTTTCTTGCATGATATTCTTAGCTTGTGTGTGATCTGTTTTGGGGCCTCATGTAAACTGTAAATAGGCCTATTTTGAACCCCCTCTTCAACATTGAAGAAGGGCTCAACACTGTTTGGGACCTCCATGTATCACTTGCCATTGTACCCCTCTTTGGTCCCATTTTTTGCATGATTTGTTAGCCTATCTTGCTTCTATTTTTCGGCCATGATCAGAACTGAGAGTAGCCCTATTTTGACCCCCTTGTCATGCTTCATTAAGGGTCTTTGGATGTTTGATAAATATTTTGTGTACTTCATGTTATAGCCCTCTTATGGCCTTAATCTTACATTGCATTTTGAGCATGTTTTATACTGATTTGGGTTTGATCATCTACTGTAAAATGCCATATTTTGGGACCCTCTTCAACATTGTTGAAGGTCCCTCACTTGTTTGAAACCCCCATATATCAGTTACTTCTTTGCCCCTTTGTTGGCCCATTTCTTGCATGAATTGTTTTCCATACTTGTATCTGTTTTTGGGGTTTGTCATAAACTGTAAAACATCATATTTTTGGCTCCTATTCAACATTGTAGAAGGGGCCTTCTGTGTTTGAGATCAGAAGCTATGACTTGCTTCATTACATCTCTTGGCCCCCCATTTTTTGCATGCTAATTTTTCCCTATTTGTACCCACTGTTTGACCATGCTTCGAACTGTAAAAATGCTTGTTTTGGGGCTTCCTAGCTTCTGTCTTCACACTTCATGTACGAATCATGCATGCATTGCATAGCTATAGGCCATTTCATGTGCTTAATTCCATGTTTCGGGACTCGTTCCTTGCATCGGGTTTCATTTCGCCATGTTTCGGGGCTGTTTTGCATGTCATTTTGCCTCTGAAATTTGCATGTTTGCATATCATATTCCATGTCTTTGCCATGTCTCATTAGAGTGGCATTTCGGTGCTTGAGGGTCGGTCCTCGGTTTGCGTGCACGCGTGCACGCATTTTGAGTCACCTTGTTTTCATCTGATGGCCTCTTATGTGAGTGTGGCTGAGGCTCTCTCATGTTGGTGTAAGCCCATATTGCATTGCGTATGCCATTTCATCTATAGCATTGTGTATGCTCGGTTGTGTATCACCTCGTGTAGCGTGTATGCCATTCCATAACATTGTGTATGTTAGGATTGTATCTTAGTTGCATTTCACGCATATCATGGATATTACATCGTGTTCGGGATAGGAGTTAGCCCGGGCACGAGAAACGAAGTACGTTCCGTACTCCGAGTGACGGAACGTGTCTCAATTCCCCAGTCACCGACACTCCGGATTATCCATGATGGAGTTAGGTTTTGTTGTATTTTCATATGCATTCATTTCATATTGAGTCGTGCAATTCGACTCCTCGGCCATTATGCATCGATATGCGTGATTGGTGGCACGAGGATCAAGACATGCATACATTTGTGAAAATACATTGCCATGCCCCTTTCCTGCTCTCTGTTGCAGCAAAATGAAGAATCAGCAACTTTTCAGAGTTTGGCACGCATTTCAAGAACAGGTGCAAACAGAGGCTAATTGGGGCATCGTCATGGATTTCCGCACAAAGGCGACCCGAACATGCATCATTCATCACCCGGAGCGGAATCAAGGCAGTCCCTGGCTTGCATGCCAGTTTTACAGTTTTCTTAGTTAATTTGTTAATTAATTAGGAATTTGTACATTATTTGGACTGTATTATTTGGACTGTAATATTCTTTTATTCGGGACTGTATATTTATTTGGACCCTCTGTGCGAGGGCAAAATTGTAATAAGTGTGCGTGAGTGTGATGTATGTCTTCCAACCCCACGTCTTTCTTCCCTTTTATTTACCTGCTTATGATGGTTAGATTAGGGCATGTTTCAATTAGCATACAGTATGATAGCATGTTTGCATTCATTCATCTGTTTTGCATGCACCGGGCTCGGCGCATCATACTAACTGCATTTGTATTTCAATTCCAAATTGAATACTTGATAGCTGTTGCATCTCATATGCCATGTTTAGAATAGCCGAGCCTGCTATAGTTGTATTTTTGCATGTGTTGCATTAGGCATCTCTGTATATTTAGGATCATGCATGATTTCTAATGAGTTTCTGTTTTGGCTTGGAGTACTCGGTGAGTTTTATGCTTTAGCATCCTTGCATGCGTGTGAGTGACTGCCATGGATAGCATGCTTACCATGAGGCTATGTGCTTATGTGATATAACTGCCTTGAATGCCTGTGGGTAGAGGTTGGGTTATTTGGATTGGAACAATTCATCAAATGTTTGTTTTAAGCCCACTAGACAGTGGCAAAATCATGTTTTCTAAGCCCACCCGAGGGTGGCAAAATCGCATTTTAAGCCTACTTGCGAGTAGCAAACCATTTTCACAAACAAACATGAAGTGTTTTGTTCCAATTCAGACGACTCAGTCTATACTTGTATGCTGTGCGCATCACATAGTAACCTAGGCTAATAACCGGAATAAGAACACACAATATTTTCAAAAATAGATATCATGGTTAGTAGAGGCCGGTCTTTGACCGGGCGAGCGGGGGTGCTCACGAAGTGACCTTCCCCAATCGTACCCAAGTTCCCGAGCCGAGGCAACTTTGGTGATGACGGACACGTGGCCTTTGGCACCAAGTTAGGGTTTCCTAAATTTCCCATAAAAAACATTTAGGTGGCGACTCTGTATCTGGCAAAGTAGTCCATGTTTGGCACTTCTTTTCAAAAAATCTGTTTTCAAAATCGATTTGCCGGATTTGGACTCTTTGGTTCAAGATTAAGAACCGTGACATTTGAGTCCTTGAACTGTAGTGACCCCAATATGAACGGAATGGGACTTAACCCTCCCGGGGCGTTCGGGGACGTCTACACCATAATTTAAAACAAACGCCTCGTACTACTCGGGATGATTTGTGTCTGTACGTTGAATGCAACAACCCTCTTGATCAATATTTCAAACTTGTAGTTGTAAAATATTGGGTATTTAAGACTGGATTGCAATTATTGGCCAATGTTATGTGGTTAGTGGTGAATTATTTGCCATAGGATTTTTTTCAAAAATTTATATCTCAAACCCTAATTTTAATTATTCGATTTCATTTAATTATTGTTTAGTTATAATATCCATCAATCTTTTTAATCAAAATTAATATAGGAATTTAATAATTAAATTAGTTTAATTTCACAATTGTCCCTGTGGATCGATACCTGAACTTGCCATTATTCTAAAAAAATTTGGTATAATTTAGTGTTTAATTTTGGTGTGTGTAATGACCCATCAATTTTCATTAGGTAAAATTGATTAAAAAAATATTTTAATCATTAAATTCAATGAAAAAAATATTTATATTAGACATTTTATATATATCTACATTGAATTTAATGGGTAAAATATTATTTTTTGATCAATTTTAATTAACAAAAAATTGAAAACAAATTAAAAATTCATGACTTATTTTATTATAAAACTCAAATTTTAGTTTAGTTTTTTTTTTTGTAATTTTTTTTTAACTAAACATAGAGATCTACTTTAATTTCATTTCCTTCTAATAAAAAAATAAAATAAAATGAAAATTTTTTTGAAGATTTTTTTATTTTTATAATTTATCTTGGGGGACAAAAAATGTTCACAAAATTTTAAATTGAGAAAAAAAATTACTATTATCTCTTCAAACTATTATATGTGTGTTGTTTTATCTACAATTTAAATAATTATTCACACAGAACGTGATTAACTAAAAGATTTTTTTTTTATTAAAAATCCATCAAATAACTTATTTTATGAGTGATAATATTAATAAAAATATTGATTTTACTTTCCACTATAATAAGTGATAATTTACTTACTTTCTCGTGAGGTGCCAAATTAATTTTTTAACAATATTACAAATTTATCCTTATTAATCCAGAATTTATCTAAGAAAAAAAAAAAAAAAAAAACAATGACTCAGATTCATTTTATATGTGAACCCTTGTTGGCTTATTTTTCCTACGAAGGAAAATATCATAAATGCGAGCGTGCCAGCAAGGATTGAAAAATCCTTACGGACTAAATTCAAGTTAATTATCAAGCGATTGCATTGACGATTCTTTTGCCTCAACGAAAAGGACTTCAAAATTGTAAAGTATAGGAAAAAGAAAAATTAAAAAAATAATAAGGGAGACGGAGTGAAGAAAAATGATTGACTGAACAATCAAAGTAACCATTAATTACTTCTACTCCTATGCTTTGAAAAGGAAATGCATAAAATAAAGTGCATGAAATATAAATCTATATTAAATTACTCTTAAGATAAGGAAAATGACAAAAAAAAATATAAATCAATTGTTTTTTATTTGAGCTGGATCTCTTACAATGTAGCCATTGATGGCTATTTATAGAGGAAAAAATACAGCAATAACTATTTAGTAACTACCCATTTCTCCCATCTTCATCATTGTCTTGCCATGTGTCCTTCCACTCATCCACTTTGTCCTTCATGTTCTCCATTATCTCCATAACTTCTTGTGGGAGCCGAATATTTTTTTATGTATAAAAGCCAAATGGATTTGGGGAAAATCAGGATATAGGTTATTCGGCTTCCCCCTAGGGGGATCATCGAGCTGAATAGATAAATCGGCCATAGAACCAGTTGAACAAGCAGCCGAGTGGAAATTGGCATACGACAAAAGGACCGAATGACCAATCATGCGATGGACTAAGAGTGGGCCCGACCCTAGGGCCCAGAAGCGAATATAAATAAAAGAAACATCAACCAAAGAGAGGTATGTGAGAACAGACTCAAGAAACTTAAGACACAAACAAACGAGAGGCATATACTAACTTGTCCGTCGGAGTGTTAATTCCAGCATTCCTAACCGGAGTGTTAATCTTTTTTTCAGGTGGCAATTAGAGGATCAGGAACGTCCTTCAGGATCCAAGAGTATTTCCAAACCACATAACCACAATTGGCGCCGTTTGTAGGAATACTCAAGCATATCCATGGCAGGCATCACAGAAGATCCTCCGATAGTCGTTGATGAAACTACGCCAAGAGACGACTTCACTCCAAGAAACATGCTTGGATCGGAGAATATCACTGCACGATGGGCCTTGAACTTCGATTTAGTAGCTCAGACCTCACCCTCAACCTCAATGCATGAAACAATGCAGATGATTATAGATCAAGCAAAGTAAAATGAATAGTGGCTGGAGAACATGATGGCTGAGAACGAGCGCCTGCGCCAGGATTTGGCCTTGGAGGTGGCGAAATCCCAGCAAGCTACATGCCAAGACCGGGGTCGACCTCCGGGAAAGGAGGATGGTCGACAACGTCGACTTCGGAAACGCAATAATGATAGTGATTCTGACTCACCATCCCCGGAACCCAGAAAGAAAGGATGAGTTGATGTATCTAGCTTATATGAAAGAACTCCGTATGTATGGCATAAATGAGGGAGGAACGATGACTCGGATAAGGAAGATAAGCATGAACCCTTTGTGCGACAAATTGTAAGGGTTGTACTATCCAAAAAGTTCAAAGCACCGTCGTTCACCCTCTACGACTGAAAATCAGAGCCTACCGATCACATTCGCCATTATAAGCAGGCAATGACACTTCATGCTGACGACGAAGCCCTTATGTGTCGAATATTTCCAAGCAGTCTGAGACCGCTGGCCGTCAGGTGGTATTCTAAACTGGAGCTGGTGTCGATTAAGAATTTCCATCAACTCCAGAAGTCCTTCAGGGCTAGATTCATCACTAATGAGATCCAACCAAAGCAAGCCGATTCCCTTTGGGCGATGCAAATTAAAATAGGCGAAACCCTTCATGAATATTCGGCGCGCTATTGGGAATGTTTCAATCTGGTAGATGATGCTTGCAATGACTCCATGGCCATCACCACCTTTAAAATGTGATTGTATCCCGATAGTCCCCTCCGCAGTTCATTAACCAGACGGCCCCCTAAAACAGTCTGGGCATTAATGAAAAAGGTCGACGAATATTGCAAATTGGAAGACGATGCCTTGCGGGTCAAAGCCGGACATAAAGCCATTGAGACAGTCGCGTTGAGAATCGTTCAGCCGATTAGCGTCGTGCCATCCAAAAGCCCCGAACCACGGAATCGAGCTAAACGAGACAAAAGGTGTGACTCAAGCCAATCAAACGATCAATATTCACGTCAAACTAATGAACAATATCAAGTGGATAGCAGACGCACAAAGCGCTCAGGCAAGAAATACATGGGGTTAATAGACCTGATCAGTGAGATTCTGTCGAAAGTTCAACACCTTCTGTTCTTCAAGTGGCCACCCAAAATGACGGGACCTCTCGATACAAGAAAACGGGATAAAGGGTGTGAGTATCATAAAGACCACAGTCACGACACAGATAGTTGTTATGCACTGAGGGATTACTTGAAGGAGTTGGTACAAGATGGCCGTCTTACATAACACATCCGAAAGAACAATCCAACAAATACAGTAGCTTTACGGCTGGACTCACCTCCTCTTGGTGTAATTCATATGATATACAGATTGTCGACGTCATCCAAGGCGCATATGATTCAGTTGTAGTCTAGCCCCCATAGGCGAGTCACGCCAGCAAAACGGCCCCATGAAACTGGAAGGATTAGTTTCGGTGATAATGACTTAATTGGAGTAACTCACCCTTACACTGATCCCCTTGTCATCGAGCTACGCGTAAACAGGTTCACCATTGAGCGTGTTCTCATTGACCAGGGCAACACTTCGGAAATAATGTATTACAAATTTTTTGTCAAACTTGGCTTCACTGACTCGGATCTGTCTCCGGCTGATTACCCGTTATTCGGCTTTAATGCCAACCCAGAGTATCCTTTGCGCAAAATCACACTACTAATTCGGGCGGGCACCAGATCAGTAGGCGTAGAATTTCTGGTTGTCAAGAACTTGGTTGCACACCATGTAGGCTGTTCCTAGCACCTACCATCAACTACTTCATTTTCCAACTAAGTATGGTATTGAACAAATTCGAGGTTCTCAGAAGTCGACATAGGCATGCTATCTTCTTGCTACAAAGAGACCAAAGGAGTTGGAAGTGTATTCAATTGAGGTACCGGATAGGGAGAGCGTCGAAGACATTAGGAAGACTCCAAGTGAAAAGGCAACCGAAACCCTGGATCGGGTCGAAATTGACGGGAATCCTGATAAGTTTTTCATGATCGGCACTTCCCTGGATAAAGGTGAAATGCAAAAGTTTGTTTCCTTCTTACTCGGCAATATTGATATGTTTGCATGGTCACTATACGAGATGCCAATAGTGGATCCATCCGTAGCCCAACATCACTTAAATGTTGATCCGAAATGTAAGCCAATTATTCAGAGAAGTCGGCGGTCTGCTACGGAGCATACTTCGGCCATTGTTAAAGAGGTAGATCGGTTACTTGATGCTGAGGCAATTCGTGAAGTAACCTATCCTACATGGTTGTCCAATACTGTGGTCGTAAAGAAGAAGAATGGCTCTTGGCGTGTTTGTGTGGATTTCACGGACTTAAACAAAGCTTGTCCCAAGGACTATTTTCCCCTGCCCAGAATAGACCAACTCGTAGATGCAACGGCACATCATCAACGCATGAACTTCTTGGATGCCTAAAAGGGCTATCATCAAATCGCCATGCATCCGGAGGATCAAGAAAAAACTGTATTCTTCACCCTAAAAGGAACCTATTGCTACAAGGTTATGCCTTTTGGGTTAAAGAATACGGAGGCAACTTATCAAAGACTAGTGACTGCCATGTTCAAAGAACAACTTGGCCGTACCATGGAAGTATACATCGACGATATGGTGGTCAAATCTAAAGAAAAACATTCCCATCTAGCCGATTTGGCAGAGACATTCGGCATCTTACGAAAGTACAAGATAAAATTGAACGTCTCGAAGTGTGCATTCGGCATTAGATCCAACAAATTCCTTGGCTACATCGTTAACCACCGTGGAATCAAAGCCAACCCGAGGCAAATAACGGCAATTCTAGAGCTTGGATCCCCTTAGTCAGTCAAAGAGGTTCATAAACTGATGGGAATGGCAGCCGCATTCAATAGGTTTATTAGCCGTTCCATAGATCGCTGCCAATAATTTTTTCACACACTTCGGCAAGGCAGAGCATTTGAATGGACCCCCGAATGCCAGGCTGCTTTGGACGGCTTGAAGTCTTATCTCCGATCAGTACCACTCTTGGCAACACCTACGGCAGGCGATTTGCTCATTTCATATCTAGCAGTATCCGACCGGACGGTCAGCGCCATATTGTTAAGGGAAGAACTTGGAGAGTGGTGACCAGTTTACTATGTGAGCAAAGCAATGACCGACTCCGAAACGCGTTACCTTCCATTGAAAAAGCTTATCCTTGCTCTCGTCATGGCTGCAAGAAAACTGATGCATTACTTTTAGAGGCATAACATTGGGGTACTAACGGACTACCTCCTCCGATCAGCACTCCGCAGCGCGAAAATATCGGGGCGCGTTTCGAAATGGGCTCTGGAATTCGGCCAGTATGATATCTAGTTTTTACCCAGAACTTCCATAAAGGGGCAACTGCTTGTCGACATTGTAGCCGAATTCACAGGATCCCTCGCCGACTTTAAGTCTGATCAGGTGCAAACTAAGCCCAATTGGAGAATGTATGTTGGAGACGTTTGGAAAATATACTGTAACGGGTCATCCAACCAACGTGGCAGTGGGGGTGGCGTAGTAATCATGACCTCCGAAGGGGAATCGAACAGGCTTTCAAACTGGGTTTCGATGCATCAAACAATGAGGCCAAATACGAAGCACTGTTGACCGGCCTACGGAATGCATTTCACCTCGGTGCGCGGCATCTTCTTGTTTTCTGTGACTCAAAGCTAGTAATCAACCAGTTGAAAGAGGAATATACAGCCAAAAATGACCGCATGGCAGCCTATATGAAAACAGCGAATTCTTTGCTCGCAAAATTTGATCACCACAAACTGAATCAAATAACCCGGGATTAGAACGCATATGCGGATGCCTTGGCCTGCTTAGCCTCTACCATCAACTCAGAAATTAAGCGGACAATCGAAGTAGGGTTCGTCCCTGAGCCGAGCATTGCCTCTTTAGAATCAGTCCAGATTAACGTTATTGAACCAGGTCCAAGTTGGATGGACCCTATCGTCGTATTCCTATCCTCAAAGCAGCTCCCAATGGATAAGAAAGAAGCACACAAACTGCGAAACAAAGCCCTCCGATACTACTTGGATCCGCAGGAAAAGCTTTACAAAAAATCTCTCTCTGGGCCGTACTTAGAATGTGTTCACTTGGATAAAGTCGAGGAACTTTTGTATGAAATACATGAAGGCAGTTGTGGTGCCCATTCGGGCGGACGTTCTCTGGCCCATCGAGCCATAACGCAGGGGTACTATTGGCCGACCATGCGAACTGATACCGAGTGTTATGTCAAGAAATGTGAGCAATGCCAGAAGTTTTCCCCTTTAACTCATCTGCCTACCGAGGAGTTAAACTCTATCACTAGTCCATACCCGTTCGCTCAATGGGGGCTTGATATCGTTGGACCATTACCACGAGCCCTAAGCAACAAGCGATTCTTAATTATTACGACAGATTATTTTACAAAATAGGTCGAAGTGAAGGCACTGACACATATTCGCGATTCCGACGTTAAGCGTTTTGTGTGGAAAAACATCATAATAAGATTCGGCATCCCAAAAGCCCTTGTCTCAGACAACGGTACCCAGTTTGACTGTGACGTATATCGAGAGCTATGCAACATGTATGGTATCCGGCCCCATTTTTCCTCACTGGCTTATCCATAAAGCAACGGTCAAGCGGAGGCCACCAATAAAGTCATTATGTATGGCATCAAGAAAAGGCTGGAGAACGCTAAAGGCAAATGGGCCAAAGAGCTGCCTAACGTATTGTGGGCTCACCGCACTACTCCAAGGCGATCCACTGGGGAAACTCCGTTTGCTCTTTGCTTTGGAACCCAAGCAATCATCCCCATGGAGATCGGCCTTCCAACTTTGAAATTGAGGCTTTTTGACATGGGCCGAAATGACATGATGTTGGCCTTGGACTTAACTCTGATTGAAGAACGCCAGGACCGTGCCCCAGCATCCATGGCACGGTACCAGCAACAACTTGCTAAATCGTATAATCAACGTGTACAGCTACGTCATTATATACCAGGAGAATTGGTCCTCAAGAAAGTGCTTTTCGCTGCTAGGAATCCCGCTGACGGAAAGTTAGGTCCCAACTGGGACGGCCCTTATCCGATTGACTCAATCGTAGGAACAGGGGCATATCGGCTCAAAGACATGGATGAAAGAAGTTTACCGCGTCCCTGGAATTCCACACACTTGCGCAAATTTTATCATTAAGGAAACTTGTACGGCGTGACAGCTTGTTTTGAATTTTCACGATGTACATCTTTCTTTTTTCTAATACAATGCTTTTTCTTTCTTGCTTAGTGAGTTACGGTTGTGACAAAAAGCCTCCAAATTCAGAGCGCCCTTCATAGAAATCACGATTGGCCAACTCAAAAGGCCTCTGAATTCGGAGCCCCTTCCGTGAATGACACGTTTGGATCGAATAAGCCTCCGAATTCGAAGCGCCCTTCATGGATATCACGATTGGCCAACACAAAAAGCCTCTGAATTCGGAGCACCTTTTGTGGAAATCATGATTGGCCAACTCAAAAAGCCTCCGAATTTGGAGCCCCATCCATGATTAACACGTTTGGGCCGAATAAGCATCCGAATTCGGGGCGCCCTTCGTGAACACAATTGGCCAACTCAAAAAGCCTCTGAATTCAGAGCCCCATTCGTGAATAACACGTTTGGGCCGAATAAGCCTCCGAATTCAGAGCGCCTTTCGTGAATATTGCGATTGATAGGCGTAAACGCGATTGACGTAAAGTAGTAGATGGTCATGACTTAATTTACAAGCATTGATTGAAATAACATATAGACATTCCAAATAAAATGTTTTATTAAATATATCGTGAGTACAAGATTTACATAAAAATGAATCAATGTACATTAAAATTATTCGGCTCTATCCTCGTTGTCAGTTTTCTCAATGTCGAAAGCCTCAAATAGAAAAGTATAACTCTGATATAAAGGTGACACTGGATCAACGCCCGCGACCTAGAGAGCCTTGATCTATCCATGCTTAAATCCACGATTTTCGCATCGACAGACTTCCTCGGTTAGTTTTTCCTTCGTCTTGTCTATTCCAATTTTTGGGCCGTCATGGAAGCCCTTTTCATAGGACCTGGTCTTCGCAGCTTTTATTGCGAACATACTCGCCGTTTCTCGGTCGGCAATCGCGTGATCCAAAATTCGCCGGTTTACTCGTTCTGCGACAATCGGGTTCACTTGACTCGCTGACTGAGTTTCAAAGGTATTAGCTTTTTTCAACTCATTTTCAGCCTTTTCTGCACGGGCTTGCAAGCTCCGAATGTCACCGTCTTTTTACTTTATCTCTCTTCGCGCGACACGAAGATACATGCCGATTTCATAGGAGGTATATAACCCCTTCACTGCTCCATGGACGCCCTCCCGAAAAACTTCATAATCAGCCCGGCCGACCATCGACTGCTGGACTTCTGGCGAAAAAATTTGTCAAGCGAACTCGACTGCTACATTTGGGTCGCAGATAATCGAATCCGCTTCCATCATCGGTTTGTTCCCAACGAAGATCGAGAAACTCAACGGGCGCGGTGGCCCACTGGTTTCTCTTCTCGAATGAGGGCAGTTACCTTGTCGTTGTTTCTCCTTCCTGGGTGACCTACTTCGACGATGTGGGGAGTGGCACCTCACGCTCTCCCGATGTCTTACTCCCTGTGCGCGTAGGTTCGCTACCTCGATTCATCTCCGCGTCCAATTCCACCAGTGTCCTACTCTTCCCTCTGTTGTTGAAGAATAGTTTTCTTAACATCCACAGTCATCCACACTGTTGAAGAATAGGCTCGACACACTGCCTTTTCCCCTTTCACAGTTTGTTGGATTTGAATGCAAAAATGGCACCTATGCGTACGTAGCGCCCACTCCATTTATTCATTACGGGTGTAGCACTCCCGAGGCGTTCTCTTCAATGCTCTGTGCACCAATATTCGGTGGTCCAGTTCATTCATTAGCTGAGGCAAGGGCAGATTCGTTAATTTATTTGGCTAAATTTCAAGGCTTTGCGCCTAAGTTGTACCCCAGCCAATCCATGAACCACCGATATTTGGCAGTCCAATTCATTCATTAGCTGAGGCAAGGGCAGATTCATTAATCTACTTGGCTAAATTTCAAAGCTTTGCGCCGCTAAGTTAATGTGCCCCAGCCAATCCATGAACCATCGGTATTCGGCGGTCCAGTTCATTCATTAGCTGGGGTAAGGGCAGATTCATCAATCTACTTGACTAAATTTCAAAGCTTTGCACCGCTAAGTTATGCCCCAGCTAATCCATGAACCATCGGTATTTGGCGGTCCAGTTCATTCATTAGCTGGGGCAAGGGCTGATTCATCAATCTACTCGGCTAAATTTTAAAACTTTACGCCGCTAAGTCGATGTGCCCCAGCCAATCCATGAACCACCGGTATTCGGCGGTCCAGTTCATTCATTAGCTAGAGCAAAGGCAGATTAATCAATCTACTCGGCTAAATTTCAAAGCTTTGTGCCGCTAAGTTGATATGCCCCAGCCAATCTATGAACCACTGATATTCAGCGGTCCAGTTCATTCATTAGCTGGGGCAAGGGAAGATTCTTTAATTTATTCAGCTAAATTTCAAGGCTTTGCGCCGCTAAGTTGTGCCCCAGCCAATCCATGAACCACTGATATTCGGCGGTCCAATTCATTCATTAGCTAAGGCAAGGGCAGATTCATCAATCTACTCTAAGTTGTGCCCCAGCCAATACATGAACCACCGATATTCGGCGGTCCAGTTCATTCATTAACTGAGGCAAAGGCAGATTCATAAATTTATTCGGCTAAATTGCAAAGATGCGCAGTTATTTTATCAGATGTTTAATTTATTCATTTCATGATCTTACATCCTACGAAATTGTTAACTAGCACATGCAGCAGACAAAAAGGCAAAGGAAATTTTCATTAATAAATTGAGTACAGATAATAGTCATTTTACACATGAAAATTACCCTACATTTAACTTCGAACAGAAATAAATAAACAAAAATCTATCAATAAAAATCTACAAAAAAACTACGCATGTAAGATGCCTAACAAAAATCAAAATCACATCCTAGTCAATCTTCAGGGTTAGACTCCAGCGGCTGAACGTCCACCTGCTCGTATAGAATCGGCTGTGCCAATGTCACATTAGCTGCAGTGAGGGCTTTGAGCCAATCGTGTTTGAAGCCCCGATTCTCGAACTTGGGTACTTCCTCCACGTAGTTCTCCAAGGAGGCGTCCTTCCAAGCCTGGAATGCTTTGGAAATCTTGGAGTCGGCTATTTCCTTTGCCTTCTTCGATGCTTCAAAGTCAGCTTCCAATTTGGCAATCACCTCCTTGGCTAACTTGAGCACGTCTTCGCTCGCGTTTGCCCTCTTTTCGGCGGCCAACTTGAGTTGGTCGGAACTCTTGGCCTTTTCTGCCTCGGCGTCGGCCGTCGTACGTTCTTCCGCCGCTTTCATCGCCTCGGACTCGGCTCTTAGAGAGGCCTCCACGGCCTTGCTCTTTTTACTTTCAACTTCGGCTGTGAGAAAGCTGATTTGTTCAATAGCATCATGTTGACAGCGGCCAATCTCAGCTTTCTTACCTCCCGTCTGCAAAATAAGGAATTAGAGTTAAATAAAAAATAAAATAAAAATATATAGGCGGAAGACTGCAGACAAGGCTTAAGTTATGTACCAATATGGCCGATTGAGCGGCTAATGCTATTGACAGCAAATCCGGCTTCGCCTAAAAGGTTGCTCTGTCAACCGGCAAGGAAATTGAAGAGGCCATACTTAAGGCCACAGCAGAGTCTTTCATAGCCAATGCATTAGAAGAAATCGGCACGTTCTTTATCCTTGGTTGAACGATAAACGGCATAACCAAGTCTGACTCCTCTATGCGCGGCTGTTTATCGGTTAGGTTTTCTGCAGAGTCGGCTTTGTGCTCAGCAGGATACTTTTACCCCCTCTGCTCGGCCTCCTGATTGCCCTGTTGGTCGACAATGTGCTCCGTTTCGGCCGTATCAATCTGAGCCGTTTCTTCCACAGGAGTAGGCGGAAAAGACTTAGTCACGGCAACAGGAAGAGGTTCAGATCAATTGGTCTCGGTTCTCCTCCGGACGGCCATCCTCTTGGCGTTTTTCCTCCTAGCCAGTTGCGTGAGCGACTCCCCAGCCATGTTCTCAGGATATGCACCGGGAAGGTCCTCCTATGTCGGTAAAAATATCTTCAAAGGAGGCGTCCACTCGGCCTGAAGTGGATGGAGGGTTGGATAGATTAAGGCCGGCTTCCTCAAAAGCCAAATTTAGAGCCTCGTCAACTTTCTTCCCGAGATTATCAGATCTGTCCAAGGTGGACTGATTCGGCTGCTCAGCGACTTCTTCAGCTACTTGTTTGTCTGCCGGCTCTAAATCTGAAGCTTCCAGACCAATCTGCCTAAGGTTTTTGAAGTTTGGAAAAATAAGCGCCATAAGCTGTTGTTCGCCCATTGGAATCAGAATGTTATCTACGGCTGAAAACGTAGAGTAAGTCGGCTCGTATCTCAGAAGTATGTGGGCCGCCGTCCCTTGCTTTTGGAGGTTTGGACGGCCAAAGAACTGGAGCGCGGTTTTGATTTGCGCAAGTACAACGCCGTCGGTCGAGACTAGAACTTTCTTCAAATCGTTGCCTGCATAAATAAAACAGTAAGTGCATAGAATCTAAGCCAGGTAAATATATAACAAATACACATGGAGGACTATACGGCCACCTGGTTCGCCTTTTCGTCTAGGCACGGGATCTAGGCGATCTTCGCCCTCGTCGAATTCCCAGTTGCCTCGGACAACGACCATGACATCGTCAACATGCTTGCTAGAGCTGGCAAGCATAGTCACCAAATGATGGTCGGTGTCCTTGGCCCTGAGGAAGTAGCGCCCCTGCCGGCCAGAGGATTTGGCCAAGGCATAGCAATGCTAAATAGAGGGGATTCCAAGATTAAGCTTAAGGTGTCGGTTTAGTTCTACAATACCCATTATGATTCGGTAAAAATTTACGTTAGGTTGAGAAGGAATTAGATCCCAGTGATGAAAGACGGCCCTAAAAAACGGGTGAAAGGGGAAACGGACTCCGTTCTCGGCAATGGACAAGAGAGGAAAGATGATTGTACTCTCATCGGTCCTCTCCATGTTAATCACACTCTCTGCCACGAGTGACAGATGGACGTCGTCAGGAATGAAAAAATGGCGTCGAAAACCAGAAACTCAATCCGCAGAAAGAAAGGGCTTTCAGATGTTTCGCCATCCTAGCTAGGATAGGAAGTACGCTAAACTAAAAAAAAAAACAACAAACAAGAAAAGGGGAGTCGAAATGGAGAAGATGAAAACTTACAAGAAGTAGGGAAGACAAAGAGGAACGAGGACAAGTTGCAGAGGTGGTGAAATGAAGAAGGCAAACTGGCAGGCATCCAAGAAGCTTTGCGTATTCAAAAAACATACATTCGAAGGGACAACACGGTTTCAAATCGCATTAAATGAATGAAGCATACGAAGGGGCGGGAAATTATAATGATTCATAAAAAGCGTGGACGTTCTGACACTTGCGTTGAAATAAGGGAAGTCGCCGTATTTTTGACTCTCCAAGTTCAAAACCAAACATGCCGACTAACTGGCATTAGTAGGATGTTTGGGGGGCAATTGTGGGAGCCGAATATCTTTTTATGTATAAAAGCCAAATGGATTTGGGGAAAATCAGGATATAGGTTATTCGGCTTCCCCCCAGGGGGATCATCGAGCCGAATAGATAAATTGGCCATAGAACCAGTTGAACAGGCAGCCGAGTGGAAATTGGTATACGACAAAAGAGCGGAATGAGCAATCATGCAATGGACTAAGAGTGGGCCCGACGCTAGGGCCCAGAAGCGAATATAAATAAGAGAAACATCAACCAAAGAGAGGTATGTGAGAACAGACTCAAGAAACTTAAGACACAAGCAAACGAGAGACATATACTAACTTGTCCGTCGGAGTGCTAATTCCGGCACCCCCGACTGGAGTACTTAATCCCTTTTTCAGGTGGCAATCAGAGGATTAGGAACGTCTTTCAAGATCCAAGAGTATTTCCAAACCACATAACCACACTTCTTTTAACTTCCAAATGAATAAGAGGATGCCATATGTCCTGAAAAAAAAAAAATAAAAAAAAAAAAAATAATAATAATAATAATATTTTATGGTGCCAACAACCCCGTAATTCATCAATTTAATTTTCACTACACAAACACATTCAGCATAAATTTAGGGTCTCTAAGCATAAGTTCCTATTTTTTTTTAAATTTTTTTGAGAAAAGTTAATTGCGGTCAAATAAAATAAATATCATGCACGAAAAAGAACAACAATAAGTCCCAAGGGACCAAACAAGAAACCTAACACAAGCAATAAGATACAAAAAGCCACAAAAAAATATGAGTGATGCTATTAACATCTCATGAATTATTTTGGAACTCCTATTTTTTTGGATCCCTACTTATAAATTTTGAAATCTTTAAAATTTCTTTTCCTCTTCTAAATAATACCAACATTATCCTTATAAAAATATTACACCCATTGAATACACACCCCCCACACCCCTACACTCCAAAAAACCCCACTTTCAAAAAAATCCTAACAAAACCCACGAAGAAGAAGAGACAATGCGATTATTGTCACTGCTGCCTCATCCACCATTGTCATAGTTGATATACTCTTTCTCTCTCTCTCTCTCTATATATATACACACACACATAATTTCTTAATTTTCTCATAATAATTTCTTTTCTTGTAGAAAAAAATTATAATAATTGGTTTAGTTTTCTCAGTAAAACAGGTCCGAACTTATGAATAATGTTTGGTTATCTAATTCCGAACAAATAATAAATGTTCGGTTACCGGTTCCTAAACAAATAAATAATGTTCAGGCTTATGTTCAAGAATTGCGGTCATATGTTTGGGAGTTTAGTCCTGAAAAAATAACGAACAAATTTTATTATTTTTTTCAAAAAAATTACCCTTACAAGGCCAATCTCTTCTGAGCTAAGAACAACATTAAAGTTATGAATCTATTCTAAGTTTTTATTGTTGTACGTCTCTTGTCTTATGGAGTTGTAATTGCCAAAAAAAACTTCCATTCATTGTCATTATCAGAGAAGTGTAGGTAATCAAATGATTGCTATTGTTACTGCTGGAATATTGCCGCCAAAGGGTTTTCAAGGTTTTGAGAGTGGGTAGGTTTTAAAGGTGAAATTTGAGAAAAACGGATGGGTAGTGATGGAGATGGGTGATCTCATAAACCCTAATTCATAATGTAGTGGGTGTGTAGATTTAATTGTGAGATGGGATATCCCAAAATTAATGATGTCTTTTATAGTAATTTTATTTGAGGTTATTATTATAATAAAAAAGAGTTAAAAATTGAGGGATTCAAAATAATTTATGAGGTGTTAATAGTAACACTCAAATATATATATATATATAAGCTATAACTCAGGAAAAACCACCAATCTTTCTCATTATGATTTGAAAAAAAAAAATTGATTTAGACTCGATCTGAATCAAAATACAACTCAGACCGATCGCCGTCCCTATTGCCGCTACCCAATTGCACTATTGTTGCCGCTGCCGTCTTCGATCATCGTCGAAAGTAAGAGTTGAAGAAGAAAAATACCCACAATAGTAAGAGAGGAGTAAGAAAAGAGTGAACCATTGCAAATATTAAAAAACAAAAAATCTATGCAAGAAATAGAGGCAGAAACTCTCAACCCTTTTTTCCCAAGCATAAAAAATCCAGATCTAAACTATATAAATGTTTTCAGAGTTCGCTGAAAATCGCCTGGGGAGATAAAGCTCTCTCCAGCGCCCCATGAGTTTTGTGCATCATATATTTTCGCCAAATTGAGTGATGGTGCTCTAAAGGCTCGTTTTAGAATTGATATTTTTAATATTTTTTTAACTTCTAACAAAAAAAAAAAATGTATAAAAAAATAAAGTGAATTATTTAATAATGTATAGTGACTTTTTTATTTAAAACATTTCTTCCTAAACACCCCCTCTTCTTCATTGCCAGTCGGATACGAAATTAGAAATTTTATATTTGGAGACCATCATGACAATTATTAATACTAGATAAAATACAATTTTTTTATTTATATTTTTATCGAAGATTCAAAAGAATTTTTGCATTATAAATAAGACAGAACTAAACTATCATTAAAATAAAAAAATAAAAATAAAAAATCGTTACAAGCACAAGCATTTGAGAGTACCCTTTATTCATAAAAAAATATATATATATATAAAAAAAAAAAAAATTTAACTATCAAGGCGAATAGAGAGAGATGAGATGAGACTATTCTGCCATGGCTACCCTTGAGTGACTTCAACAACTATTCAATAACAGAGCTACATTATCAACTCTTTTTAAAAAATTGCATGAAGGAATGCCAGTTCATAGATCTTGAAAAGCAAAAGAGGATTAGCCACCAGTCAATTTGTCTCTCTTGTTGTCAATTTATCAGTTCGAATAACTCCGCCAAGAGAAAATCAGCTACCGGTTCCTACAAAACTAAACTAGACTAAACTACACCCAGTTTCGTCCCCATTTTATGGGGCTCTGAAAGGGATAGATTGGGTACAAACTCGAGATCAACATTGCGTGTCCAATTTTTGCCTCAAGTATTAACTATTCCACGGTTTTCCTAAACTTGTGTGCATAAAATGAGATTAGTTCTATCCCAACAACTGCTCATCTTTCTTCAAAAACTTCACACCCCCAATCATCCTCCTCCAAAACCCGATCGCCTCTGTTTGCGGTTGTTCCTCTATAGGTTCTTTAAATTTCGCATTCTCACTTAATTCTTCAAATGCATCAACAAGATTTTGAAGCCGCGCAACGAATTCAATCAGAAGCGAAGTAAATGTCGCCAAAGACAATGAACTGGCATTTTCATACGTCTTTGATTCTTCTTCTTCAGGCAGTGCATCAGCTTTCCACGACAAGTTTGCAGGCCATTTTTCAGGAGGGATGAAGTTGATACCCATACCATTGTTACTAACATTCCAAGTATTTGACGCGGGAAGTGAACTGAGATGGAGCAGAGCTTCGCTATAAAACTTGCATTTACCTAATTTGTTTTCTTCATCATCCATGCTGAGAAATTCTTGGGGATGTTCTAGCTCTTTTGACCGACTTCCAATTTCCCAGCTCTCTGCATGAACAAGAAGGTACGATTTCTGATCTACCTTTTTTTGCAACTCTTCTGCTGCCTCGTGCACTTCACATAGTATGTCTATTGCACCCAATTTCTCCATCTTTTTTACTTTGTTCCCAAGGTCACGTAACACTTTTGTACATGCAGTGCCAACCCTTCGAAGTTCATTACTAAAGACCTGTCTTTTTTCAGGTGGAGCCTACATATACAAGCAATGAAACCATTATTTTCTTTGCACATGGTTCTAGTAGAAGAAAATCACGAGCAAGGCATAACATATAAATTATGATATATCTTCTTTTTCTTTTACCAAAGTGTGCTAAATAAGGGTTCATTTTTTTCAGCGAATATTTTCTAGAAAATACTGTTTACCTAAAAAAACATGTCTTCCAACGCTTACAAGTGCAAAGATCTAAATTAACAAACATACTAATATAGTAATCAAGTAATTTTCAGACTATGCAAGGCATTCTTAAGGCATATTGAGTAAAACTCATTTAAATCCACTTCTACACGAAACAGCTGTAAAATGAAGCCAGAGATAGAAAAAGAACAACACCTGTATTTCGGAGAGTATACAACCATGCAATGCCATGACCATGAATGCACAATGCCTCAATGCACCACTCACTTTTACATAGTTTCTCCATGGATATCTAAGCATTTTGTAGGGACCATGAGGTGGCTCCCAAATAGCAAATCCTAGCTGCCAAGCCGAAAATGAGTTAAAATCAAGAAGTTGATTCATAATTTGCAATTACCTATACTTGCAAAACATTCACTTAAAAGAATACCAGAGCATCCTCTTGGCTTGTAGATTCCACGGCCGTTCTATAGCCACTGTATAGTGGGTCATCAGAAGCTTGGTAAGTAAGAATTTTTGAAGGAACCTTCACATATTCAACACAATTCAAGTACCGATCAACACAAGCTGCCGAGAAGTCAAAGAGGATTAGTCAGCATGGAAAACAGAATAAGAAGACTAAATCAGAATTTTACAAAGTATTTCTGAAAAATAAAGTAATAATAGTATAGTATACGGAAACATTAGTCAACCTTCCACGGAAGTTGCAACACCCATGAAATTTTTTACCACCAATCTGTGCAGATCCTCACCAGCCCAGATGGGGTAGATACATATATTTACGACCAAACACACAGCAGCACCAAGTAAAATGAGCAAAAATCGAGTCACAGCTGTATGTATAAATTCTCTTGTTCGATACCCAGATACCATTACGAAACAATATGTTATCAAGAATACTCGAAATCCATATTCATACGGCTTCCATGTGGGGTAAAGTTTTGCATAAGTAACAAAAAAGCCTAGAAACCACATAAAAAGGCACAGTGAGCAAAACTTCAATTGAAATACACGCTGAAAAACTGCTAGTTCATTTCCAACATAATCAGAAAAAGAATACTGACTGAAAAACCAGACCAATGATAAATATGCTGAAGACAATAACAGCTTCTTCCCAATCTCCAGCCAATTCAGACAACTCTGCCATACCGAGAGCAAGCCCTCCAGCTGATAATGTCCCCAATCCACGGTTAAATCCTTTGCTAAATGTTGCACCTGCAAAAGTACTTAGATCATCAGCTGCTTCATCTGTGCTTTTGTTTCTTAAAAAGTTAGAACTTACAAGACAAAGGATTATACTATTGTTGGAAAACTAAGAAAAAGAGGCACATAAAACTTCAAAATGTATGTTATTTTTGCTTAGGAAAATGAAAACACACTTCTGCTAATAGAAAAGCTGCACTGAATCCAGTGAAGGAAATTTTTTATATTCAGATCCTGCATAATGTGAATTTTAGGATTCAAATTCAATTCTATTTCTCTTAGCCATACATTCCCAAGTCACTTGAATTGATGAACAAGTACTCGAATGGTTCACCAAATATTAAATGTCAACTTTACTTTCGCCAAATATTATGTGCATGCCAGTACTGCACACTAGGTCTTAATTTAAATACATCAGTTCTCACAATTTTGGGACTATAGCGTATTTCAATGCTTTTTAATGTTTCATTTAAAGATTTTCATGTTCTGATACCAATCCCTTCTTTTCTTGCAAGATGTTCGATATCTATCACTAATATGTATACTTTATGCCACAATTGATGAGATATATTAAGAAAAGAAATTCAATGAATACCCAACAAAGCGTATCAGTATAAAAATCCGGGAAAAAAAGTGCACTAAAGCTGTGTCTGGCAGCATGGAATCCAAAGCTTGGATTTAGAAATAGAAGTAGTTAAAACTTTGACCTAAGATGGTGTCCTATTTCAATTTCCAAAGTATGATTCTATGATGCAAAACAGATGGAAGACAACTTTAGGAAACTCGGGTTAATGCTGCCTACAATAGGTATTATTATGGTGGATTTTTGTTATACAAAGCTTTTAGGGTTTGAGTTTAACAAGGGAGAAGAAAGTTTATAGGGTTTCTAAACGTAAAGGGTTAGTTTGGGCATGATCTTCAAAATATGTGGGTTGCAAAGGCAACAACTGTTTTATGGTGTTTTTAGGGTTGATTTAGGCCTTGTTTGGGGTGTCTTAAAAAAGTCAAAAAGTCACTATCCTATTTAAGTCTCATCATCTTATTTAAGTCATATCATCTCTCTACCACATCACTTCAAATCTAATCCATACTCAACCCATATTTCATAAAAAGTCAAAAAATACGCTTATTTAGATCATCCCAAACCACCCCTCAGTAGCCAAAGGGTAAAAGAGAATAAGATGCGGAAGATTTGAACTTGATTGGCTAAAGTTTATGGGCTGAAAATAGCACTTTATGGGGGCAATGAACAGTACTTGGGTTATTTGTGCAAATAAAAAGAATGATAAAAAGACAACCAAGAGCTTACCCCTCTACGGTTAAGTAAATCACACACAAAATAAGATCTCAATTCCTTATAATATCAGCTCTCTATTACCGAGATTACACGTATTTAGAGGCTAAAAAATTCTCTAATTCTCTAATTTTTATAAGGACTAGAACTCCGACTTAAAAATTAAGAAATATTTGGTAAGTCCAAATCTTCTTAATCAACTAGGACGACGACCTATAGATTATGACTACTACCTATATCCAACAATGATTAAAGTTACCAAACTACTCTCAACTACTAGAACATAAAATATTGGGTTCGTTTGGTTTGAATTTCCCAAAAATTTTTGGGAAAATTTCTCTACAAATGAGTTTTCAGAAAAACTCAAACCAAACAAATTTTTCTAAAAAAATTTCCCAAAACTTGTAAACCAAACAAGTTTTCCAAACAAATCTTTCTCTCATACACATCAAATCAATCACTTTTTCCAAAACTCTCTCTCAAAATAATTTTCCAAAACATCTTTCCCAAAAAACCAAACCAAACAACTTTTCGTACTTTTTATCTCCCAAACTCAAACCAAACATATAAAATTTGTTCAAGTTTAGAACAAATGTAAATAATTAACCTAAACACTACCGTGGCACTTCTTTTCGACCCAAAAAAGGTCTTCTTAATGATCACGGGACCCATGACTTTTACTTGAAGCTTCCAAAGCCAATTATACTAATCTATTCTTATCATCAAGACATCCAAATTCCAATAGAGGTGACATCAAAAACACACTCTCACACTATGTTGGAATTGTAGTGTGACGCTAACACATTTTTTCATTTTTCAAAAATGCCCTTCAAACTTGACAACTGTTGAATTCAATAACTATTAAATAATTTTTTTAAATTTTTTTTTATTCATTCAACAAATTGCCCAAATCAAGAATCACCAAATCTAACACTATGATTATCATTTATTTTCTTTTCTAAAACCCACTATCCAAACAGAGTGAAAATGCATTATATGAATTTCAAGCAGCCAAACACAGCATTCAAATCGAAAAAATAACCATACCTATGCTGAATTCAAACACTACAACAACAGTGAGGATAGCCCAAACAGAGTATCTACTGAGTTCTTTGATTGGTTGTTCTTTCATGAAAATCAACAGAGATACGAGCATCAAAGCCAGACCCATTTTCGCCGAGAACACGATCTTTCGTGGGTCGGATCGACCCACATCCCAAGCTTTCACAGAAACCTCTTTCAATTTCTTCCACCACTCTGCAAATTTCTTCCGAACCCTCCTCCAACTCGAACAAAACCAAGAACTCTCATCATCATCTTCTTGTTCGTTGCTTGGAAACCCATCTAGCTCAGAGTACCATCCCTTGGATAACAATCTCTCTCTCTCTCTCTTCTCCGCAAAACTCTTCCTGAACGAACCCAATTTGAACGCCATCTTTCTCTCTTCTCTCTCCATACCAAGTAACGATGATCAAGATTCGAGAGAGATGGAAAAACTTGTGTGTAATTTTTGTATGGAGACAAGAGAGAGAATGTTGATTGCGTAATCAATGATGAAAAGATTGTATTTGCGTGATTTCAAAGACGATTTGTTACAAGGGTTGAATGGCAGATATGCCTATTGCAAAAGTAAATCACAATGGTTGAAGATATCATACAATGGCCTGTTTGGTAGGATTGTGGAAAAGTGTTTATAGTTTATACCTTAACAGTTTATAGTTTATAATTATGAATATAAATTGATTTTTGACTTATAAATTAAATTTCTTCTGTCCCACTCAAAGAATAAGTTGATTTTTGACTTACAAAAAGCTATAAGCTGTATTGTTAAGTTAAACCAAACACATCAAAATAGTTTAAATTAAACTAAAAACTAAAATAAGCTGAAATTAAGCTATACCAAACAGGGCCAATGATAGCAGCGATTTGGGAAGTTGGTTGAAATTTTTTTTTAAAATTTTTTAATTTTTTTTATATAAAAAATATGAAAAATAAAGAAATTTAAAGTAAGTTAAAAGTTAAAAATTAATTTTTTAAATTATCCTGGGGATCTTTTGAGAACATATTAAAAAAGTTAATTTTTTTGACTTTTTAGCTTTTTTAGTTTAAAAAATCAAATTTTTTATCCAAAACAATCCAACTTTTGTCAAAAAGCTATCAAAAAAGTTAAAAAGTAAATTTTTTACCAACTTCTCAAAAAAAAAAGATTGGTAGCTCGAAATGTGAGGCTCGAATTTGGCCCGACTTTTATACCCACCCACATATCTATCTTTGTACACCCCTCTTTGTTTTGTTATTCATCTCAGGTTTCAAATAAAAAAAAATACAAAAAAGATAAACAGAGTAGAGAAGAAGAAGGAGACCCAAATCGCGGATAGAGAGAGAGAGAAGAGAGAAGAGCAGAAGGAAGATCGGCATTGATGGCGATCGGTGATGGCGGTGGCGGTCTCTCTCTCGGTGATGGCGATCGGTGATGTCGGTGATCATTCAGTGATGGCGATTCCTTTCCAGTAGATCTGGATTTGAGGATGAAATGAAGGAAATTTTTTGTTGATGTTGATCAACAATATTTTTTTTTTTATGTTGACCCAGATCTTGTTGATGTTGATGAACAAAAAAAAAAATTGTTCAGAAAAAAAATTGTTGATGTTGATCAACAAATTATTATTATTATTATTATTTTTGATGTTGATGAACCCAGCAGCGCGGAAAAAAAAAATTCTGAAAAAAATTGTTCAGAAAAAAATTGGTTGATGTTGATCAACAATTTTTTTTTTTTTTGTTGATGTTGATGTTGATGAACACACCCAAGGGTATGGGTTGGCGGCGAAGAGGTTTACCAAATGATTTGGTAGGTACTAAGAGGTTATGTTGATGAACCTAGCTTCTTATGTTGATGATCGGCGTTGATGTTGAAGAATCCAGCTCCTTCTTCTTCTTCTTCTTCTTCTTCTTCTTCAGAAAAACGTAAAGAAGAAGAAGAAAAAAAAAAAAATTACCAAAACGACGTCGTTTTGGTGTCAAGCCACTCTTGAGCCACGCTCTTTCGAGCAACGAATCGGATCTGCTTCTCAAAACACCACCCAATCATATATGGTGATACGAGTTTGTGTACATATATATGATATGTAATTTCTTTTTGGAAAATATTATCGATTTCAAATAATTTACTGAATGTTTTAATAAACCTCTCATATAGGTATGACATCCACACACATATAGATTTGTGTGAGATCTCTAACATAATTCTTTCTTCTTCTTCTTTTTTTCTTTTTTTTGAAAAGATTATGTACACACTTTCAAAATATGGATACTACGTGTAGGTCTTAATAAGTAGACTTATAGTCTAATAAGTCTTATGGAAAAAAATTATCATAAAAAAGTCACTAATTGTAAGTTTTAGAGACAATTTATAAAAATTATAACAAAAAAAGTCACTTATTGTCAATTTTTAGCGACATATATAAAAAATTGTTACAAAAAAATTATTTTTAGTTACAATTTTACCAAGACTTATTTTCAATAGGACTTGATGGGAATTAAGTCTAACTATTAGGACTTATTGATAGTTTACCCTTCAAAATATTGGCTATATTTGGGATATTACTTCAGGCTAAAATAGTCATATAGGATAAAATTGGCTATTTTAGTTAAATATGATAAAATGTCACATTCAATCGATAATCATTTTATTTTTTCTCTTACAAAAATTAAAAAATCAAAAAACTATCCCAAATGAGACTTTTTATCCCCAAACTAAAATAGTCAAAAAGTCAACTCACATCCTAAACGAAGGCATTATAGAAATGTGCATGATATACATCTTATAATTATAAAAAAATAAAATAATTTCATATTTTGTAAGTTATAATTGAAAAAAATAATAATAATCAAGCATAAATGAATCATAACAAAAGATTTTAAAATAATTAATCATAATTATAAATAATAAAAAAAAGGTAATTAAAAGTTTATCCATTTTATTTTAGAGATTGATATATGATATGTATTTGAAAAATGGTTTGAGAGAACTAAAATGGGAGCACCAGGGGGATGACTAATGATGTGGCACTATGTCTTAGTTTTTTTTTTTTTTTTTGATATTCTCAATGTATTACTATTAGTGGTGCTTTTTTAGTGGTATGAATTATTACTGTATGTATTTAGGTGTCTGTTTATACGAAGACAAGACATAATGGAACTGGATCCAAGTCATTAGTGCTATTAGTGTTATTAGTAATGTATTTTTTAGTGATCTAAATCATTGTTGATTTCTATATTATACTATTTTGGATGGCCCCATTTCTTCTACAAGACAAGTTTATTTTTACAGTAATACCACGGACTCATACACGAAAACTCAGAAATTATTTAAAATTTTATATTAATAACTTAGATTTATTTTATAGGTGGATTTTATATTTTGTCAATTTAATTTTCATTATGCATATTCATTTTTAGGTAAATTTATCCTAACTTTTTTCTTATCTTTTGACCTGTGGACCAGATTTAGGTCCATTTGAAGATTAGTTATTTTTTATTTTCTTATAAAACAGACGCGCAGAAAGTAAAGATAATGATGTGATAATTTATAGTGATTTTTTGATATTTTGACTAAAAATTAAAATTTTCAAACCAATTTGCTAATTTGGTTATTTTATTTTTTTTGCATATTTTTGTCTTTAGTGAATTTTTTTTAAAAAAATGAAAAAAAAATTATGTTTCTAAATACAACTTGATGAGACAAATTGAAAATTTATTTTCTTATCAAAAAATTTTAAAAAAAGTTCAGAAAAAATAAAAATAAACCAAAAATAGTACATTTTTTGGGGCTTATTTTGACTTTTCCAATTTTTTTATTGAAATTTCAATTTCATTTTATTTTTTAAATTCATTTACACAAGACATATCGAAAAAAGTAAACAAATTTAACATAATTTAAAAGGAAAAAAAAGTCACTAACAACAAAACAACCGAAAAAGAGGTGGCTTTTTATTTAGTTAGCCAATAATCTAAAATCCTCAACACGCCCTTAATACTCAACAAGTCACAAATTAACAATTCGCAACTCCCATTGATTCTCACAGCAAACTTATGACTTTTTCAACGATTCTCAACAGTAAAAGCATAATTTTCAAGACTAATATATCCACAAAAAAAAAAAAAAAAAAAAAAAAAACCCACTGAAAACTATTAGGTAATAATTTTAATCAATAGAACCAGTTGGTAATTTTACCTTTATTTTTTGAGACTAATAAGGCTTTTATGGTTTGGTTAGGATAGTCCAATTTGTAGGGTTGAGCGAGAAATCCGTGAAATCCGTAATTCGATCCAATCCAGTCTAATTCAGTAAGTTTGGATTGGTTTTTTGAATCCGTGGTTCGGTTCCGGGTTGAAAAATTAAAAATCCGTAGTTCACGGATTGGTTCCGGATTGAACCCCACGGTTCCGGATTGGAACCGATCTAAACCGTATACAAATAGTCTATATTTTTATTATACACTCTCCTACATAGTATCTTCTCTTATTTCATATAAAACTTAAATCCAAACCTAAACTCGTATAGTGTCTTCTTTTATTACTTTTGTTGGCTAGTTTTTAGTGTTAATTTGTAATGGTCTAAATACTTATGGTGGAACCAGTTTTCTTATGGTTGTTTAAATTTTAGAACAGTATGTCGCTATTATAAAAAGATATGTTGCTATTGTGAAACTAATATGGTGCTATATTTATATTTTTATGAAATTAAAGTGTTATATATATATTTTTTGTTATTTAATTATGTAAACTCGTGGTCCTAAACCGATCAAATCCGTATTTAAATGGATTGGTCCGGATTGGTTCCACGATTTAAACGGATTGGATTGATTCCAATTTTTCAGAAACAGTAGATAACGAATTGATCTTGATTTTACTCCAATCCGGTCCAATCCGGACCATGCTCACTCCTACCAATTTGGCCAATTTGCCTTGTTTCTCTTATTTTTTAAGCTATGAAATTGTTTGGTTTTGAATTATAAAAAAAAAAATTGAATTTTTTATTTTTCGTGTTCTATTATTTTTAGTGAGTTTTTTTTATTCTAATTATTTTTTTAATGTACGTAAAAAGTAAAATATTTGTAAATATATTTTTAAAAAATAATAAATACAAAAATATAATGAATTAATATAAGTATATATATTTTTAATATTTAGTGAATTCTAAAATTTTTTTGATAAATTATATATATTTTAAATATGTGAAAATCTAAAAAATAAAAAAAATTAATTAAAATATTAAAAATACTAAAAAATTAAAAATATGAAATTAAAAATTTAAAAACTGTTTTCGAAAACTCTTAAACCAAAAAAACCACTATGGGTTTATTTTTATTTTATTTCAGTTTTTGGGAAGAACGTGGGGTGGACATGGGATAGGTTTGTGTGTTTGAGATGGTTTGTAAATTTTTTATAATTGAATAGTTGGTTGCGAAGAAAAAGTAGTTGATTGATATGTAAGATGTGATATTTTGTTTTATTGATTATTTTAGTATTTTTTTTATTTAATTATAAAAAAAATTCACAAATCATCTAAAGCACAACTTTTTTTTCATTGGCTGAAATAGTAAAAAAATAAAAAAAATTAATTAAAATAAGGGGGATGCACCAATAAATCCCAAATTAATAACTTATGCACTGTTTAGTCCTAAAAGTTTTCTTATAGACTGAAAGGTCCCATTACAATATTAATAACATCAGATACAATGTTAATACCATCAGAGTCATGTTACAAACATTAGATTTCAAATATCTAATGTTCATCAAATTTCAATAATGTTTGAAAATATAGGATGAAAAACATCTAATGTTCATCAGATTTCAATAAATTTTGAAATTATAGAATGAAACATCAGATCATTTACATCATTTACATCATGCTGATGTAAAAATGGGACTAAATGGAGCATAAGAAAACTTTTAAGACTAAATGGTTCAACGTTTCAAAAACTAGGACTTATGGGTAAATTTTCCTTAAAATAACTAATGCATAATTTATTCTCAAAAAAAAAATAAAGGTGAACAATGAAAAACATATCTATAAAAATGTATGTTTATGAAAATATATTATATAATGGGAAAATTACCAAGAAGTCTTTTTTGAAAAACATGTAGTCTATTTAGTCCCATAACCTTTTGTTTATACCAAAAAGTCCTATAACGTTATTTTTCTTATCTGCCTCTCTTCTTCTCTGCCTTTTTTGCTCTTTGTGATTTTCCGGCAATCGTTGACGGGTAACCATATCTTACTTCTTCTCTTTCTCTTTCCGATATATAGTCATCAGCGACCGAAGACTACCATCGATTGGGATTCACCGGCAATCACCAACCGTCGACTCCTTACTTCACCCTTACCGACGGTGAGGAAGATATGTTTCCGACAAAAAAGATTAGTAGATTTACTTAGATCTGATGTAGATTTACATCAGATCTGAGTAGATCTACATCAGATTTGGCTAGATCTAAACAAAAAAATAGTTGTCGAAGTACAATCCTCTCTTTATATCCGCCTTTCTCCTTCGATCTTTTTTTTTTTTTTTTTCTACATTTTCTCCGCTATACATTTCTCTTTTTCTGTTCTAATGGATAAAATTTTCAAGTTCTAAACAAGTTGTTTTCGAGTTTTAGTTACAGGTGGTGAAAACTGTAAAATTTTGCAATTTCAAATTTTTTTTGGTGCTGGAATGAATCATGGTTTAAAACTGTAAAATTTTGCAGTTTCAAATTTTTTTGGTGCTGGAATGAATCATGGTATAAAATTATAAAATTTTACAATTTCATAATATTTTTTAGAACTGTAAAATTTTATAGCTTTATAACATATTTTTCAGTTTGATTAATAAGGATAAATGCTTAATAAATTTTTGCTTTGAAATTGTAACATTTTACAGTTTCAAAACTTACTTTTCAGTTTGATCAATATTGGAGATTATATGCTTAAACCTTACAAAAATTGAAAAATAGCATATGTTTTTTTCATTGTTGCTGTTTTTTGTCGTTCCATTTTTTTTTTCTTTTAGTTTATCAATATTTAGCACATTTTGTTATGTTTTTCGCTCTAATTTCTCCATTTATTCTCTTTTTTTTTTCCCCGCAATATTCTAGACATTTCGGTGAGTCTCTAATGATGTTCTTAACGTCTAGTGAACGTTCTGAACATTCCGGCGACTTCCATTAATGTTCTTAACACTCCAGTGAACTTCCGGCGATATTCTGGCGACTTTCCAGCGATACTCCAACGACTTCCCAGTGATGTTGAACGTTCTGACGAGTCTCCGGTGACCGTTTGACGGAAGTCCGACGGTAGTAGGATGTAACAGTGTCTGTAAATTAAAAAAAAAAAAAGAAAGAATTTTTTGGTAATGATTAAAAATATATAGGCCTAATTGGTGCAAGTGTTTTGTTTGAGGATTAGATGGGTCTTGAACTTTATATATGGGACTTATTGGTAAGTTCCCCATATATAATATAGTTTGTGGATGGGCTACAACGGGCAAGACTTTTAGCACTCTTTCGAAGCCTGACCCATATTATAAGGAAAAAAGTTGAGACCTTTTTTTTTTTCTTAATCCCATCACTCCTAATGTATTGGGATTAGTTAATTTTTTACTCTTTTTTTTTCCCCCCTCCTATCACTCACTGACATGTGTCTTTAGGATTGTGGGGGTCAAGAAAAAAGGAGTCTATCATTTATGATATTATAATTAGGCCTAAAGAAATTGCTAAACTTGGCCTTATAAGCCTAAATTATAATCCCAACTCCTGTAAATTATGTGCTCTTAGCAAACCATTGGGCCCATGGTCACCCCTATTTGTGACAAACTATTTGGTGTAGTTTCGTATTAGACAAAAATAATTTAAATAAGTTAAAAATCATTATTTTTGACTTCTACTTTCTTATTATCAGTTTTTAGTTTCTATTATAAATTGCACCAAACAAGCCCTTTGTACATAATTGTTTGATAAAAAAAATCATATTGTTTCGATAAATCATATGATTTATTATGTTAGTGCTCAAAAAAATGAGATGGTTATTTTCAATATTGAAGGGGCAAAATATAAACGGGTCAGATCCAAGTCTTAGGCCGGCCTAATCCTTTAAACCCAAGTCCAAGTGGGTCAGGTAAGTGTGAGGGTAAGCCAATCAAGCCTAACTCCATGATCAACAGTCCACCCTAAGTCCTCAAGCACTTGGGCCCAACTTGCAAGGAAAAGGTCAGTCCAACCGTGACGCTGGGCTGGGCTAAGCTGCAGGACTCAATCTTTGGACCGAACTGATGGGCCGAACCTATCACCAAAAACCAAAGTGGGCCAAGCCTACACAAAGATATCTAAATGGGCCAGCCCATCTCTATAAGCAATCTCACAAAGGGCCGAGCCGAGACACAACGGTACCAAGCTGAGGGAACCTTTCAGAAAAACGTGAAAGCTATGAATGTATGCATGTGAAGGCTGCTATCTCAACTGGTCTCCTCCCCCTAGAATCACGGAAATGGTTTATCCGGGAAATGTGGTCTGTTATCAGCATGAATACAACAAGTATATGCATCCATTGTCAACTACCTCATGGTCCCCTATCTTGAGCAATGTTAAAGGGAGCATGGCAGCACCAAAGTCTCATGAAACCATCTTGGGCAACAAGTAAGGAGTTCTATATAAACTACAAGGACTTCACATTGAAGGTAACAAAGTTGAACTGCAATATACTCACTGGAACATATCTCTCTACACTTAGAGAGAACATTCCATCTTTTCCGATCACTTACTCTCACATCGAAGGGGTTATCCGGCCAACTTCGGTTGGGAAGCTCTAACGGTGTTCACTGTTGCAGGATCTCGATTCTTGGATAGTCCAGTCGGGTACGGAGCTCTGGTCCACAATCATCTAGTACGGTATTAGGTACGCACAATTGGTGCGGTGAGCGTGGATCCTTGATTTCAGAGTTCTACATCTGATTCCAGCGATGAGAATTGAGGATATTTCACCCTCGGCATTGACTCCACAAATAGAGAAGACGAAAGATAAGGGCCTGGCGCTGCCGACAGTTCTGGAGGAGCAAACCGAAAACAACAATCGAACTCCAAAATCTGTTGAGCATCGACAGCCCTTTGTTGCTGGTTCTTTCCATCATTTTCTGTTGGAGAAAGATTATACGGATCGTGTCATCGATTCCGTGGGAACGAAGAAACAGGAACTGAAAGCACAGCTCAAAAGGATGATGGGCGACTCGACGGAGAAAAAGACTGACGCAGAACCCTCTCGTTTGCGCTGGAGGAGCCTATCCTTGGAACCATAATAAAGAAGGTCCCCAGAAACGAATCTTGGCAACAAAGTCAGCCAATCCCGGTACAAAATGAAGCAGTGAGCAGCCACACTCGTGGTTTATGCCGGAAAAGAGCTAAGAAGCAAAAAACAGCTAACCAGCAGGCAGAGTATCCTTCTCAGGATCTCCGTACTTGGTCGGTCGGGGATAGACAAAACGAGCAACGACGAGAGACCTCCCAAGAAGTTCACTACATCAAAATTCACGTCATATGATGGGAAGTCAGACCCGCTAACACATATCAGCCATTATCAGTAGATGATGTCCTTGTGGAGCCGAGATGAGGCACTAATGTTCAAAGTCTTTCCATCCAGCCCGAGAGAATCTGGACTCCGATGGTTCGATCGTCTCCCTGCTGGATTGATTTACAACTGGAAGCAGCTCTCTGAAGAGTTCTTGGCCAAATTTATTTCCAACACCAAAATCCCGAAAGAGCTGGACACCTTGTTCGGTCTCCGAAAAGAACAGGAGGAAACACTGAGTAATTATGCAATATGGTACTAGGAAGAGTATAATGATTTGGAGGAAAATATTTGCAGCGAACAGATGGCTATAATGTCTTTTAAACATGGACTGCGTCCGAAAAGCAAGTTGAGACAATCACTTACCAAACGCCCAGCCACAGTACTAAAGGACTTACGTGCCAGCTAGGGCTGGGCATAGGGTCATCCGACCCGCCCAAACCGCCCTACCCGAACCGAACCGCACGCATGTGGGCGGTTTCGCAAACACATTAGGGTAGGGTGCGGGTTGGATTTTATATGAAATTCGGGTTGCGGGCGGGTTGCGGGTTTGAACCGCACCCGCCCAACCCGCCCACATTTAATAATTTTTTTTTTTTTTAAAACCAAATCTAACCGTCCATCTTCACCAACTCAACTCACTCATCATATAATATAACAAAACAAACAAAACAAAAGGGAAAAAAAACCCTAATCGGGATCGGCTTCTCCTCTCACTCACTCACTCTCTCTGATCTGAGTCTCATCTCACTCTCTTTCTCACTCTCTTCTCCTCGTTTCTGTGTGCACACACCGATCGATCACTCTCTTTCTCAGCCGATCTACTTCATTCATTCACAGGTGAACTCTCTTTCTCTCAATCTCTGTCTCTCTCTCTCCCAATCTCTCTCCCGATCGTTGATTTGTTGTGGATGAACAATAGAATAGAACTGATTTTTTTCATCTCCGACTCCGATCTACTTCACAGGTGATCTCGCAGGTGATCTCTGATTTTTTTTATCATCACACAGCCGATCTGCTTCAAAGGTGAGCTCTCTCTCTCAATCTGTCTCTCTCTCTCTCTCCCGATCGTGGATGAACAACAGAAGAAAGAGCCGATTTTTTTCATCTCTGATTTTTTTCATCTCCGATCTAGTCTTCGCAGGTGATCTCTGATTTTTTTCATCATCGCACAGATCTGATTTCAGTTGAATCTGTTTGTTTTATTTAATTTTTGGAATTCAGTTGAATCAATTGAATCTGTTTGTTTTTGTGTCTAATTTTTGTTTGAATCTGATTATTTAATTATTTAAATTCTGTTTGAGTCAGCCATATAATTTCTGTTTAATTGTTGGAATTCAGATTATTCATATAATTTCTTCGCAGGTGATCTCTGATTTTTTTCATCATCGCACAGATCTGATTTTAGTTGTGTGCCTTACTTGAATCTGTTTTGATCTTAGTTTATTAATTTTTGGAATTCAGATTATTTAATTTTTGGAATCTGTTTGTTTTATTTAAATCTGTTGTGACTGAGGGCAGTTGTCGTAACTGAGGGTTGCAGGAAAATTAAACTGCAATACCATGGTTTCAAACTTGCTTCTGCTACAAGGTGATCTCATCTTTGCTTTGCAGAGATACTTACGTGTATTTTTTTGGGTCTTGAAAGAAACTCGAGTTGCATAAATTTAGTTGTAATATATTCTCTTCATAATGTAAAATGCCATTATTGATTTTGAAGTCAGTTATACTTATCGCAAATAACAAACAATAGATAAAATAAATATGTTTCTGTTGCTCTTTGATATCTGTAGAGGCTAGAGGATATTATTGACATGAATTACTTTTGAATGGAATAGCTTGACCATTTACTAAAAGTTGGCACACACTTGAAAGGTCTACTTGATGTCACTTATATTGTATATTGAGATTTAATTTGCTCTAATGTACTTTTGACATTAACTTTTGTGTTCCAATAATTTGGACAGAGAAGAATCCCCAGTTACTGAAGTTGAGCCGTACATTCCATTCAATATTAATCCATCAGGAATGCAACCCGTTCTCACAACTACCTATCTGTTGGCATTTCCCAGCATCCTTGCAAGGTGATTTGATCTGCAATTGATGTAATTGTTCATTTTGAGCTATTTTTTCAATCAAAAGCTCTTCTTTAATGTATTTGCATCTTGAGGAAGGGCACAGTTTCTAATATTTTGGGATAATCAGAACCTTTAATTCACATTATAACATTATACAGTTTCTAATACATCACCAAATGGTGACATAAAAGTGATTATGGGTTCACCCACCCACCTACCCACCCATTATCAGAACCTTTTATCCACCCACCCCACTGCCACCACACTCTCACTTTCTTCAAGATGTGTCATGGTTTCCTTTTCTGCTTAATATAGGTGTTCTTAATAAAATCTATGATGAATTTACTGCTATAACTTTCTAAAACAATGATTTCTTGGCAGTCTCCTTGGTTCATCTTTCTGGGAACATGTCAAAGAGATACTGAATCCTGAGAGTTCTCTTGGTGCAGCTCCATGGGTTTACTATTCAATTTAAGATTAAAGTTTAGAATTAGAATTGGAATTGTTTGTGTAGGGTTCATCAACCAAATGCATGGAATTAGAATTGGAATTTGTTAAAGTTGAATTGGATGTGATTCATGAAGATGAAGTTTGATATTTTAGAAGTGTTTCAATTTTATTTCATGGGTTTGTTTGTATTGAATGAAGTTTAAGTTTGACAACAATTTTTTTTTTTTTTTTAATTGCGTTTTGGTTTTGGATGAGTGTAACTTAATGAATTTTTATTTTTTTTTGCATTTTGGATGAATGTAAGTTAATGAAGAATTTTTTTTTTTTTATTTTTTATTTTTTTTTTTGGTTAGGAAGGATGAATGTTGAATTTTTAATGTTGGATTTTCTTATTTGGATTATGAATGATGAATGTAGGATATGATGAATGCAAGTTAATGATAGAATAGAATGTAGATTTTGAATGATTTGTTAAGGTTATGAATTGAATTTGTTGTGTTTTTTATTTTATAAGTTTTTTTATAAGTTTTAGTTCATTATTAATTATTAATGTTGGAGTATTTTAGAAAATATGAGAAAAAAGGTTCAAAATAAAGATTGACAAAATGGGAGAAAAAAAAGGTTTAAAAATAATTTTTTGGAAAAAAAGTTCAATCCGCAAACCGCCCGCAACCGCCCGCACACCCGCGAACTCTATCCGCACAAACCGCAAACCGCATTGCGGGCGGTTGCGGGTTGATTTTTTTCCAAACCGCATAGATGCGGGCGGGTCCAAACCGAACCGCAAACCGTCCTAAACCGAACCGCGGACACCCCTAGTGCCAGCAGTATGCTCACCCTGAAGATGATCAGATCCCCATCGAGATGACATCGACCGGACAGACAACTCGGGAAAATAGAATTAAAGCAGATCGAGGGGAACCCCGAAGAGTCGCTATGAATGAAGTGGACAAGTCTAAATCCCACGAAGCAGTTGTTACAGTCTTCAAGGAACCTATCTATCGTATTATGGAAAAAATCAAGAGAGAGCCATTTTTTACTTGGCCACCAAAGATACTAGGAAACCCAGCTCGGCGCAACCAAAAGCTCAGATACACCTATCATCAGGACATGGGGCATATGACTTAGAACTGCCGAGCATGAAAGCAACCCCTGGAGGACGTGATAGCTGCTGGGCACCTCCAAGAATACATTAATCCAGACAAAGTGGTGATCGAGTAAGGGAATCTCCCACCAAAACCAAACGCAGAGCATCAGCCCGATTGATCATAAATGTAATTCATGGCACAAACAGTCACGAGCGAGAAGAGACACTTCAGGAAGAAATTGAAAAAGCCGTGCAGATTCAGCAAGTCATGTCAGTGGGTCCAGCACCGAAAAAGGTATGAACAATACCTAAGACTCCGTTATGTATTGTTTTATTTACGAAGAAGGACTTAGAAGGAATTCAGCACCCACATACTGATGCATTGATTATAACTGTGGGTATTGGGAAACGATTCGACGTGAAACGAGTCTTGGTAAACCAAGGTAGCGCAGATTATGACTTGTTCAAGAAGCTCGGTCTCTCTGAGCAGCACATCATCCCAGCGGAAGCTCCGTTGGTCGGCTTTAATTCGTAGCGTAAATGGTCGCTTGGTAGGATAGTGTTGCTAGTTGTGGCGGGGACAAAGACTCTTCAAATAAAATTTCTAGTTATTAACCCACCGTCTCTTTATAACACAATACTTGTTCGGCCTTGGATTCATCAAATGAAAAATAGTCTCAGCAACCTACTACCAGTTCATCCACTTCCCGACGAAACACGGAGTACAATAGATCTCAGGGGACCAAGTTGCATCCAAGCATTGTTTCATGGCAGCCATGAAGGCTAAATAGCTCTGCAATCGGGTTCAGATAGTTAAAGTAGCAAAATAGCCGGTCCCGGAAGATGTCGGAGAAACCCCAGCTGAGGAGATAGTAGAGGATCTGGAGAAAGTTTTAGTAAAAGAAGATGACCTAGAAAAGTACTTCCTTATTAATACCTCGCTAAGCGCTGATGAGAAACTTCAGCTACTGGATTTGCTGAGGGGACAATATAGAGGTATTCGCATGGTTAGCATATGATACTCTAGGGTTGAATCCAAAATTTCCTTGCTATAAACTCAACGTCAACCCTTCCACTAGGCCCATTGTGTAGAAAAGCCGAAAATCTTCAGTTGAGCACACCAAAGCAGTAATTGCACAAGTCGACAAACTCCTAGTGGTGGGGGCAATCCGATAAATTCAGTACTTGCAGTGGCTATCCAACACAATCGTAGTCAAAAAGAAAAACGGAAAGTGGAGAGTCTGCGTCGACTTTACTTGCCTTAACAGAGCTTGTCCAAAAGATAGCTTCCCTCTGCCTCACACAGACCAGTTGGTAGACTCTACAGCAGGACATGAGCGTATGAAGTTTCTGGATGCCTATAGTGGTTACCACCAGATACCGTTGTTCGGCCCAAATCAAGAGAAGACAGCGTTTATTACTCCAAGAGGCACCTACTACTATAAAGTAATGTCGTTCGGCCTTAAGAATGCCAGAGCAACCTACTAGCGAATGGTAACTCGAATGTTCAAAGAGCAGCTCAGTCGAACTATGGAAGCCTACATAGATGATATGGTAGTGAAAAGAAAGCTTGTTACAGACCACCTCATAGATCTGAGAGAAGTTTTCAACATCCTGAAAACCCATCAGCTTCGCCTCAATGCCTCGAAATGCACCTTCGGGGTAGGAACAGAGAAGTTCATGGGGTACATGGTGACTAACAGAGGAATCGAGGAAAATCCAAATCAAATCAAAGCAATATAAGCAATCGAGATACCGACAAAAGCCAAAAAACTACAGAAACTAGCTGGAATGGCAGCAACTTTAAACCGATTCATCAGTAAGTCATCGGATTTGATGAAGCCTTTCTTTCAGTTGTTGAGGAAAAAGTCTACATTCGAATGGGGCCTTGAATGCACTGAAGCGCCGTAGGACCTCAAGAAATATCTCAGTACACCACCTTTCCTTTCCACTCTAGAACCAGGGAAAGAGTTGTACCTATATTTGGCGGTCTCAAATCATGCGGTATGTGCAGTACTAATTTGTGAAGCAAGACTCTCCTAGATGCCGAAATACGGTATCTACCGCTAGAAAATCTCGCTTACGCTTTGCTCATTGCCTCCAGGAAGCTACAAGACTACTTCCAAGGTTATACCATCAATGTCCTCACTAAATTTCCCTTCAAATCTGTCTTCGGCTGAGTTGATTTCTTGGACCGAACGGCGAAATGGATGGTTGAGCTTGGTGAGTTTGACTTACGGTATCAGCCTAGAACAGTAATCGAGGCCCAGGTCTTGACAGATTTTGTCGCTGAATTTACCCCCGCCCAGAGCATCGAACATCAGAACTCCAGCTCAGTATAGGTGCCATGTACCACCGAACTAAGCAAATAGTGTACTTTGAAAGCATGAAAACTCTTTATTGGGGATATCTGATAGCTCTATGTTGACAGATCATCTAATAATCGAGGATCAGGGACATGAGTGGTACTCATCTCCAGAATGATTCATCTAGGAACAGGCTCTAAAGCTTGGGTGGAAGGCCTCTAACAATGAGGTAGAATATGAAGCTCTACTAGCTGGATTGCGTAGTGCCGAACACTTCAGTGTAGATCAACTCCTAGTTTTCAGTGATTCTCAGTTGGTTGGTAATCAACTCATTGGGGTCTATGAGGCAAGAGATGAAAGAATGACCATATATACAGACAAGGCAAGAGATTTACTTAAGAAATTCCAATCCATACGAGTGGAACAGATCAATCGGGATAGAAACAGTCATGCTGATGCCCTTGCCTGCCTTGGCTTATCAGTAGACACTAAATGTCACGACCCAAACCCGCCCCTATGGGTTTAGCACCGTAACCGGCCAGTAATCCGAGATTACCGAAGGCCTGCTTAACAGTAAAACAGTAATACAGAGTACAGGGGCATGGCGGAAGCCAATACAGTAAATAAACAATGTCCAATGAGCTGTGACAGTCTGTATGCAAAAAGACTTATCATACATATAGACATTCAGTACAGAACAGTATGCACAATATTTACAATCATTCATTACAGAGACTTAATCCCTATTAAACAGTACGGTACAGTGCGAAACATTCAGTCTAAACAGTAGTACAATACAGATACAGAGACAGACAGGGAGATTAAAACACCCCTAAGCCATAGCTTGACAGGCTCGGAACCTCGCAGTGAGGCACAGTGGTTGGCTTGACAAAACTGGAGTTTACCCCGACGCTTCTAGCATTGGTCCGGTGCCTGTACACCTACATATATATAAGAGCAGTGAGCTAAAGCCCAGTGAATAACATAATGCGTAAAGAGGTTTAGAATGAATGTCCTTACAGTAATGAAAACAGTTCATTAAATCAGCACTTCAGTCGTTCAGTCAATCAGTCATTCAGTCATATGTGGCACATCCATTAGCATAACAGTACAGTAAACAGTAGGTCTTGGAAGACCAGGTCTTAATAGACCAAACAGTAAATGATGGCCATCAATCAGTATACAGTAGTGGTTCCAACAAGGGAACCGACAGAGATCTCTGTAACAGTAACAGTCAGTAACAGTAGTTGCTAAGGATGCCACAATACAGTTCAGAATATAGGACATACATTCATTCAGTTAACAATATCAGTTCAGAAAGCAGTATAGTTCAGTTGTTCAGAAGATAATCATTTTGAACATATCTTTACACAGTTGTTACTCACAGAGTTCTGGGCTACAGTAAGCTATAGCGTCTCCTCAGAAAGCCAACCCTACACAGTTAACAGATTGAACACACACTAAGCTACACAGTTGGGAAAGATAATAACTTAGTCCCTAATTTGCTTTGGTGTGTTCTACATCTATATTCTCATTAAGATGTCTTAAACTAGGCCTAAGAATGCCTAGGATGGGATGAGGATGCAAAGATGTATTCAGAAAATAGTTTCAGAATTTCAGAAAATCAGAGGTCCCGCTCGAGCGCAGGTTTACCCGCTCGAGCGGACATGAAACAAAGGTCCCCGCTCGAGCGCCAACTTCCCCGCTCGAGCGGACCAAAAAGTACTGGATAGGTGAAATTCACGCTCGACGCCCGCTCGAGCGTGTCACCCAATCCTCCGCTCGAGCGGACGGTAAAACAGTGCAAGATGCTAGGAGCTCGATTTCCCCGCTCGAGCGGCACTTCCCCCGCTCGAGCGGACGACCAAAATCTGGAAAATCCAGATTCGAACTCCAAGTTCAAAACTCAAGTTTCAAATACCAAATTCGATCCTCTTGGGCCAAATGTCACGACCCAAACCCGGCCCTATGGGTTTAGTACCGTAACCGGCCAGTAATCCGAGATTACCGGAGGCCTGCTTAACAGTAATACAGTAAAACAGAGTTCAGGGCCTGGCGGAAGCCAATACAGTAAATAACTAGTGTCCATTGAGCTGTGGAAATCTGTATGCCAAAAACATTTTTATGCATTCATACGGTTCAACACAGTACAATCTATACAATCATAAACAGTCAGTCTATACAATCCGTTCAGTCATTACAAAACAGTGAGACAGTACAAAAAGGGGAAATACTAAAACACCCCTAAGCCTTAGCATAACAGGCTCGGAACCTCACTGTGAGGCACATAGGCTGGCTGACAAAAACTGGAGACCAACCCACGCTCCTAGCTCTGGTCTGGTTGCTGAGAACCTACATATATATATGAGCAGTGAGCTAAAGCCCAGTGAATAACATAAAGCATAAAGAGGTTAAGAATGAAATGTCCTTACAGTAACGAAAACAGTTCATTTAAACAGTATTTCAGTCTTTCAGTCAGAACAGTTATTCAGTGATATGTGGTACATCCATTAGCATAGCAGTAACAGTAGGTCATAAAGACCGAACAGTAATGATGGCCAGTCATTCAGTAAACAGTTTGGTTCCACGAAGGAACCGACAGAGATCTCTGTAACAGTACAATCAGTAACAGTAGGTGCTAAGGATGCCACAGTACAGTTCAGAAATAAAGGACATACATTCGTTCAGTAAATAATTACATTTCAGTAAACAGTTCGGTTGATAATCAGATAACCATTTTTGAACATATCTTTATACAACTGTTACTCACAGAGATTGGGCTAATAGCAGCTAGAGCACGTCCCCGAGAGCCAACCCTAAACAGTTAACAAATAGAACACACACTAAGTTCACAGTCGGAAGGGTGATAATTAAATCCCTAAATTTCCTCGGTGTGGTTCTATGTCTAAATCCTCATTAAGATGTCTTAAACTAGGCCTAAGAATGCCTAGGATGCGATGAGGATGCAAAAATACAGTCGGAAGGCATTTTTCAAAAGTTGCTGAAAATAGGCTCTTCGCTCGAGCGAGCCTCCCTTCGCTCGAGCGAGCTGATGAACAGTGAAAATACTGGATGCTCGATTTTTACGCGCGATACCACGCTCGATGCTCGCTCGAGCGAGATTGCAAAACCAAAGGGCTCGCTCGAGCGAGGAATCATTCGCTCGAGCGAGGAAGCAAAATCTGAAATTTCCAGATTTGTCTCCCAAGTTCGAACCAAGTATTCAATCATCCAAAACTCAACCTCTTGGCTCCAAAATCTGGGAAAACACTTTAAACTCAATATATAACAAGTTTCAAAAGCCAATTTATGAATTCAAGGCCCAAAGGTGAGTCAATTCAAACCATTTTCCAAGAACAATCCAAGAACACTTTAAAACATGCAATGCATGAGCTTCAAACCAATTTTCAGCTTTAAATCTTGCTCTTGTGAGCTCAAAAGTTGGAGAACACAATGAAAACACGGTCTCTTCCATCAATATGGGCATGCATGTGACCATTAACCATGAAATCAACTCAAAATGCCCCAAAATAGCCATGCATGCATGAAATGAGTTCTAATTCAACACCATGGAAACAATCTATGTCTTAACTCTATAATTTGCCAAGAATGATGCAAGAGCAACAAATTCAACATTGAGAGGCTCTAATTCCTTACCTAAGTCTTGTATTCAAAAATAGGAGCACAATTTGACATCAATCTTCAATTCCTCATAATTTCCAAGCAAAACAAGTAAAAAAAAGATGAAAATCAACTCTCTCTCCCTCAAGCTCTCTTCTTGGTCGGCTAGACAACGAAAATAGGCAGAGGAAATGTTTTGATTAAGTACATAGGCTCAAATATAATAATAAACAAAAGGTCCACTAACCATGGCAAACATGTAATTAAGTCCAACTCTTTAATTAACTCATTTAAATCTAATTTAATCATTCCTAAACAATTTTCAGATAAATATACCATTAAATCAGAAATATTCTACTGATTCTAAAACATCAAGCGGTTTCTAAATCGGCCGCCGATAAGGCCTTCAATTAGCAGTTTAAACATATAAATGCAAACAGATAATCACTCAATTTAAACAGATAGGAATACAATACAATAGACAAACTTATTCAGTTTCGATTTCAGTTTCATTCAGTTTGTTCAGTAGTTCATCCAGTTCACTTATCAGTCATTAGCAGTTCCGTTTAAGGGTAATCAGTATATAATTCAGTGGTTCAACGGTAATCAGTACGAGGGTTGTTACACCAAATTTCTGGAAAACATTTGTAAACACATAGAATGACATGATTCGAAAGTCAATTTGAGAAATCAAAGCCCAAGGGTGTTTCAATCAAACTCCTTTTCAAACCCATTTCAAATCAAATTTCATGAACATGATACAAACATGACATGCATGAACTTAAACAACTTCAAGGCTCCAATTACCAGTTCAAATGAGCCTATTACTTCAAAAACAAGATGATTTCATGAACCTTAGCTAGAACTTGGACATGCATGTAACAATTTCCATGAAATCAACTCAAACTTCAACAATACAAACATGCATGCAATTAGCTAGCTTCCAAGCTTCAAATCATGCTCTAAAGAGCCACTTCTTATCAAAACAAGATGAAATCATGGACTTAAACATAATCAAGAGCATGCATGCAACATTTTGCCATGAAAACACTCTAAAACTCTACAATATACACATGCATGCAAGATTAGAGCTACAATTCAACATTTAAACCATGTCTTGGCTCTAAACTCCATCAATCTAGCATGAACATGCAAGAACTATCTTAAAGGCACAATTAAGAAGTTGAATTCCTTACCTAAGTCATGAATTAGAGGTATGGAGGCTCAATTTGCAATTATCACAACAATTCCCTCAATTTCCAAGCAAATCAACCAGTTGAATTCACTCCTCTCACTTCCTCTCTCTCTTGGTCGGTTATGAGCTCAAGAATGGGCTGATGAAAATGTTCTGTTTGGATGAAAAAGGCTCAATATGTTTTATATGAAAAGGGCTACTAGGTGGCAAAACGGTAAATAAGGCCAACTCTTTGATTTAACTTATTTTATATAATTTAATCATACCAAATCGATTTTCAATTAAATATACCATTAATTCACATAAATTCCAATGATCATAAAACATTGATCCATTTCCGATTCGGCCGCCGATAAGGCCTTCAATTTGCAGTTTAAATTACAGAACATGAACAGATCGATTGACAATCAACAGATAGAAAATGCATTTAAACAGTTACAGTCAATCAATCAGTCTCGGATCTCAGTCAGTCAGTTCAGTATTTCAATCAATTCAATAATCCATCATAATCAATCTCAGTTTAGCGGTAATCAGTGCTAAATCAGTAATCAGTGGTGAGGGTTATTACACTAAAGATGCTAGAAACATTTGGGTTGAGTTTGTGCCAAAACCGAGCATTGTATCTCCAGATTCGATCCTTTGCACTAACCTAGGACCGAGCTGGATGGATCCAATACTTGTTCTCTAAGATCAGGCACTCTCCCTGAAGGCAAGAAAGAAGCCAATAAAATTCGGCACCGATCAGCTTGATTTTGGATTTCACCATCTGGCAAATTATACCGACGCTACTACCTTACTATGTGTACATCCAAATCTAGTCGAGGATGTTCTCTATGAAATTCACGAGGGGATTTGTAGAACCCACATTGGTGAAAGGTCACTGGCACACCGTGCCTTCACTCATGGGTACTAGTGGCCACAGATGCAGCAGGATGCACAGCAGTACGTGTAGGAGTGTGATAAGTGTCAGAGATTTGCTTCGCTAATTCATCAGCCAGCCAAAAATCTTACTCCGCTTACTAGCCCATGGTTTTTCGCTCAGTGGGGCTTGGACATCATTGGACCTTTGGCATGGGGGACTGGAAACATACGCCTCTTCATCGCTGCAACCGACTACTTCACTAAGTTGGTGGAAATTGAAGCATTGGCAAGCATCAAAGAAGTAGACACAAAGCGGTTTGTTATGAGGAATGTTGTGGTCCGTTTTAGCATCCCACGGGTACTAATTGCAGACAATGGAACGCAGTTTGACGTCAGGAAGTTCTGTGCTAATCTTAGGATTGAATATCAAAATTCCTCTCCAGGCTATCCACAGAGCAATGGGTAGGCACAATCGTCAAACAAGACCATCATTAACGGGGTAAAAAAACGACTTGAAAGTGCAAAAGGCAAGTAGGTAGAAGTGTTGCCCTATGTATTATGGGTCTACCGAACCACAGCACGGCGCTCAACGAGGGAAACACCCTACTCTTTGACCTACAGAATGGAAGCTGTTATTCCACTAGAAGTCGGTCTCCCAACCCTCCGATCGGAATTATTTGAAGACGTAAATAATAAGGAAGCTATTACACAAGCCTTAGACATGGTGGAAGGCCGAAGAGAAGCAGCACTGATCAGACTTGTTGCCTATCAGCATCAACTGATTAAAGGTTTTGATAAGAAAGTTTTCCCAAGGCAATTCACACCAAGAGAGTTGGTTCTAAGGAAAGTCATGAACCACAAAAAGGTGTCTGGCGAAAGGAAGTTAGGACCTAACTGGGAGGGTCCCTACAAAGTTACAGTTGTGGCTGGAAATTGAGCATACTACCTGGAAGATTTCAAGGGCAAATCCATACCTTGACCCTGGAATGTAGCCAACCTCAAAAAGTACTATCAATAGACTAGACCTTCAAATTTGTCTATCAAGTGTACAAGCATTTATCTGTTGCTTAATGAGAATGCTTTTTCACTTCTTTGAACTTTTTATTTTTAACACCTATATAGCTTTGAGGTAAGAACAAATTATTTTCATGCAAGCCCTGAAGGCATGTTTACCAAACGGACTAAGCTTTGGTGTTTACCAAACAGATTTAGCTTTGGTGTTTACTAAACGGATTTAGCTTTGATGATTATCAAACGAACTTAGCTTGGGGGGATTGAGCTTTGGTGTTTACCAAACGGATTTTAGCTTTGATGATTATCAAACAGACTTAGCTCTGGTGTTAATCAAACGGATTTAGCTTTGATTTTAACTAAACGGACTTCGTCTCAGAGTGACCAAACGGAATTTAGTTTTGGTTAGAACTCAAACTTGTTAAGTGGAATTGCTTGGTGGAATTATGTTTGGCAACTAAAATGGACCTTAGCCAAGTGGAATTGCTTGGTGGAAACCACACTAACGAATTTTCATTGTTCATTTTCTTTTTTGGAAATCGCAGAATTTCTTAACTATAAATACATCAATACTTCAACACTGTTCCATACAAAGCACAAGTTGGAACTGATTTGGGTACTCCTTTTAGGATCACACTCCTAGCATTAATCTTACTCAACTCCAGATGGGGGCAAACAATTGTTTTTCAGAATCAACCTGGAGCTAAGTAAGACTTAACTTCTATATTTTTCATTCCATTCAAGTATACTCTCGCTTTCCAAGCTGAAACAGATTTCAGTAAGATCTATCCAAGGGCAAAGATCTACAATGACAATCTTACTTAGCTCCAGGTGGGGGCAAACAATTATTTTTCTCGAACTCCACCTAGACCTAGGTAACACATTCTTCTTTGATTTCAAGCCAAGCATATTGAATGACCAGATCGAGCATCTATTTGGCCCTGCAGTCCCAATAGTGCTCGGCCGGGGGCAAATAGTATAGACAAGACAAACATTAGCATAAGAAAGCATCAGAGCATCAAATTACAAAAATTAACAAGGAAAAGTTCCATCATTCAACCAAGGCACAGCTGGCCTCACAAAAGCAGCAACAAAAAGAAAAATTGTCTCAACAAGCATCAAATGGGGCAACTCATCAGGAAGACCAAGCTCCAGTGTGTCAAAAACAAAACAGAAAGAAAAAAAAGAAAAAAAAAGGAGCAAACTTCAAGTCTTTTCAAACGAAAAACAATCTAACTCTCATCAGCAGGAGGAGCTTCAGAGACATCATTCACAATTTTGTCCACATCAGCTAGGGGAGGAAAAGTAGAGGCAGCTCTAACATCCTGGGAAATATGAGCCTCCTTAACCACATCTCCCACAGCCTCAGTCTTCAAGTCCCCACTCTCTTCAGCACCTATTGTTTCACTGGCAACACCGCTCTTAGGAGTCTTGATTACAGAGTCAATTCCTAGGGAAATCCTTGTTGGAGGAGTAACAGGGGTGGCAGCTGCCTTCAGACCCAAGGACTTTGAGAGAACTGGAATGCTCTGAAACAAAGAGAAGTCTTCAGGAATTTAAGCAGCAGCCAAGGCACTCATCCAGCCCTTCAAGAAGAGCTTGTCACGAAGTACCAGCACCTCCTCCTTGTAAGCAGCTCCAACTTCATCCCAGCCCTGTTGCCAGTGCTTGGCCTCGAAAGTTTAGCGTTCAGTAGCCATCACTGTAATAACCGCCTCTAGCTTAGCCACTTTCCCTTCGAATTGGGCCTGGACCCCGATAACAGCTTCCTTGAACTTCTCAGCAAAAGCAACAACTTTGTTCAGACGGAACACCTCCCTCTCAGTAGTCCTGCGTCCCTCCTTCTCGGCCTCTAAATTTGTTGTCAATCTTTCAGCATTCATAGAGGCCTCCAGTTCGGCCTTCTCTAGTTCCTCAGCTCAGGTGATGGACAGATGCATCCTCTGGATATACTACAGCAAATAAACAGGTATCAAAGGAAAGAAAATGATACAAACTAGTAAAAAACACAAAAAGAAATAAAGTAGAACTCACAACAGTCATCATTTGAAGGGTTCCCTTTAAGATGGGGATGTCCCGAGGTCCATTATGATCTGCCACATCCACTGGCATCAATAGGGTTTTAGTTAAATCAAAAATAAAGTCTCCAGAAGCAACAACTGAGTCAGAAATAGAAATAAGCCTGCCCTGATGAAGCATAGGCGGCTCCCATTTCTCAAAAGAATCATCCTCAATAGGATCTTGAGAAGCCTCTCCAACTATGGCCTTACCAGTCTCCCTTCTCCTCTTTTTCGCCCTATCAGCGATTGAAGCAGCGGGTTCGGTAATAGCGGCAGAAGGGCCAGAGGCTCCTATCTCCAATTTTACATCCATAAGGCTCTTTAGCTCGGCCTTGGCAAAAGGAGCCTCTAGAATCGAAGAGGAGCCAAAAGCCTCCACCTCCAAATTCACTAACACTCATCTTTTTGACATTGATCCACCCCCTGCAAAACTGAGGGCAGGAGAAGGTGTTCTCTCAACAGATAAACTTCGGCCACGGTGGCGGTTTGTGACTAGAGGAGCAGGGGGTGTGTCAGTTTCAATATTAGAATCGAGAAGGGATACATCAAGTTTTGCTTTTTTCGGGATTGTGGTTCGGTATGTTGCTTGGTAATCCAATAGTTCGGGGGCTGACCTCTTTTTGTATCTCAGAACGGCCTTAATTGCCTCAAAGTTCTCACAGTTCGACCTACGCTGAAAATGGGAAGCCTCTGCAGAGATGAAGAACAACATTAGAACAACATTTAAATAAAACAGAAGTACATAAATACTAGGGTGTAGGACTCAGACCTGGATAACCATCTTTTTGGGGCATCCGTTCAGATTGGAACTCGGTCCTAGCAGGGAACTCCCAGTTACTACCAACTTATAAGAAATCGTCATTGTGTTTGTCGGAATCAGGTAAGCCAGTGACAAGGTGACAATTAGCTGAACGGATGCGGAGGTAATAGGTGCTATGATCTTTATTATGTGAAAGGGTGTAACAACCCAAAATGTCCCATATGTCTAGGTTCAGACCCAACAACCTGTTAAGAGCAAAAACACCACAAACGACTCGAAACAAGTTTACGGATACTTGCATAGGGGTAAGTTGAACTTGGTGTAGGAAATGGCGTACTAAGGGATCAAGGGGAAACCGGACCCCTTCTTCAACAATGATAGCGACGGGAAAAGCAATAGTATTTTTGGTACCTATGCGCTTGGCGTTAACTCTCGGCAGCGAAAGGGTCACATCCTCTGGGATATAATAGTCACGGCGGAACAAGGCCATTGCCTCAAGAGTATCTACCAACGCTTGAAATTTTCCCATTATCTAGACCTAGTAGGGTAGGGACAAAACTCAACGAAGCAAGAGATGGAACCAGTCACCGGAAACAATGGTGCAAGGGCCAAAGAGGGCGATCAGCACAGAAAAGCAAAAGAAAAGATAGGTTTCAAGGGAACTTACAGAGATTCAACGAAGGAACATCGACAAACGGAGATCTTTGAGACTGGAACGAGGCAGTAATGGCTGCAAGAGTTTGGGCAGAGCACCGTCAAGACCAAGGTGGAAGAATGAAAAGGGTTTTGGGATTTCCTAAAATTCGGGGATAGACGAAGGGGTTTGAATTGATACCCCAAGGGCATTTATTACCCTCAACCGGCATGAAGGTACAAATCATACCCCTTTATATGGATTCGGCGCACTACTTCTGCACACCAGTATAGCGTCGCCATGTGTCATCATATAGAGTGCATGTGTCAGGATAGAACCGCCACCAAGGCCAAACTAAAGCGGATCCGAAGCAACATGACGCTTGGGGTACTGGACAGTAGCTCCTCCAAGGGGATCCTTAGAGCGAGCTAGGGGCAAATGAAGGAGCAAAATATAAATGGGTCGGATCCAAGCCTTAGGCTGGCCCAATCCTTTAAACCCAAGTCCAAGTGAGTCAGGTAAGTGTGAGGGTAAGCGAATCAAGCCCAACTTGATGATCAACAGTCCACCCTAAGTCCTTAAGCACTTGGGCCCAACTTGCAGTGGAAAGGTCAGTCCAGTCGTGACGCTGGGCTAGGTCGAGCTATAGGACTCAATATTTGGACCGAATTGATTGGCCAAACCCATCACCAAAAACCAAAGTGGGCCGAGCCCACACAAAGATATCTAAATGGGCCAGCCCATCTCTATAAGCAGTCTCACAAAGGGCCGAGCCGAGACACAACGGTACCAAGTTGAGGAAACCTCTCAGAAAAACGTGGAAGCTATAAATGCATGCATGTACAAGCTGCCACCTCAGCTGGTCCCCTCCTCCTAGAATCACGAAAATGGTTGATCAGGGAAATGTGGTCTGTTATCAGCATGAATACAACGAGTATATGCATTCATTGTCAACTACCTCATCGTCCCCTACCTTGAGCAATGTTAAAGGGAGCATTGCAGCACCAAAGTCTCATGAAACCATATTGGGCAACAAGTAAGGAGTTCTATATAAACTACAAGGACTTCACATTGAAGGTAACAAAGTGGAGCTACAATATACTCACTTGAACACATCTCTCTGCACTTAGAAAGAACATTCCATCTTCTCCGATCACTTACTCTCACAGCGGAGGGGTTATCCGGCCAACTCCGGCCGGGCAGCTCTAACGACGCTCACTGTTGCAGGGTCTCGATTCTTGGATAGTCCAGTCGGGTGCGGAGCTCCGGTCCACAATCATCTAGTGTGGTATTCGGTACACACAAATCAAACTTTGTCGTCTTTTTTTTTTTTTTTTTTGAGAAAAATGTGATAAACCAAATATGATTATATAACTTTCTTTATCTTTTTTTTTTTGGATACATCAGAAAGAAACTTTCATTCTCTTTTGTAACCAAGAAATTCTCCTCCAGATTTCCAATTTTCTCTCCCTTTTTCTAATGATGAAACATGTGCGATGGATCTTGAGCTCAATGATAATATGAAAATTATTGCCACACGAACATCAGGATTAAAATTCCATCCACCATACAATGATAATATGAAAATTATTGCCACACGAACATCAGGATTAAAATTCCATCCACCATACAATGATAATATGAAAATTATTGCCACACGAACATCAGAATTAAAATTCCATCCACCATACAATATGAGAATTAATGTGATACAAAATGTCAGGATTTGAATTCCATCCACTATACATGAATCCGCTTCCAAAAAAATTGAATATCAACATATATTCTAGAATTTTTTATTCTTCAAATTGAAGAATTCTCTCTATTATATTCTGCTTCATGGTAAAAATTGAAATCATGGCCCAATCTCATTGTTAGGTGCCTCTACCACTTTGATGGGAAGTTGGCATCGGCTTGTACAGTTTTTTCCAGGAAATTCATTTTCCTAGAAAATAGGCTTCTTACACATATTCATCCCTTTTAACTAATATCAGACTGAAAGCAACTCTATATGAAGATATACATTGAATAAAAGTTGCTGAATTTCTGAAGTAAAATTTCAGAATGAAAGCAACTATATGAAGAAAAAATGCAAAATTCTGCAGAATTTGAACGTAAATTATATTTTTCTACTGTGATTTGCCAGTGAGTATCACCTTCTTCTCTGATACATGTACAACCATGGACTCTGCTGTATCTGCTGAAATCAAAATTAAACATGACTGAGTTAAGATGTCAAGTAATTTCCATTTAATTGATTAATTAATATAGACCTAGATCAATATATGCATTCGAGGGTGGTGAAGCTATAGAGTTGAAAAAAATAGCACGAAAAGTGTTCAAAAAATGAAATGTATGATATAGATTTAATTAATGTGATGTAAGTCACGTTTATAATAAATTTGGTCTGCATCTTTTACGGATCTATAATTGATTAGGTTATGAGGGCCTTTGGGCTGAGCCCAATCATATATGCAAGCCATGCCACATGGGGCCTATGACAGCTAAGTGGCCCATCTTAAAGACTTTATAAAATTTAATGTGATGTGAGTCACGTTCATAATAAATTTGGTCTACATCTTTTATGGATATAGGAGGGCCTTCGGGCTGAGCCCAATCATATATGCATGCCACGCTATATGGGGCCCATTACAGCTAAGTGGCCCATATTAAAGACTTTATAAAATTTAATGTGATGTGAGTCACTTTCATAATAAATTTGGTCTACGTCTTTTATGGATATAGGAAGGCCTTCGGGCTGAGCCCAATCATATATGCACGCGACGCTACATGGGGCCCATGACAGTTATTAAAGACTTTATAAAATTTAATGTGATGTGAGTCATGTTTATAATAAATTTGGTGTATATCTTTTATGGATATATAATTGATTAGGCTAGGAGGGCCTCCGAGTTGAACCCAATCATATATGCATGCCACGCCACATGAGGCCTATGACAGCTAAGTGGCCTATATTAAAGATTTTATAAAAGAAAAAGATAGGATAGATGTAAGGTAAGCAATTCTCTAAATCTTAAATCCCTTTCTCTCCCTACAATATTATTTCACAACTGAACTGATTTAAGCATCGGATGGGCCTTGGCCGGCACGACACCAGTGCTCACCAAGACTCACTCTTTCTTTTCTTCTATGGCAAGTTATGATGTCAAGATCGAATCAGATGGATTTCAGTATCATCAATAAATTTTTATTTTTTCTTAATTACTTTTCTAAGTCGATAACATCGCATATAAGATTTTACCAAGCATTCTTGAAATTGCATCAGCTAGCCTCTTTTGGCACTCAATGCACTGTACATCGGCTTCAATAACCACTTCCTGTACCTGTTTCAATTACCAAAATCAAAAAAAAAATTTCATCAACTTTGCATTTTCCTCATAATTTGCATAGTAAAAACCATAGTCACGAGTCACTAAACTATTATCTTTCAATACTCTCTTTCTAATATATGTTTAAAACATAAATAATAAAATTATTCTTCTCTAATAGCTCAAACTCTTAGATGAGATGGCGATCAATAATTTAATATAGTATATCTCATATGCAAGCATTGTCTATTTATTATTTAAAAATATTTGCACATGTTTAACTTGCTTATCGTGAAAGAATGTATTAAGAATATAATTAAGAGAGACAACAATTACCTTGGGAGACTTGTGGGTTTTGAGTTGAGCTATCTCCTTCTTAGCCCATGAAATCAGAGAAGTCATGACTGTTGAGCACTTCTTTAATGCAAATTGCAAAGAAAAGCTAGATGTAGAAAAAGCAATGCTTGAATCCGAGGTTGAGTTCATTGTTCGTCCATTACCCATTAATAAAGAAAAGGGTGTCACGCACCCTTCGCCAATGATTCTCTATTCCTAAATCTTTATGTTTCCGTCACAAAACACTAGTAACTTTTAGATCACTAAAAATTTCAAAATGCAATAATCTTAAGACAAGATTTAACATGATCCAATGGATATTAATAATTTGAGACAGGAGACAAGAAATTAAAAAAAAAAAAAAAATCTTGTAACTATTAACGTGGACCTTTAAACAATATAACCTATTATGGTTGAGAAATACCATCATGTTCACTAAAGTTGTAGGCTACCTATAATTGATTATAAAGAGAAAGTAGTAGGTCAATTGAGCTTGATAAAGATGCTTCATTGCATAAAGAGTCCCACATTTCTTCCTTGCCTTTTTTTAATTTATTTTTATTTTTTGAATTGGTCACTTCATTAAAAAAAATGTGTGATGAAGGTTTCATTTAGTACTAGATATTTCCTTAGCTCTTGTGGTTCTCAATTCATTAGTAAACTCATATATTATGTGGGGAATTCATGATCTAGTTCATAGCTGAGCTGCAAATAGAACCAAGTGAAGGGTCATTGGTTGTGCATTCATTTTTTATTTTTTTTTTGAAAAAACCTTTGTTTGGTGAATTATTTTCGAAAACTATTTTCAAGAATTTTTCTTAAAAATGGCTCACTTTTTAAGAAATATCAAAAAGTTATTTTCAAATTTTCAAAACAAAAAAAGGATATAATTTCGAGAATTTTTTTTTTTTTTGCACAAAAATAAAAATATAAAACGAAAAGAAAATCAAAACACAACCAAATAGATGTGTCACCAAACTTTATCTTTACTTATTATTGAAGTCTGACAAGGAGAAAAGCATAAATGCCCTAAAAAGAGGGCCGTAGGCACTGCAAATAAAGAAAGCAAGAGGGGCAAACTTTATAATCCGAATTGGCCACAAGTTTGAGAATCCTATGACCTTTTTTTTATTTGTTTTTAAGTAAGAGATTAAGGAGAATTATATTAAATTGGATGATTATATTGTAACAATACATATCTATAAGGAGAATTATATTAAATTGGATAATTATATTGTAACAATACATATCTATAAGTTCAACAATTCACACAAGAAATAGTTCATAATGAGCAATAATCAATTCAATATAACAGAGATAAGAAAGTGTTCATAATGGGAAGAAATAAATTTTAATAAAACAAAGACACTCAATAATTTGGGAAAACTAATTAATCTTGTATGTCCTAATCATGATGCTTAACCTATGTCTTGTATATCAGCCGATATGTATCAGAATTTAAGATTTTCAATATCCGTTATTTATTGATATACTAATCGTTATTGTCCGACATAGACTAATATTTGATCGTATCACTAATACTGATACGTTATTCAATACCGCTGTTTAAAACCATGGTTATAAGGGATGCATTTGGTTCAAATTTTGCCTGCTTCTCAAGTTTCATTTGGGACGAATACTAATTCCACTATTGCTGCCATGCAAACTCCTCTCATCTCATAAAACTCTTTTACTTTTTCTTCGTTCATCACAGAGCTAATAGGCTATATTTGGCATCTCTTTTTGGACTAAAATAATCATAAAAGACAAAATAGATTAAAAAATTAATAAGACAAAATACCACATTCAAACTATAATTATTTTTTTTTTCTTATAAAAGTCAAAAAAATCAAAAAATCCATCCCAAACGAGATTTTTTAACCTCCAACTAAAATATCTAAAAAATTAAAAGTTAACCCACATTCCAAATGAATGCATAATGGTTTAAAAAATAAAAACATGAATAATCACTTGTGTCTGATCGAAGTGATGAAAGATTTCGAATTCCTTTATTTATTTATTTTTTGTTAAAATATTCTTATAGTAAGAAAACGTGTAAGTAAATAAATTGTGAACTTTACACGTTTTCTTTCTTAAAAACACAAGACTTTGTTCCACTCATAAAAGTACAAAGACAAACTTGCATTCCATTTGGTTTTGAGGTTTTTTTTCTTTTTTCTTTTTTCTTTTTTCTTTTTTTTTTTTTGAGTTTTTAATCCGTACTTCTTTTAATTTTTTGTGAACTTTTTAAATATTTCAGTTAGAGAAAAGATTTAGACTCCCACCACCCCCATTGTTTTTTGATTGGTAGAAATTTTTTTTTTTTTTAAGACATGTTCTCACAGCCCCCCACGTGGAGATGGGGGTGCTGGGGGTCACCCCCACTGGGAGTCCTCAGTAGAGCTCATTTCAGTTATTATTATTATTATTTTAAACTTTTTATATTTATTTAATCTAGATGTACGCTTAAAAAGTACAAACTTTGTGAATATTTTTATACACTAAATACTAAAAAATACATAAGAATACAAAAACTTCAATACATTTTCATATTTCATTTTTGTATGTATTGAATTTTTTAAAAATTTCTTAACAAATATTTTACATTTTAAGTACATATAAATTAGGTGCTTCTAAAAAAATGACTAAAATATTAAAAAAAATTCACTAAAAAAATGAATTAAAAATTCAAAACCAAATAGTTTTTGTAGCCAAATATTGATCAAATTTGATTGTTATATTATAACTGTTTTTTATTGACCATATCTACAATACACTGTTTAATTTCATAATATGTTTTTCATGGAATTCAGCTTCTCCTACAGTTACTGTGGCACCGACACCCACTATCATGGGCTTAGGTTCGGCCATAGTGGCGGTGCAAAGTTGAAGATGGAAGGGCACTTGGTGGCGGCAGTGGTGGTGGAGGCTATAATTTGGTTTCTCTGAGACAAGTTATTACAGATTGGGATTAGATGTCGTTCTAATTAGTTTGAATTCAATAGGAAAGATGAATTCTCAAAAAAAAAATTAATAATAATATTGATCAAAAGTTCAAAGCACTAACAAAAAAATTTCAAATTTAGCGAATTTGAGTTAAACCCAAATTTGAATACCAGTCCCGCTACATCTCCTAATTGAAGCCTCTAATTTCATCCCAATGATGTGGCTAAAACCCGTATGAAACTAATCCACACTCCTCCCTCTTTCATCTACAGCCCCCCTAATTCTACATCATTGGAGGTAGAATTGGGACAAAATTAAGAGATTAGTAATTTTTCATTTGAATACTAAAAAACATTATAAACATGTTAAGAGACCGTGCTAAAAATAGACTTTCCAAACTAAAGTTATTGTTAAAATAAAACTTTTCATAAATGACAAAATCACTTATTTGAAGATCTAAATAAAACAATTTGACTAAAATCAACCCTCCAATTGTTACATAACCATTGCCACAACTTTCTTGTTATGCAAAAGAGACGCAAGATGTCTCAATAAAGACTTGATGCAAGATTTAGGGTTAACCCTATCTGTATAACAATGTTATCCAAGATTACATAATATTTGTTACAAAAATATGTAATATATCTCCGTGCCAAAGGAATTTCCGTAAACAAAACATAACATTTGATTAGTTTAAAACAGTATACTTATTATGCAAAAAGTGTATTGATCCTATTGAAAATTGTAAACCTCACTAACGTGTACCATCAAAAAATTGCGTAATATAGTCAAAAGATTAGGTCAATAAAATGGGACTGAAGATTTGCTTGTTTTGTTTGTAACACCACCCTTGATCAAAGCTCTAGAATGAGCTTCGGGTATAGTCTTACAACAACTTTAAATATATACTTTGGTTTTAAAATTTTAAATTAATTTATAGTTATTTTTTGAGTGAATTGATTTTTTTTTTTTTTAATTTCTATCTTGTCTTATCTCAAGAGCAGGTGGTGATTGTGCAACTGAAATGAAACTAATTGATCCGATAAAACATTATTACGTGTTATAACTATAATTTTTAAAATGAACCATTTATATCCCTTTAATATTATTATAATAAAATCACATGAGTAATGAACCTAACGTTTTAAAAATAAATTATTTATTCTTTTCAATATTATTATGATAAAATTTATGAGTAATGAACCTAACAAACTATAAAATGGATAGAGGCTGAAATGGAATCCAAACAAAAACCAATTGCCAAGTTTCCGAATTGATAGGAGTGGGAATCATGAATTTGTTTCTAACCATTGGTTGTGAACCACCCCAACATACTTAATCCTCCCAACATGTTAATTTGGTATTTCTTTTGTGAAAATGCTAAAAACAACTCTCAAGTCTGTTATTATTAGTTTTGATTAAAAATGTAAAACTTATATAAAAATATATAAAACTATTTTGAAATATGTGAAAAAGTATTGGACTGATAAATATTGTCATTTTATGATTCTTAAAGACTGATTGTCATTGGCAAGACCCTTTTCTTTTTGGGAGAGGTTACAATTGGGTTGTTTGATATAAATTTTAAAAAGGTGATTATAACTTATTTTAATTTAAAAGTTTATATTAGATTATTTGGTATAGATTTTGTTTATAGTTTATCAGATAGAAATAACTTAATAAGTTGGAAAAAATTAATTATTTAGGAACTAAAAAAAATATACTTTTAATTTTTACTTTCTAATTATTAGATTTTAACTTAAAAAAATCGTAACAAACTAGACCATTGTTCAGCCTAAAATAGGTGCTTATGATATGTCGGTCATAATATTTTGACAAAATTTCATACCATAAGTTACAAAATAAGAAAAGACTATGGCACATGCTCCTCAAATGATGTATACTATATGCACCTTATAATTAAAGAAAAAATGATATAATTTCACACTTTTTGAGTCATAACTAAAAAAAAAAAGTCATAACCAAATATTACATGAAATATAACCAATCAATATATTTGGTTTCAATTTTTTTGATTTAATTTTCTGGAAATTGAGTTTTTCATTTTTTGTATTTTTTTATTTTTAGTGAATATTTTTAAAATTTTAAATAATTTTTTTACTTTTTTAGGTGCACCTTACTTAGATGTATCTAAAAAGTAAAATATTTGTAAAAAATCAATAAATACACAAGAATACGAAAAATGTACTGAATTATTTATTTTTTTTTTGTATTCTTGATATTTACTGAAATTTCTAAATATGTTTTTCACAAATATTATACTTTTTAGGTGTATCTAAAAAAATTTTAAAAAATTGCTTAGAATATTAAAAAAATTCAGTGAAAATAAAAAAAATATGGAAAATAAAAAATTTCAATTTTCTAAAAAGTGAGTCCTGAAAATCCAAACAAAACAAGCTAATTTTATGAATCATAACTAAAATAGTGTCATATCTAAAGAAGATGATATAACTAAAATAGTGTCCCGAAAATTACTCATAATTAAAAATAAAATGATATAGCTAGGGATGCATATGATACACCCCTTTTATGGGATGTGCATAGTAGAATTTCCCTACAAAATATCATCATTTTTTTATCACAAAAATCATAATTTTTATTATAAAATGTCATAACAAAAATTACACATTACTATAACTTTATGATTCATAACTTTAAAAAAAGGAAGACCCACAAAAAACCTCATATAATTTGATTCACAATATTGTAGCATAATATATGTCAATTTTTGATTTGTTATATATTCAATTGTGTAAGATCTATCTTTCTTATCACGTCATTGTAGATAAATTTAAAAGGTCCTAGCTTTCCTCCAGTCTCATATCGGACTGAAGGGTGCCGTTGGGTCCGTAAGGGCCCACGGGTCCCATTTTGATAATTCAAACCGTTCAATGTGTAGAACTTGTCAAGTATTATATGCCTGTAAAAAATCACGTTGATTGAATATCGATAGCTATCTCATTGAATCAGTATCTTGTCGACCATTTATTGTTTTTATACAAAACGGATTTGATCACGTAACTATCGATATCCGATGAATGTGATTTTTTACAGGCATATAGTATTCGACGGGTTCTACACATTTAACGGTTCGGATTATTGAAATGGAACCTGTGGTGAGCACCCACGGATCCAACAACACCCTTCAATCTGATCTGAAATTGGAGGGAAGCCAGCACCAATTTAAAAATTCAAATTATCAATCTTTAACATAACTCCTCTTTTTTGTTTATTCTGCCTATTTCCTTTTTATTGAAAATTACAAATCCATATCTTTTCTTGAAGAACAATTGAATGATTACAGATATTTATATTGAGAAATGGTTCATAGGAACAGACTCACTAATTCTCTGACTAACTAACAAACTCTAATACTAACCAACAAACTGGTTTTTTAATCACACATGCTTGTGATGCACATGAAGTCACAGTCAAATGCCAGCACTTGTGAATTGAACTGTTGTGCCTTGTGCGGTTGAGGTTTGCACTGCAGCTCAGATTGTGGCTTGTGTGCTTGAACAGATAGCTTATCACTTTCTAATTTCACTCGCATAAATAAATTATTTATTTCCATTTACCTTTTTGTCATCACAAACTCACCTATTTTGACGAAGATATATTCATACCGACGTTGATTTTGCTACGTCTATTTATTTTTTTAAATAAAAAAAGTCATTTCATTATTATTAAAACATTAATAAAATTTTACAAGTCACAATAAGTGTAATAATAGATTGAGATTTGATTTAAAAGGTTGGATTGGAGAGTATTGCTTAGATCCGTACAACTCTCTATGTTTCATTTTGATAATTTGAATTATTTATTTTATAGAACATATATTATACCTAAAAAAAATTAAATGATTTGATTATCAAATAAAATAAAAATGTTAAAATTATTAAATCGAACTATTTTTTTTAAAAAATAGCATACATGTAATATTCTACAAAATAAATAAATTGGATCATCAAAATATGATTCACAGTAACTCTCACATACCAAAATAATATCCTCCAATTTAGATTTTCGAATCTCACTTGTGGAGTGGAGAAGTTGGTTCCTATTTTAAAAAGTGAGGTTCCGTTTAGTTTAGTTTTTAAATTGAAATTTGAGTGTTGAGTGTATTTTGAAAAATGAGCTGTTATAAAGAATCTTGAAAGTTGAAAATGTTTTTGGTTATAAGTTTTAAGAATAGTTTTGAAATGATTTATAATTTTTTTTTGATTGATTAATCTATAGAATGTGAGATGAGAGATAAAAAATAATTAAATAATAATAATAATATAATAATAAAAAGAGAAAAGAAGTTTTGAAACTAATTTTGAACTGTATTTTAAAAATATGTTTGGTTAACATATTTATCCAAATTATAATTTAAAAATAAAATTATGATTTAAAAAGTAAACCAAACGCTATTTGAATCTCTCTACCAAAGCTTTTAATTGCATTTTTTTTTTTTTGGTTGTAAATCATCTATTATCATAATGTTAAAAACAAATAATTAACATACAAAATGAATCACAAAAAGTACAGTGACACTAGAATTTACTTTGAAAATGGACCCTTACAAACGGGTTGGTTTGGGATGTGGATTCATTTTTTGTCTATTTTATCTTAAGAGTTAAAAAATTTCTTTTGAGATGAATTTTTGAAATTTTTTTATTTTTATGAAAGAAAAAATAAAATGATTATATTTTGAATGTAACAAGAGAGTGTTTGAAATAATATAAATAAATATATTTTTAAATTTTTTATAAAAAAAATATGCAAAAAAAAAAATGTGATATGATTCAGAGAAATAAAGATAAAAATGAAAAATATGCTGCTTTAGGAGATGTCAAATACTACTCAAGTTTAATCCTAATTCAATGATCCATTCTATCAATTACACAATGATCCATTTTATGTTCCTATCAATCTGAATTTCCACTACAATATGGTTATGACAATTCAAACACGTGTTAGTGGAAAAGAAAAAGGCAAATAAAAATAATATTCCTTCCGTCTCAAAATATTAGTCTCTTATTCTATTTTTTATTATCTCAAAATATTAGTCCTCTTAAAAAATCAAGTACAAAAATAATATAAATTTCTTATTTTGCCATTTTTTTAAATTAATAAACAATATAAAAAGTACAATTATGACATTGATATTTCCAAAAAATGTACTATCAAAAGGATAATTTTGGAAAATTAACTTTTTCAAATACAATAATTATACTACCAAAAAAAATTAGATTCCCCAAAAGATACCATTATTTTGGGACGGAGGGAGTATTATTTTTTAATTGATACAAGAATCAATTACATCAAAACCTATTAGCGAATATTTTTTATCCCCTCATTTATAAATTCGTGTGTATTAATCCCTCAATTTTTAAAAAATATACAAAAATAATGATACATTTTTATAGAAAAATGTCTTGTAACTCAAAAAAAAAAAGAGCTTGAATGGTCCAAATTGATACTTATCAACTGATCGAATAAAATATTTAACTACTACGATTATCATCTTTTCGACTTTTTTTTTGAACAACCAACCGGATGAATAACTAATGACCGACAAAATAAATTTTGAACTATTTAGACCAAATTCAAATTCAAATTGTAGTATTAATTTTTACATTTGAAAAGATCCAAATGTCGAAGCTTGTAAATGAAACGGATTAACAGAGACTCGCCAATAATTTTAAAAAAATGCTATAATGGCTTCGTTTGAGAAATGAATTTGCTTTTTGATTTTTTAGGTTTTTTACTCTCTCCGTTCTAAAATAATGATTCTTTTTGGGAAATCTTTTTTTTTTTGTAGTACATTTATTACATTTGAAAAAAAGTTGATTTTCCAAAATTATCCTTTTAATAGTACATTTTTTGAGAATATCAATATTATAATTGTACTTTTTATATTATTTATTAATTTAAAAGAAGGGCAAAAAAGAAAATTTATATTATTTGTGTACTTGATTTTTGAAGAAGGACTAATATTTTGGAATAATAAAAAATAAAATAACAGACTAATATTTTGAAACAGAGGGAGTAATTATTTTAACTTGGGCTAAAAAATTTGGTTTGGAAAATTTTTTTTAACTTTTTTTACTTTTTTTGTGAGAGAAGTATAATTATTATGAGTTAGATGTGATATTTTATTTCTTGTGATTAAAATAATCTATTTTATCTTTTTGTGATTAAAATAGCCAAAAAAAAAATCCCAAATCCATCTTCCCAAACAAATAATTGTCTAATCTAAATTAAAACTTTTACGCTATGTTTGGATTAAGTGATTTGAAGAGAAAAGAAAAGAAATGGGGAGATATGTATTTCTTTTACTTGTTTGGATAACTTAAGTGGAGAGAAATGGGAAGAATTTATCTTATAAGTCTCATTTTCAATCTTCCCAAAAGTGAAGAGATTGGTAAAGAAAAGAAACCACTATTTTGATAATACCAATTTTGTCCCTATAAAAATAAAAGAAATAAAATGATTGAAAATATAAAAGGTTATTTTGGTAATATAACATAAAATAATTTCTTTTCTTTTCTCTTAATGAAACCCAACCAAACAAGAATAAGAGAAATCACAATCATTTTTTTTATTTATTTATTGCTTATCCAAATAAAAAAAAGAGAAATTACAATCATTTCTTTTCTTTTTTTTTCTTTTCTTTTATAACTTAAATAATTATTTTTTTTCTTTTCTCTCTTACGGTACCAAACATAGTGCTAGCCTTGTTTGGTTTTGCTTAGAGAGTAATTTTAGAAAAAAAAAAAACTCCACATTTTATTTGATTTAATAATTTAAAATTTTTTTTCTAAAAGTACTCTTTCTTACACATCAATCAATCAATTTTTCTTTCTCCTTCTCAATCATTCTTTTTCTCAATCATTCTTTCTCTCACATGCATCTACTCAATTATAATAAAATATCAAATTATTTTAAACTCTCATACTCCAAAATTATTTTCAAAATATATAACCAAACAAACAAAAAAATATATATTCTAAACTTTCTCCCCAATTTTTTTTAAAAAAATTACCTCCTCAAACCAAACTAAACCCACCTTTTATATTTATGAAAATTACTTTACTTCGTTAAAAAACCGGAAGTTGTCGGTGTAATTTATTTACCTAAGACCTCGTTTGAGAACAGGCTAATTTAATAATTTTTTGATTATTTAACTAAAAAAATAAGTAAAAAAAACTTGTATGTTTGGAATGACTTTTTGACTAATTACGAAAATATATACAAAAAGTAGAGAGAAAAAAAAATCTTTAACTTTTTAGTATGAGTAATTGACTTTTTAATTAATTTAGTAACTTTTTGACTAATTAACTCATTTAGTCAGTCCCCAAACGAAAAAATTACCAATAAATCTCTCCCTATCAAATGATCCACGCACCAGATAAAAATTATCAATAAAAAAAAAAAAGACCTTGCTTTAAAACGAAAATAAAAATTTCTTCACACAAATTGAATCCTTTTTTCTTCTACTTCAAATTTACATACTGTGTATAAACATAAAACAAATCGGGTTGGGGCCAACCAAAACCGCCCAAGATCCGAACCTTTTCGTAACTTTTACATTTAAAAAACAAATTTCTACCGGGCATACAAAAACTCCGAAAACTCGGCCGAGTCATAGTCAAACAACCCACCAACCGTCACGAACTCACCGTTGCTAAACTCAGTTTCTTCGCCGATTCCGAACCCGAACGAGTCGTAACTCGGAAACTCGTTATCGAATCCCAATGCCTCGGCCTCAGGGTTCATATTCCCCAAATCGATCGATTCGATCTTCGTTTCCGATGGAGAAACAGTCGGAGGCAGGCCGAGCTCGTCGTCAGAAGCTTCCAGAAGGTACCCGAGGTCCGGCTGAGACTCGCCGGAATCTGAAAAAGCCGCCGGAATCTCGTCCGGGGGCGGAAGAGAGTGGTGCAGGATCTCTTCTTCGAAGCTTTTGATGACCGAGTCGAGATCCTGAATCGCCGGGTCAGAGTCCGTCACCACCGAGTCAGGCTCGTCGAGGATATCCAGTATGTCATCCGGGATCCGGCTCAACTCAGGCGAGTTCGGCTCCGACTCGGCCGAGTCAAATCGGTCAAACTCGTCCGAGTCAAACTCCGAGTCCCCCTTGGCCCTCTTGATCTCGACTCGTTCCTCGTCCGGCGAGTCAAAATCCGAGTCGTCCCGGGCTCGCTTCTTCCCGTCGTTTTCGTTCTTCACATCCTCCATTATGAAAACGCTTCCAGTGTCAGAAAGTGGTAACCCTAGAGAGAGAGAAAATGGAGAAGATTTGCAGTCTGGGAATTCAGAAGAGTGACGTTTTTATAGGGTTAGGGTTTGAGGGGGAAAAAAAAGATTAGGAGGGTAGAGGTTAGTTGTGAGAGACAGAGATTTGAAATGGTGGGGTAGGTGTTGGGTGATGAGAGGGGAGGGGACTTGGGAGATGAGAAGGTTAGATGAAAAATTTTCTAGGGGGAGAAAATGGAGATGGAGGGTGAGAAAACAAAGAGAGAATGTAATTAATTTGTTTGAGAAGGTAGAGAGAGAGAGAAGTTTAGTTGACAAAACATATAGGAGAGAGAAAAAAGTGAGATATATGGTGGAGAGAAAGATAGGTGGAATGGGTATATATAGTGGGGTGGAGAATTGGGGAATAAGAAGGAGGGAGAGAGACGAGATCTTGTTTGGTTTGTATCTTAAGATATAATTTTAAATGAAAAATTTTAAAATTTTATTTGATTTAAATTTTTTAATTTTTTTTTTATACATTAATCAATTATTTTTTCGTTCTTTTCTGTCTTTAATTAGTATTTTTTTTAATACATATTTATTTAATTATAACAAAATATCAAATTGTTTCAAATTTTTAAATTTTAAAATTTTAAAATTATTTTTAAAATATAAAATCAAACAAATTAAAAAAAAATTAAACTCTATTTTTTAAAAATTTATTTTCAAATACAAATCAAACACATCCGAGACTTTTCTTTTTTATTTAAAGAATAAATGAAAATGGGGAAGATGCGAAATGGGGAGATGTTGACAGGCGCGTGTTGGGCGGGTCCATCTCATCACGGACGTCTCGTCCCTCACCTTTTTCATTTTAAATATTACACCAACCGCCTTTTATTGAACTCGTTTGGGAAAGAGGTTAATTTAGAAATTTTTTAGTTATTTAGTTAAAATATAAATTAAAAAAATTAGTATGTTTATAATGATTTTTTGACTTTTTATAAAAAGATATATAAAAAATAGAGAGAAAAGAAAATTTTTGACTTTTTGATATGAGTTGTTGGCTTTTTGACGCTTTTAGTAATTTTTTGATTTTTTAATTTTTTAGTTAAACCGGCTAGTCCCCAAACGAGGCCTAAGTCTAAAAACTCATAGTAAATAATTTTATAATTTTTATATAATTATTTTGGATTTGTTTGGATTTAATTTTTTAATTATTTTAATTTGAAGCTATAAAAATTTATTTGGGATAGATTTTTTGATGGGATATTTACCAATAAATCCTATTTCACAAACAGTTTTACCGATTGGTCCTAAGGTTATTTCTATTGTTCTGATTAGTCCTATTAGTGGAGAAATATCTTACCAATTGATCCTATTTCCTTTGTTTAGTAACATTGAGTGGTCAATTATACCCTTCCGTGTGTGTGTCACGTGACATACATCATTCCAAGGCAAAAAGCATAAAGAGCCTTAGTGTACTTTGTTGATGTGTGGCACCCATTATGTGTGTCACGTGACACTCTAAGGCAAAAAGCATAAAGAGCCTTAGTGTACTTTGTTGATGTGTGACACCCATTGTGTGTGTCACGTCCCATTGTGTGTGTTACGTGACACTCCAAGGCAAAAAGCATAAAGAGCCTTAGTGTACTTTGTTGATGTGTGGTACCCATTGTGTGTATCACGTGACACACATCACTCTAAGGAAAAAAGCATAAAGAGCTGTACTTTGTTGATGTGTGGCACCCATTGTGTGTGTCACGTGATACACATCACTCTAAAGAAAAAAGCATAAAGAGCTTTAGTGTACTTTGTTGATGTGTGGCACCCATTGTGTGTGTCACGTGACACTCCAAGACAAAAAGCATAAAGAGCCTTAGTGTACTTTGTTGATGTGTGGCACCCATTGTGTGTGTCACGTGACACACTCTCATAAAGAGCATGCATCTAATAACATCTAAATGAGGGCATTAAGGTCCCTCAAAATATCCAAGGACTAAACGGTTTATTAGAAAAAAAATTGGGACCAATTGGTTCATAAGTTTAACATTTGGGATTTATTGGTAAATCTCCTTTTTTTGAATTTTATTAAAAAAATAAAATGATTATAATTTGAATTTGACATTATATCTTATCCAGTTAAAAAAATTATTTAACCTTTTGTGACTATTTTAATTAAAAAATCTCATTTTAACTTATATCAAATGAAAACTTTGTAAGTAATGGTAGGCCTTGTTCAAATATATATTATTTTAATAATTTTTTTATTAAAATATAAGATAAAAAATTAATATATTGAAGATATTTTTTTTGTTTTTTATAAAAAATAAAATATAAAAGATAAAGAATAAAGAAAATTTTTAACTTTTTTAATAATTGGTTGGCTTTTCAATTTATTCATACAATTAATGAACTACTAATAAACAATGTATTGAGTATTATGTAAATTAAAATTTTACGAGAGTTTAATATAATTTTGTCAAAATTAGAGAATTTGATTTTAATTTTTTTGGGTGTTAATTCCAATAGAGGTTAAAATAGTATATAAACATAATTGGTATAAATTATTTTAGACAATTACTAACAAGTATTCATGGACATTATTAAATGTTAGGAAGAGTGTAAAAAGTGAATTTAAAATGGTAAAAAAAATTAAAAATAAGTGGAAAATGTTATGAAGTAATCAAAAGTGTTTCATGCTGCTGAATCATGTGTTAACATGACTTTTTTTTTCATAAAAATAAACAGTGTCTCATTTATATATGTTAAAATTAAAAATTTTAAAAAAATCATCAATATGAGTCATAATTGTAATAATTAAAAAGTACGTATATTTAGCATTTTTTAAAAAATTTATAAATTTTGTAATAATTTAAACATGATCATCAAACACATCGGAAAGTTTGGATTGTGTTGTGTGTGCATGTTTATAGGGTCCATGGAAGCCTCCCCACTCAGCAATTGCTTGGGTGTTAGTTTTTTGTGAGTCCCGCTCTATTTGCATCACTTGGGGGTTTGAAAAGTTACTATTTTAATAGTTTATTTTAGTTTTTGATTTATTTTAATTTTTTATAATTAGATGTGATATTTTGTTTTATTAACTATTTTAACTTATTTTATTTTTTATATAAATTTTAACTAAAAATTGATTAAAATCCAACTTGCCAAACACCATGTTTCCAAAAAGACAAAAAAAAAAAAAAAAACATGATCATCAAATTTTAGAAACTCAAATAGAACTTATTTCACTGGCAGAAAAGTGTCATAATTAAATTAATACTTGAATATTAAAAAGACAAATTGCATCTTAGGTGGAGCATTTTTTTCCTTTGTTAAAAAATTAAAAATTAATTCTGAAACACCACCTTACGAATAGGCTAAAAGGAAAGGGCTATTCTACCGACAACAATGAAAAAGCACAAATCTGATGGAACCCACCTCAATTTAACCCACCTCAATTTAGGAGTTTTTGAGAAGTGGGTTATAATTCACTTTTCAGATTGTACCTCACTTTTTTTTTTATAAAAAATTAATTATAATTAGCTTTTCATCAATTTTTTAATCAAAAAACTGATTATAATCATCTTCCCAGAATAGCCTTTAATAAAAAATCATCTAAATAAATTTGGTGATAATTTTTCAAAAGGAATTATATTATGGGGATTTTTTTAAGGTCTCTGGTATTAAGATTTTATAGCATAAAGAGTATTCAATATTTTCATAATGTCTAAGGTCCTTCAAATCAAATAATAGAAAATTCAATCCAGAGAAATTCTCCAGTCCAAACTAAAAAAAATTCAATCCAAATAAGAGAAAATTCAATCCAAATAAATTCTCTGATCTAACCGAGAAAAAATTCGATCAAAACCAAAGAAGTTCTCTTCAAACCAAAGAAATTTTCTCTAATTTACTTATAATTTTATCTGATTTGTTTAACATTTTCTCTGCTTTCAACAGTAACAACCATCTAGCTTTAAATTTCTCTAGTCCAAACTAGAAAATTCTCTTCAAACCAACATAGAAGCCCCATCATCGACTCTACCTCTCTTAGACAGCCATTTGAACTCTTCATATTCTCTCTGCAATGCAAATCAACAACCTCTACCTCTCTGAGACAGCTATTTGTTCAAAATCATATGAGAGTTTTCACTATATTTGAATCGATAAAGTGCTACTGCTTCAAACTAAGAGGGGGTAAAATGGATTTTAGTCTAATTTTTTTTTAATTCTCTTATATCCTAATGCATTTTAGCTAAAAAATAAAAAAAGTCACTATAAAATATCACATCAATTTCTTTGTTTTTCTACATATCTTTTCGTAAAAAATTAAAAAATTACTAAAATAGTCTGTTCTCAAAAGAGACCTAAGAGTACTTGCTATCTAGACTTGTATTTTTAAATTTTCTTAGGATTAACTAGTGTGGGAAGAAGTTTTTTTTGGCGTTTTTTTTTAAAATTTTTTATGAGATGAAAAAATGTGTTAGAGAATAATTTTTTTTATGACTTTTATAGTTGTATAGAAAAACATAAAAGGCTGATATGATATTTTGATTTTTTGCCTGAGATTCTCATTTTATCTTTATTTTAGTTGTATGAAAAAAAAATTAACATAAAAGGTTAATTAATCCTTTTATAGTGGTATAAGTCAAAAATTTTAAATACATGCTAAACATATTAATTTTTAAAAAATTTAACTTTTAATGATTTTTTTATTTTTGACTGAAATTCTCTTTCTAAACGAAGATCTAAAAACACAAATTAACAAAACCGTTAAATTATATGTCGAGAACCTTGGTCTATTTTAGAAAGTAAGTAGTTTTTTGATTTTTTAAATTTTTTTAAAAACATACATAAAAAAAATAAAAGAGATATTATAACTTATAAAAATTAAAAAGTCAAAAATTAATTTATAATCGTACTGCCAAAATAAGCCTTAACAAGTCATTATTATTGATGAAGCAGTTCGTCTAGGTGGATGGGTCGGACTGGTCCAAGCTCCTTAAGCCCACTGGATAACCTGCAAACAAGTTCAATCGGGGAACGGGGTAGTCCCCCGGCGAACCCTCCGGTGTATGAATCAATAAAGGTGATGGACCAAATGTAGAGAGAAAGGGAGAGGGAGAGGAGGATGAAAAACTTAACCTTCTTCTTCTCTTCGAGTTTAGCTTATATCCCACTGTAATCATTTCGCTGTCTCCGTCGTTCTGATTGTCCCCGCCGAAAGCTTGAGGCGTGATTCGCCTTGTTCAGGGCGAGGGGGTGTCATTCCGGCTGAGAGGTGTTGTCGTAATAAATGCTGTGATGGGCTGCATTAATGGTGATGTGTTGTGGCAATAACTTTGCAGATCTTTGTCTGCTGACGTGGTCTGTTCTGCGCCTTCCACGTGTCCGAGCATCGTTGGTCTTCCTTGTCCAGTTGGACTCCAGCTGTGTTGAATTTGGCTAACCGGATTGTATAGTGGGGTTTGAATGGTGGGCCGTGGGCTCTATGGGCCTATCCCTGTCAATTATGTATGAATTTTAAATTATAAATTTATTTATTTTATTTTTGGTGTCCCAATGGCTTTGGATTAGGTTCTCATTTAGCAATTAACTAAATTTAAGTTCCGGTTTTGGAATCCGTTCGTTGCCGGACCCACGGCGTTAGGCCAAACGTGTGGCTTCCATTGTTGGCCCTCTCTCTCTCTCTCTCTCTATCTTCGCTGGCTTTCGCTTGGCTTTGCTTTATTGGCATTTAATGCTTCGTTTACTTTTTTACCCCTTCTTTTTTTGTCCCTTGCTTTTTGACAAGTTCTATAATCTTTATCTATACTTGGAAGTTTCCAATTATTTTTCAACCGTTCATTCTCAATCTTACCATCTATCTAATCTAAATGTAATCTATTTGCTAAAACGATTCTAGGTACACTATTTTTAATCTAATCAAATGAGATGGTTTAATTCCACTACTTCTTTTTATTATTATCAATCTAATTATATGAGATGGTTTAATTCCACTACTTTTTTTTATTATTATCAATTAAGGGAGTGTTTGGAAAGTTAATTATTTTAATAAGATATTTTAATTTTTTGACTATGATGGTGTTTGGGAAGTGAATTTTTATGTACTCCCTCCGTCCCAAAATAATGGTCCCTTTTGGGAAATTCAACTTTTTTTGGTAGTACAATTATTGCATTTGAAAAAAGTTGATTTTTCAAAATTATCCTTTTGATAGTACATTTTTTGGGAATATCAATGTCATAATTGTACTTTTTATATTATTTATTAATTTAAAAGAAGGGCAAAATAGGAAATTTATATTATTTTTGTACTTTATTTTTGAAGAGGGACTAATATTTTGGGACAATGAAAAATGGAATAAGGGACTAATATTTTGGGACGGAGGGAGTAGGTTTTTTTAGTTGTAGGTTTTTATTAGATAAAATTTTTTTGGTGTTTGGGAAGATAGTTGGGTTTTTATGTGGTTGGATGTGATATTTGTGAGAGAAAAAATGAAATGATTATGGAGTTGGATGTGATATTTTGTTTGGATGTGTTTTTTTTGGTTTTGTAAAAAGTTTGTCTTTTAGTGGAAAAAATGAGAAAAAAATTTGGAACCTAGGTTCCCAAACACCACCTATGTTCATATGTTAAAATAATTGTGTTTGAGAAGAGTGTTTGATTTTTTTATAATTAAATGTGATATTTATGAAAAAAAAAAAGATGAAATGATTATAAATTTAATATGAAATTTTATTTTAATATCTATTTTGACTTATTTTATTTTTTAATACTATTTTAATTAAAAAAGTCAAAAAAAATTTATTGCCAAACGCCCCCTAAATACGAGATATTTTAATAATACGTTGAATTGGAACCACAAATACATATAGAGCTAAACAATTTAAAAAGTCGTCGTATCATAAAAAAGTAACTTAAGATCTCAAAAAGCTAAAGTAATACTGTAAATTAAATGCCACTACTTTAATTTTATATAAGTTATTTAAAATTTTATTTACTTATTTTGAAAAATTATGTCAAACTATTTGTAAAATATTAATTCAAAATAATTCAAAAAATTTATTGTCTAAAAGTTAAATGATGAGTACTTTTTACTACTGATATATAATTATCAATTTTTAATTTATAACAAATTAAATCAAACAAATTTACAAGCAATTAGATGGCCTCTCACGTTTTATAATTGTTTGAGTATATCAGTCTTGACCATCCCCGCTAGTTTTATCTCAGCGCAAACGTTTTCCTGATTGCTCATTGTTTGAGGGATAAGGGGTCATTCACGCACAACAGTGACTATGGTGCCTCTATTGGAGGTGTATTATGGTCTTATTTTTATGATCCAAACCGTCCATTTTGTAAGGTTTATTGAATGCTTCATGCCTACCAAAAATCATGTTAATCGGATATCAACAACTATATGATCCAATTGCATATTATTTATGTTATTTCTCAAAATAAAACTTATTATTTATTTTTTTGGTTATCGATCATATAGTTGTTGATATCCGATTAACATGACTTTTGGTAGGCGTGAAGTATTCAACAAACCCTACAAAATGGACGGTTTGGATCATAAAAATAATGTCATAATACACCTCAAATGGAGGCACCACAGTCACTGCTGTGCTTCACGCACAGCAGTGACCCCTTATCTTTGTTTGAGTATATCAATCTGAGCATAATTTTAGTCATGATAGCTAATACTAAACATTATAAGAGCATCTCTAACGGTAGTAGATATTTTACCTATTTAAATATTACTATAAAGTATATATTTTATTTTACCTGTCAACTGTTTCATATTTTTATTCCAACCATGCTCTTTATTTTAGCTATTCATCCAAATACTGTTAACTTTATAGAATGTCACGTCAACAACGAAGATGGTAGAAAATAATCCTAATGATTAAATACATTTTGCCTAGCCTTGAAGGCTAGCTACATGTAGCTAGTGAATGTCAGCTAAGCTAAAATGCCTAATCATATGTCTAATGTATTGGAGTTTAAAAAAATAAATCACAGTAGGCATTTTGACTAACAAGCATTATATGCCTAATGGGTTGGAGATGCTCTAAGAGAATGTAAACCAATAAAGTAACTAGTTTTAATTTATGAATTTGTTATTTTTATCACCATAATGAATCCTAATCAAACTTTATAATAAGGGGGGAATCAAACCCCTTTTGTTTTTTTTTTTTTTTTTTATAAATAGGTTATTAATTTTTTACTTATAATAAATTGCATTAAGCAGTATCATATTTTTATTTTTTCTTTTGAGCTCTGTTACAGAGCCCGAAAGGGTTTCGAGCCAATTTTGGCTCGAATTTGAGAAGGAAGAAGGAGGAAGAAGAAGAAGAAGAAGAGAAGGAGAAGCAGAACTGGAAGGGGCCCTAAAAATGGGGCTGGAGGCGGAGGCAGAGGCAGAGGCAGAGACAGAGGCGGAGGCGGAGGCGGAGACGGAGACGGGCGGAGGCAGAGGCGACGATCGGCCGACGAGCGATGAACTGAGACAATCGGCTGACGAGCAACGAGCGACTGCCTCTCCCCTCTGTTTCTCTCTCTCGCCTCTGCTTCTCCTGTGATCAAAACGAAGAAGAAGAAGAAAAGAAAGAAGAGGAAGAAAAAGAAAAAAAAATAAAAAAAATTTGAAGCCCAAAACGACGTCGTTTTGAGCTTCAAGCCGGATTCGAGCCCCATATTTCGGGCCCTCAAATATTTTTCTTTTCTTTTTTAAGATAGGCAATCCCATATTGGAAATTTTTATGGTACACATGCTCCCTAGGGTGTGTAGCATATGCCTATTTAGTTACTACATTTGAGTTAATAGTTATCATCTACCTTATTAGTTATGACACGTTATAATATTAACTATGATAAAACTTAGTTATGATCTCAAAATTATTTAATTATAGCGGTGTGTACCAAGTAACTTCAAATGACAAAATAAAATTTTCTTCATTATTTTAATTTAATCAATTTACCTATAATATACCACCAATTGTATTGTGCAAATGCTAGGTATCTTCATGAAAATGATCATGAAATAGTTTTTACTGTTACATTATATACGTAATAAGTTAAAATATACGTAATAAGTTAAAATATATAATATAAAGATAAAATCTTCACGAAAATGATTATGAAATGCTTTTGACTCTTACATTATATATGTAATAAGTTAAAATATATAATATAAAGATAAAATTTATTTGGTACAAATTGTCCTCTATAATTTAAAAAATTACAAATATTCTCTTGTTATAATTTTTTTATTTAATATAATTAAATAAAAAAATTCATAATTGCTCTCTTATACAATCATAAATTAGCTAAATTATTAATCGAAATATACTTCTAACATCATAAAAAATTATTAATTGACTTGATAATTTATTAATAAAATAGATATTTTATTATGAAATTATAAACTGAAATATAATTTTTAAAATTATAGGAGATGATTCGTATTTTAATCAAATCTTAACAAATATATTTATAATTTATTCAAAATTCTTTTATAGCTATTCTCATAAAATATTCTTGGGTAAATTATAAATATACTCCCTAAGGTTTCTTTAAAATATAGATTACCCCATGTAGTTTGAAAAATTATAAATATTTTCTTATTAGAATTTTTTATTTAACAGAGTTAACTAAAAAAATGAAACTCATAATTGCTCTATGTACGATAATAAAATTATCTAAATTATTAATTAAAATATATTTTTAATATCATTAAAAATTATTAATTGATTTGATAATTTATTAATAAAAATGACGATTTATTATAAAATTAAAAATCTCAAAGAGTGAAATATAATTTTTAAAATTATAAAAAATAATTTATATTTTAATCAAATTTTAAAAAATATATTTATAATTTACCCAATATTTTTCATAAACCTAACATTTTTCTTCGTGAGAGTATGAAGGAACACGACACTTTTTTGCCTTTTATGGTAGGCTGTGTGTAGCCCACAAATTTGAAACATTAGACCTAGGCGACAAATAACAAACGGTAGCGTGCATATTTAATTTAGTGGGCCCTTTTTATGGCATTGGGACCCACTGATCTGACAACGACTCGACAACATAGTCGAACCAATCAAACCTAATTCCCAATAAAATCCGAGCCACAGCTAATATCAGCCGAGTGAAATGAAGCTGCGCCGAATAATACAAAGGCTATGTTTGACACGCGTGGTCGAGACTATTTTAATTATTAAAAAAAAAGCAAGTTAAAAAATAATAAATAAAATTTTATATTTAAATTATAATTATTTTACTTTTTTATAAAATTAAAAAATTATTTTAACGAAATACTTTAACTTAAATTAAAATAATTAAAAAATCAAAAATTGGAAAACAATCTACTTCTCAAACGACGGCAAAGTTGAAAACCTAAAGCGGCGCCGAAACGTAGGACGGCGTGTTCGGTAGATAAAAAAGAAAGCTGGCGATGCTCAGTCGGTATTTAGGCGCATGCACGAAGCCACGTATAAAATTTAGACCCACGTGGCGTAGCTACCATATTAGCCGCCCATGGAGCCGTACCTTCTCGAGGAAATGAATGACCACTCAGTAGGATAGGACGATGGGGATACCTTTAAAAAAGGCAAATGTTATAGATCGTAAACAATTTATTAAAGAAAAATGCTTTGGAGCTCTAATTTTTGAGCTCTAAAGGTAGCTCTAATGAGTTGGCAGTGGGCTCCACTCACAGTGATGTGATGTTTTGGTCTTGTTTTGTTTTTATTTTATTTTTTTGGTTCATTGCCATGTCATTAGTGCTCTATTAGAGCACCAAAATTAGTGATATGAATCATTGCTGTTTATTAAATCTATTACGGGTGCCGTTTGTAGGGGTTCACTTTTTAATTTTTTAGTTTTTTTAATTATTTTAGTTTGGGATTAAAAAATTTGATTTGGAAATAACTTTAAACTTTGTTGATTTTTTTTGAGAAAAAGAATGTAACGATTATAAGTTGAATATGATATTTTATCTTATTAAACTAATTTTTTTTTTTCTTCTTTTTATGACTATTTTAGCAAACAAAAAGTCTCAAAACTATGTTCCCAAACGGAGCTTATACAAGTGTGAGACTATAAAAAAAATTTAGTAAAAAATTTAATAGGTTATTTTTGAATCTTTAACTTAACTCTTTCAAAAAAATGAAAAATCTTAAATATAAAATATTAGTTGATAGTATTTGGGCAAATTTAGGGGGAGTGGGGTTGTGGGCCAATTTAGGAAGTTAGTAAAAAGTTAATTTTTTAATTTTTTACATAAAAAATCACAAAAAATTAATGTTTTTGGCAAAAAAAAAAATAAAATTTAAGGCTCCGTTTGATAAGCCTCTCAATTATAATTCTACTCATTGATTTGAGTGTGTTGTTTGTTTTGAATTTTCAAATCATAATTCTACACCCATTTCTCAAAACTCAATTCAAAACATAATCATTATTTTTCAAAACTCATAACCAAACACATAATTCAAAACTCTTTTCAAAACTCAATTCAAATCAATATTTTAATTTTGTTAAGATTTTAAATATTTTAATATTTAAATATGTTACGATTTTTTTTAATTTTTTGAATATTTTTAAATATTTTAATTTCAAAATATTACGATTTTAATTTTTTAACTTTTCAAATATTTTATAAAAATAAATTCAAACTCTATTTTATAAAAATATTTTTAAGTATTTTAATTTTTTTGTTATGTATTTGGTTACGATTTGATTTGAGTGTGAAGTTGTGAAAGTAGTATGGAGTTTTGAATTATGTGTTTGGTTATGAGTTTTAAAAATAATTTCTTAATTGCGTTTTGTTTTATGTGTTTGGTTACGATTTGAGTGAAGAGTTGTTTTTAAATTTAAAATATTAACATTTTAAATTATTTAAATTTTTACGATTTAAATTTTTTGAATATTTATTTTAATTTTTTACTTATTAAATTATTTAGATTATTTAAATTATTTAAATATTTATGATTTAAAATTTTTGAAGATTTATTTTGAATTTTTTTTTTTGCCTTTATAGTATTTTCAATTAAAAAATTGATTAATGTTATTTTCTGTTAATAATAAATTTTTTTAATTGAATTTTAAAAAAAGTTTGGTTTTGAGTGTTGATCAGAATTTTCTATAGTGTGAAAGTAGTGTGTTTTGTTATGAGTTATAACAATTTGAATTAAGTTTTGAAAACTCTTTCCAAAACTCATAATCAAACAAATTTTCTTACTTCATATGTCAAATCAAACTTTCAAAACTCAATTCCACACTCAATTCAACACTCTATTCAAAAATCATAACCAAACAAATTTTCTACACTCAAATCATAATTCCACAACTCACAAACTCAAAATACAACTCATACTCTCAAATCATATTTACAAAACTCTACCAAACGCAACCTAACTTTTTACTAATTTCTCAAAATAGCGCAGGGTTGTTGCAAGGGTCGGTAGAAGTTTGTCCCGGGTCTAATTTTGGTGATTAATTTGTAAAAATTAAGATCTCATTTGAAAATTAATTATTGTAACGATTTTTTAATTTTTATATTAAAAAATGAAATAAAAAATTATTATATTTAAAATAATTTTTTAATTTTTTTTTTTAAAAAGTGCTAAGAATTAGACATACTTTTTAGACCTAGTGATATGTGAAGAAGATAATTGGTTAATAATTTAAATATTCTTTAATTATTTTCAAAATTATTCTCTCTCTCTCTCTCCCTCTGTTCTCCCTTAAATATCAATCAATCACTTTTTCTCTTTTATCTCTCCTCTCCCATTCTCTCACATTTTATATATTAATCAATCAATTTTTCTCTTGCACTCATTTATTTAACTATAAAAAAGAATTACAAATCATTAAGTTGGGTAATTATTCAAAAAATAATAACATATACATGTAATTAAAGTTTGTAAAATTTATAATTAAACAGGAAAATTTACAAATTAGTATAAACGTCATTAATTAATTATATGATAAATTTTAAATACACTTCCTGAGATTTGTTTAAAGTATAAATTATTTTTTGTGATTTCAAAAATTACAAATATTCCTTTGTTAGAATTTTTATTTAACAAAATTAACTAAAAAAATAAAATTCATAATTATACAATAATAAAATTACCTAAATTATTAATTGAAATATATTTATAACATCATTAAAAATTGTTAATTGACTTCAAGATTTATTAATAAAATAAGCGATTTGTTATGAAATTAGAAATCTCAAAGAGTGTAATGTAATTTCAAGAATTACAGTGAGTAATTGTATTTTAATCAAATCTCATGAGATATATTTATAATTTACCCTTAATTGTAACTCATGCCATACATAAAAGACTTGCACTAAATACAAAAATAAAATTATTCTATACACAAAAAATTTGCATAACTATAAAAATAAATCGCACTACTATATCCACATAATTTGTTCCTCCTGAATACGCACGATAAAGACTTTGATCAGGAAGACACTTCCATTTTTAAGTTTCTCTTCAGTTAGAGTTTCACTTCTGTGTATTCAGGAGAGTTAATTATGTGAATGAATCATTAATAAAAAAAAAATTTATTATGCCTAATAATTTCTTTAAATTTTCAAAGAAATGACACGTGTACGGAATTGAGAGAGGGCAGGTCACGTGCAGTTGGGTGTTATTGTTGACTTTTGACTTTTTTTTGTGGGTTTATTTGTCATCTGTCTAGTTTTTAAATGGATTAGATTTCCCTCCTGGCCGATTTTAAGGGTAAGTTTAGCAAGTTGGTAAAAAGTTAAAAAGTCAAAAAGTTATTTTGTGTTATTTTGAGAACATGATAAAAAGTCACGTTTTTGGACAAAATGTCTAAAAACGTGGCTGCCAAAAACGCCAGAAAAGTCATTTGGCAAGTGTCAAAAACGCAGCCGTAAAATTATAAATTAGGACCTATGAAAAAAAAATAAAAAAATAAATCTTTTATGTTGGATAAGGGTATTTTGGTCATTTTAATTTGATTTGACACCATAAATAAATATTAAACTAAAAAGCAAAAAGTCAGTTTTTTACCAACTTCCCAAATCACTTCCAAAAAAGTCAAAAAGCTTGATAAAAAGCCAAAAACTAGCTTTTTACCAACTTTCCAAAACAACCCTTAAAAAGTTAAAAAGTTAACACTATTCACCAAAGTCAAAAATTATGATTGCACAACTCTCAATCTTAATTTTTCCCTACACACTAATTTATATAATTTTTTAATATACATTTTTCCATAAAAAGTTAAAAAGTTAACCCAAACATCCATATTTTTTTTCTCAATTTTTTAGTTCAAAAAGACAAAAAGTACATTTATTTAGGACACCCCAAACAACCCCTAAATTAGGATCGGTTTGGGATGATCTAAATAAGTGTATTTTTTAATTTTTTTTATAAAATATGGATTGTGTATGGGTTATCTTTGAAGTGATGTATTAGAGAGATAATGTGAGTTAAATAAGATGATGTGACTTAAATAGGATAGTGACTTTTTAAATTTTTTAAATCATGCCAAACAAGGCCTAAATTTGAGAGGTTTATTACGGATTTAATTTTAATAATTTGAATAGTTTAATATGTAAAACTTATTAAATATTTTATTCCGGTAAAAAAGTATGTTGATTGAATATATTTAATTATATTATATTTGTATCAATAGCAAATATGATTTAAAAAATAAATTATTGATAAAAATATATCCCGATCAAGTAATTATCAATATCTGATTGATATAATTTTTTATTAAAATAAAATACTCAACAAGTCTCTATATATTGAATAATTTAAATTATCAAAATTAGACATATAATAAATTACACAACTCCTAAATTACACAACTCAACAGTACCGTATAATTCACAAAATAAACCGGTCACAAACTGTATCATTTTTAAACTCATAATATTATAATAAAAATAATATAATATCAGGCTCTATCCTCTGTGTCGTGATCTTGACGATTAGCTGCGACCGTTTTTAAGTTTTTCCTGGTTTGTTTGTTAAAATTACTGCGTGGAAACCCATTTCGTTCACGGAAATGACACAAGGCTCCGGTCCTTGGAATTATGGCTCCGTTAGTTTGGAGGGTTAGGAGAAAATTTGAGATTGATAGTGAGGTGAGATTTATTAACATTATATCTATTTTAAGAGATAGTGAGGAGATTGATAGTGAGTTCCGGATTTGGATAGGCCTCCCCAAAGGGATTCGGATGAGCCTCAAAGACTTGGTATTAGAAAAATAGTCTGCTAGACTATAAATTTTTTTTTTTTATTTATTTTTTACATGGTGGACATTTTTTTTGAACATTAATGTTTAATTTTTTTTATATTTTTTGTTAAGTAAAAATCATTATTTTATTTGTTTTATTTTTTCTGAATTTTTTTAAAATTTTTAAAATTTTACATATTGGGCATTTTTTTTAAAACATTAATGTCTAATGTTTTTGTATTTTTTATTTGTTTTATTGTTTTATATTTATTTTATATAAAAATAATTTAACAATCTCTATACTAACAATTATCATCAAAACAAACACAATTTTACTTAATCTCCACACTATCAATCCCTTATTATGAATCTCCTCTATTCTACCTCTGAAAACAAACGGGGTCTTAAGGCAGGCACACCACCAACTAATAAAAATAAAGGTAAATTACAAATATATTCTCTGAGGTTGATTACAATACTAATCATCTTTTATGGTTTTAAAAATTATAATTCACTTTTTGAGATTTATAATTTCATAATAAATTGTCTCTTTTATTAATAAATTATCAAGTCAAATAAAATTTTTTAATAATGTTAAAAATATGTTTCAATTAATAATTTAGGTAATTTTATTATTGTATAGGAGAGCAATTATGAATTTCATTTTTTAGTTAATTCTGTTAAATAAAAAATTCTAATAAGAGAATATTTATAATTTTTCAAACTATATGGGACAATCTATATTTTAAGCAAACCTGAGAGGGTGTATTTGTAATTTATCCTAAAATTAATATATATATATATATATATATATATATATACGCTTCATTTGGAAATGAATTCACTTTTTGATTTTTTCAAATTTTTAGCTATTTATGTTGAAGGCTAAAAATCTCATTTGTATTGAGTTTTTTTGAATTTTATTAGAGAATAAATAAAATAATTATGGTTTAGATGTGATATTTTATCTTATTTAGTGTGTTTAGTTTCAGTTTTCTGAAAATTCAATTTGATATTTATTTTTAGTAAATATTTTTAAAATTTCAAGCAATTTTTTTACTTTGTTAGATGCACAGATGCATCTAAATAGTGAGCTATTTGTGAAAAATATTTTTAAAAATAAATAAATACACAAAAATATGAAAAATGTATTAAATTTTCATATTTTTAAAATAGTTTTGGTATTTAGTAAATTTCTTAAAGAGTTTTTTCACAAATATTATAGTTTTTAAGCGTATTTATGTTAGATGTGTCTACAAATTTTAAAAATTGCTTAAAATATTAAAAAAGTAAGGAAAAACAAAAAAATATAGAAAACAAAAAAGTAGAATTTTCTTAAAAGTGAATTTTGAAAATTGGCCTATTTTTTTTTTTTTTATGACTATTTTATCCATAAAGCCTCCCAACCCAACATGCTAAAACAAAATAATTTATCAATTTATTAATTTAAATACTAAAATTTTGAATCTTTTTTTTTTCAATTTAAATGATAAGTCTATTTTTGTTAACTAAAATGGATTTTAAAAAATATCTTAATCATTAAATTTAACATAAAATAGTATTTTAAACATTTTATATACACATACATTGAGTTTTTAATTTATTAATTTAAATACTAAACTTTTGATTTGTTTTTAATTTAAATGATTTGCCCAGAAAATAGTATTTAAATTTATAAATTAAAAAATTTAGTATTTAAAATAAAATTTTATTTTGTTACAAAAGTTCAACCTTGAAATTGTTTTTATGATTTTTTTTTAAAATATTCCTTTCGTCCCAAAATAATAGTCCCTTTTGTGCAATTCAATTTTTTTTGATTGTATAATTATTACATTTTAAAAATATTAATTTTCCAAAGCAGTCCCACTAGGTAGCTCGAATCCATCAAGGCTCGAATGGCTCGGGGTGCCAAAATGACCTCTTTTTTTTTTCGTTTCTTTTCTTCTTCCTCTGTGTAGATCTCTTCTTCCTCTATTTTTTATTTTTTTAATTCTTTTTTTTCCATAACTTAGAATCAAAAAAAGTGGTAGAGGAAATGAAAAATCAAAATCAAAATCCAACACCCAAAATCTTCTCTTCTCTTCTCTTCTTCTTCTTCTTCTTCTTTTTCTCTGTATTTTCTGCTCCACCACCACAACACCCAAAATCAAAATCAAAATCCACAGATCAGAGAATAGAGAGAGAAAGAGAGAGAGAGTTCTACACAGATCTATATACACATACACATCTATACAGATCGAGGAATAGAGAAAGAGATACACAAAACAGAGATATATATATATACAGATCTATCTGTGTATACAAAAAGGATGGCGGCGCCTTTGGGTGGACATTTCTCTCTTTTTTCCCCTTCATTCTTCTATCTTCTCTCTCCTTCTCTCTTCTCTCTCTTTCTTACTCCTTTTGTTTCAGAAATAAAAATAGAGGGGAAAAAAATTCAAAATGACGTTGTTTTGGAATTTGGGCTACTCGAGCTTCAAAAAGTTTAGAGCTCCTAAGCATTTTTCTTTCCAAAATTATTCTTTGATAGCACATTTTTTTTTATAGAAATAATTAATTGTCATAATTATACTTTTTGTGTTATTAATGAATTTAAATGAAGGATAAAATAATAAATTTATATTATTTTATTTCTTAATTTTTGAAAATAGATTAATATTTTGAGATAATAAAAAATAAAATAAGAGACTAATATTTTAAGAAAGAGGAGTAGGTAGTAATTATAATTGATTGATTTATAAGTAGGAAATTATTAAGTCAAAGCTTAATTATGATAGTATAGATAAATATTGGATGAGATTTTTGGTATGTTTGGTTTGAATTTGGGAGATGAGTTTTAGAGATAAAAAGTACGAAAAGTTGTTTGGTTTGGTTTTTTTCAAAAGATGTTTTGGAAAATTATTTTGAGAGAGAGTTTTGGAAAAAAGTGATTGATTTGATGTGTATGAGAGAGAGATTTGTTTGGAAAACTTGTAAACCAAACAAGTTTTGGGAAATTTTTTTGGGAAAATTTGTTTGGTTTGATTACTTTTAAAAATTTATTTGTAGAGAATTTTTCTCAAAAATTTTTGAAAAACACAAACCAAACAAGGCCTTTGTGTCTGGTCGGATTAGATTGTATTGTTAGATTCTATGGGTCTATTATAGAGTCTATATTAATAATTTAAATCATTCAATATATAGGACGTTGAGTATTTTATTTGTACAAAAAATATGTTGATCAGATATTGATAGTCATTTAATTAGATTATATTTCTGTTGACGCTCAACATGATTTTAAAAAAAAAATTGTAAAAAAAAATAATTCGATCAAATAACAATTGACATCTAATCAATATAATTTTTTTATAAAGATTAAATACTTGACGAGTACGATCTGAAACTTGACGAGTACATATTAAGGGTTGGTTTGGGATGTTTTAAAAAAGTACATTTTTTGACTTATTGGCTTATATGAGTTGAGTTTGAGTTGGGTTTGATTTGATGTGTTAGACAAGTGATGTAATTTAAATAAGATGATGTGACTTAAATAATCAGGAAGGGAATTTTGACAACCAGGTATATAGGTAATATCAAAATCAAAAATACTTAAAATAGATTGCCAACGGGCAAAAATTTGTTTACTAGCAAGATTTTGAACATCTTTTTCTAAAACATATTTAGCAGATTTGCAATCAACACGAAGTAAAAATTTTTGATTTAAAATATCATCTTGAAATTTTTGAATACATAAAACAGTAGACAAAATCTCTTTTTTAATAGTACTATATTTTAATTGTGCTTTATTCCAGACACCAGAATGGAAACGGACAATCTGTTCAGGGGATTGAGGAGTGACTTTCTGAAGAAGAATGCCACCATAACCAATATCAGAAGTATCAGTTTGAATAATTTTGAATGAATTTTCAGTAGGAATACCAAGACAAGGAAGAGATTTAACATATTGTTTGACTTGTTGAACAATAGAAGTATGAACAGATGACCAAGGAGGAGGATTATCCTTTAACCGATCAAACAATGGTTGACAAGTCTTCCTAAGGTCCTTATAAAAATCAGCAATATAATTAAGGGATCTTAAAAACCTTTGTAACTGGGTTTTATCAAGAATTTCATCGGGAAACTTGGATGCAAACTCAATTGATCGACTAATTGGCAGAATAGTATTGTGGTGAATATCATATCCTAAGAATCTAACTTTAGTTTGAAAGAGTTTGATTTTAGGGGCAGAGACGACTAAGCCATGACTTTTAATTGTATAAAAGAATGCAGTTAAATATTTCCAATGTTCATTAAGGAATTTGGAAAATATTAAGATGTCATCAATATAAATAATAGAAAAATGACTTTTTATATTATTTAAGTCATGTCAAACTTGGTCTAAATAACTCAACCTATCAATATAAATTCTATAGAGAGATGCTGGAGAAACCCGAAGAGGAAAAAAATAAAAAAATAATAGACCAATCACAAACGATACAGAAGCCCAATAGTACGATCCGAAACTGGACTGAAGACAAGCTCTATCCAAAAATATAGGGCAAATTACACAAATAGTCCCTATAGTTTGGGGCTTGTGTCACTTTGGTCCCTGACTTTTCAATTGTGACACATTTGACCCTGAATTTTGAATCTTGTTCCAAATAAGGACAATTGAATATATAATTAGATTTATCAAGGGTAAAATTGTCAATTTGATAAAATATAAACTAATTTGACAAAAATAAATGTCAAACAAATATTTTTGAATTTTTAAAAATTATTTCTACCTACTAAAAATAAAATTATATGTAAAATTGATAAATCTTTTAGACATTTATTTATTTATTTTACCAAATTAATTTTTATTATGTGTTTGGATGATGATCATGTAAAATTAATTTTAAAAAATTAATCATGTAATTTTTATTAATTTTACATAATTTTATCATTGATGGATAAAAATAATTTTAAAAAAATTAAAAATATTTTTTTGATATTTATCTTGGTCACATTATTTTATATTTTATCAAATTGACGATTTTACCCTTGAAAAATCTAATGATATTTTCAATTGTCCTTATTTGGAACAAAATTTAAAATTCAGGGTCCAATGTGTCACAATTGAAAAGTCAGGGACCAAAGTGACACAAGTCCCAAACTATGGGGACTATTAGTGTAATTAACCCAAAAATATATTACTCCCTCCGTCCCAAAATATTAGTCCCTTATTCCATTTTTCATTGTCTTAAAATATTAGTCCCTCTTCAAAAATCAAGTACAAAAATAATATAAATTTCCTATTTTGCCCTTCTTTTAAATTAATAAACAATATAAAAAGTACAATTATGACATTGATATTTCCAAAAAATGTACTATCAAAAGAATAATTTTGAAAAATCAACTTTTTTCAAAAGCAATAATTGTACTACCAAAAAAAGTTGAATTTCCCAAAAGGGACCTTTATTTTGGGACGGAGGGAGTAGGAAAAATATCATAAAGTTTTTTTTTGGGTGAGTTTGGATCATTATTCCACACTCTTTTGATAAGACACCTGTCATGTTATCTCTCTAAAAGAGATAAAAGTATTATTTTAGTTTTTTTATTTTTTATTTTTTTTTTCAAGTTCGGGAAGACTTTAGGCCAAGTTTGGGAAGACTAAATAAGTGCACTTTTTGTCTTTTTGGACAAAAAAATTGAGTTGAAAATATGAATGTTTGGGTTAACTTTTTGACTTTTTATGGAAAAATATGTAATAAAAAATTGTGAAAATTGATTTTTAGAGAAAAATTTGAATTGGGAGTTGTGCAGCCGTAATTGTTGACTTTTGGTGAATAGTGTTAACTTTTTAACTTTTTAAGTAACTTTTTGGCTTTTTAGATTATTTGGGAGTACCCAAACTTGGCCTAAATAAGTGTACTTTTTGACTTTTTATGAAATATGGGTTAGATTTGGATTGGGTTTGAAGTGATATTTTAGAGAGGTGATGTGACTTAAATAAGATGATGTGACTTAAATAAGATAGTAACTTTTTGACTTTTTGAATTTTTTTAAAGATGCCAAACTTGCATGAAATGAGGCAAAGTTTTACTATTAGTGAGAATTTTACTGAGTTTAAGATAGTATTTGGTAGAGTTTTTTAAGGGTTGGTTTGGTAATTTTAAAAAAAAGTTTAAAAAGTTAAAAATTATTAAAAAAATTTAAAAGTTATCATTATTTAATAAAAAAATATTAAAAAATTAATATACAAATATTAAAATAAATCAATTTTTTGGCCCAAGATTGGTACCGACGTGATCAATTAGTCAGTGACAGAGAAAAAAAAAAAAATTACAACCGGCTAATCACAAAATTGGATAATAAAGTTGGGCTTGTGGGGGTTTACAATGGGGCCCATTTTAATAATCTGAACCGTTTAATATGTAGAACTCGTCTAGTACTATATGCCTGAAAAAAATCACGCCTATCGTATATCGCTAACTACATGATCAAATCAGTTTTGTATAAAAATGGATGGTATTATAGTTAACAGTTAACAAAAAAAACTAATACGATCATATAACTATCGATATCCAATTAATATGATTTTTTATAAGTATATAGTACTCGACGAGTTCTACATATTGACGGTTTCGATTAGAAAAACGGGACCCGTGGTGGGCCCCCATCGGCCAAATAACACCATCCAATCAAAGCCCAAGAAGGAGACAATATTTTCCCATCTACTCACCCAGTCGACTCTCAGCCAATCCACTGTCAGTCCGTACGGCCTTTTATCCTATCTTCTCCTACACACTTACTTATACAAATTTTTAATACACATTATTCATAAAAAGTCAAAAAGTTTACCCAAACATCCATATTTTTTTCTTTAACTTTTTAATCCAAAAAGACAAAAAGTACACTGATTTGAGAATAGGAATTTATATTTTGAGTTTGTAAGTTTTAAAATTATGATTTGAATGTAAAAAATTTATTTAGTGAATAAGTTTTGAATTAAGTAAGAAATTTTTGATGTGACATATGACATATGATATTTAATACAAAAATTTACAACTCATAACCAAACACATAATTCAAAAATCTATTAAAAACTCATAATTTTTTTTAAAAATATTGTTTTATTAAAAATATATAATAAAAAAAAAGTGCCAATTGCAAAAAAAAAAAAAAAAAAAAATCGCACTGTTTAGTTCAATCGGCGAACAACTGGCCGGTAGGCCAAATTTCAAAATTTAAAAACCTATCTAAAATGAGTTTTCCAAAGGAGGGGTGAAATTAATTTTTCAAAACTTAAACCAAACATCATATTAGAATGTAGGAGTAGAACTGTGATCCCAAAATACAACCAAACACAGCCTAAAATTTTAATATGGTTTTAAATACATTAAAAAGTTGTACTCTCATTTATTTTTAATTTTATTATTTTTACAAATTTCTATGTTTGAAATATTATTTCTGTAACAAATTATCTAGTGCCTCACAGCGACATAGCATCCGAATCATCATAAAAAATAATAATATTAATAATAATAATTTTATGTACATATCTGATAAGGTATGTAGGGATGGAAAGACGACAGCAAGGCGAGTTTGTAAACACATCGAGAGGTGAAAGTTTCCTTTGAGATGTGAATTAACATTTTGAATTTTTGAATTTTTGAATTTTTAAATTTTTTGATTATTTTAATTTGTTATGATATATTAAATATAAGGGAAAAATAAAAAACAAAATTGTTAGCGTTTCACCTTTATAATAGAATAAATTTTGAAAATTTTGCTTTGTCAATTTAAATAATAAATTTTTGATTTATTTTTAATCAAAATTACTTGACTATTTCTATTAAGTAACCGACGAAAAAATTGATATTTTAATCATTTTATGTATATTTATATTGAGTTTAATGAATAAAATATTATGTTTTTTTGTTAGTTTTACTTAATGACAATACGCTAATAGTTTAGATTGAAAATAAATAAAATAATTAAAATTTAAATTGATAAAATAAAAATTCAGAGTTTATTTTGTTACAAAAATCGATTTCTAAGGTATTTTTTTTTGTTTGTTTGTAAATTTTCCTAAATATAATTATTTATAAATGATGATAATTAAAAGATGTTAGGTGAGAAATAAAGAAGAGAAATTGAGGAATAAAAAGATGTTAGGTGAGAAATAAAAATGTAAATTTTAGTCTTATTATATTTAAAAAAAAATTAAAGGGCAACTTCATTTTACCCATATGTGTTGAACCATTTGCATTTCACTCCTTATACTTCAATAATAAACAATGAACCCCTTTGTGCTTTTTTTTTTTTTTGAAATACAATGTTAACACTGCTAATGGCAAATACTAAATTACCAAATTAACCTTATATCCTCTGTTAACACCTCTTTATTTGCTAAATTTTCGTGTAATTTCAAACTATTAAATTTTCATGTAATTCCAAATTATCCTTATATCCTAGTCTTGTATTAGCTCAATCAAACTATTAAATTTAATCTGCCAAAAAAAAAAAAAAAAACTGCAAATTTAAGTCAAATATTAAACTAACTGATAATATAATTTTTATAATAATGTCCACAATTAACCAAAATATATTAATTATGTCTATAAATGACTTAATTTAATTGTATGTATAATTATTTATTATAATGTATATAATTAGTTTTAGTTAAGGTTTAAGGAAAAAAAAAATTATACTTTTATCTTTTTATTTTTAAATTTGACTTTTAACTGTATTGAAACTTTTCATTATATGGAAAGAAAGATGTAATTGAATGAAGCAAAACATTAAGACACCGTTTGGGAATATGAGTTGGTGGCTTTTTTGGTTATTTTAGTCACAAAAGATAAAATAGGTTATTTTAGCTACAACAGATAAAACATCACATCCAACCCATAATCATTATATTCTTCTCTCACAAAAAAAGTTAAAAAAGTCAAAAAGTTAAAAAGTCCTTCCCAAACCAAGCTTTTTAGCCCAGACTAAAATAACTAAAAAATCAAAAAGCCAACTCACTTCTCAAACGAAGCCAAAAGACTTAAAATTATAAGAAAATCTTCTCCTTATTATTAAATTACAGAAAATGAAATGTAAATTACTCAAATTAAGAATAGATAAAATGAATTTTTGTCTAAAATTATATTATTGTATATAACTATACAATCCATTAGGTTTCAGATTGTTTGTCGGGGGCATATCCCTCCTGTCCAAAATTTGGACCGGAGAATATGGCCTATTAGAAGTTTAAATTTGATAATTTAAATCGTTCATTTTATTAAATAATTTGTATATTTCATTTACATAAAAAATTAAGTATTCAATAATTGTAACCTATTCCAATAAATAAAAAAAATAGACGGTAATTATGGTTTTAAAAATAAATATATATTTTTTTAGTGACAAACATAATAAATTGAACAAATTATAATTATTGAATCGACCTAATATTTTATGTAAATAAAATATATATAATTTTTAATAAAATAAACGATTTAAATTATTAAATTTAGACCTATAATAAACCTCACAAACTCAAATAACGTCCTCTAATTTAAATTTTGAATTAGAAGGGATCCTCTCCTCCTTGTCGGTATATAATTTTGTGATGAATTTTATCTCATCTATGTATGGATGATGGTTGTGGTTTCATTGGATTAGTGGGCCCCAACTTTATCCAATGCAATTCCATAAATGGAATAACAACCGTTCGAACAGATTTTCCAAATTAGTTTTGCCCGACAACAAAAGTATTGAGGGTATGGATGTCATTTGACAACCTGTAAGTTGTCTACCACTTTCCTTAATTATCACGTGCCCGCCTTGCTGTTTGGGCAAGTGGAACCTATCACGGGCTGCTCTTCTGTTCGGGTAAGTGGAATTAGTTGCGGGTCTTTTTCTAATTTTTTTAAAAAAAATTATTTATATAAAAAATTAAATCAATTTAATAATTATGACTTATTTAATTTATCTCATAAATGTCAAATACATTTTTAAAAATTAATTATCATTTTTTTAATTACAAAAGTGATAAATTAGACTTCGTTTGGAAAGTAGGTTGACTTTTTAATTTTTTGGTCTTTTTGGCTTTTTAAGCTATTTTAGATTTGGGCTAAAAAATCTGATTTGAAAAGAACTTTTAACTTTTTTGTGAGAGAAAAAATATAATGATTATGGATTAAATGTGATCTTATTAAGCTAAAAAATCATTTTTTTTTTTTTGTCCATTTTAACCAAAACGTTCTCAAACCCAACTTCTCAAACATAGGCTAAATATGTTATGATTATTTCATCAGTATAACTCTTTTTTTTTTTTAATTTTTTTTTTTTTTTTTTATGGATAATACATAAATATTATATGCGGTTCGAACTCGAATAACAATATGAACTAGAGGCAATCTAGACTCAACTACTATCAAAAAAAAATAAAATAAAATAAAAAAATAAACTCCACAACATAGGAAACGTTACTATACTAATTTGAAAACTTGGTTGAAAAGTTAATTTTTAATTTTTAACTTATTTTGGATTATATTATTTTTTTATTATTTTATATATTTTAAAAAAAATTAAAAAGTCAACTTTTAACCAATTTCTCAAAATAATATATCATAAAAATTCATAATATAGTCTCAAAAAAATAAAAAATACAAAATTATAACATGAATTATAAAATGATATAACTTTTCTCATAATTTTATTTTTTGTTCACTATAAAAAAATGGGAGCTTAAAGTTTATAATGTCACAAAAATTTATAATTTTCATATGATAACAGGTTGTCCATAGTAGCATTTCCCCAAACATAAGGCTGAATGAACTTATTTGGTATAATTTTTTTCAAGTTTTTTTTTAAAGATAATTAGGTGTCCAGAGACCAGCACCCCTTTGGAGTGTCGCAACTCGACTAATCTCGGGGCCCTGAGTCGATTGATCAGGCAAAGACACAGTGGCCCGCCAGTAGCAGGCTAGGAGTGAGATTCGAACCTGAGATCTAGATAAGAACATACTCCTAAGTCCTTAGTCCCTTATAATTTTTTTCAAGTTAAAATTTGATAATAATGAAAGCAAAAAAATCTTGTATACTTAATCAATTTAAAAAAAAAAACTTATTTAGGTTATTCTTGCCTCATAAATTGTAAATAGAAAATGTATCAAATAATCTAATATAAATTTAAAAAAATAAAACAAAATAATAAATGGAAAATGCATGAGACCCCAGTGGGGGTGCTGGGGGGTCTCTTCCTATTGGCCAAAATATATATATTTTTTTTTTTCAGCCAATCGCAGCGCGCCACGTTACTGGGGGTGCCACTGGGGGTCGGAAGCATCACCGATAATAAATAACTCCACAAGCAACCCCAAACAATACCAATACTTGGGTTGATATGGGATTTAATGTGGTCCAGTTATTCCTTATCGGAACCACAAACATACCTAAGGAATTTGTTCCCAAAATATGTGAACTCAAAGATAGAGATATGCCTCTCTATAATGTTGAAAAGAATACTAGGAAACAATCAAAATTCCCCAATTACTTGATTTGGTCAGACTTCCTTGTATGTGTTGACGTGCGTACATGGGTTTGAATCTAACATTATTGCCTTTGTGAAATAGACTAGGAACCTTCATGAGAGACTTGAAGAAAAAAAAATTAACAAAAAAAAGGACCCATCACACACATAATGAATATTGGTGGATACCCACCTAGGAAAAAAAAGAAAAGAAAAGAAACAGAAGATAAAAGCATTAAGCAAAGTATGTATATACACACGCAACAAACACACATAGATGTGTGTTCAAAAAAAAATCAGGCATATATGTCACCCATTGCGTAATAGCATAAGAAAAGTAGGGAGAATGAGAAAGAATGGGAGACGTCTGGTTTATTGTGGGTTTATTTTGAGTATGTTTGGAAAATTCAAATGATTAATTTCTTAGGATTTATTAAACATATTATTTATATTAAAATTTTAAGTGATTGAATATCGATAGCTAAGATCATAACACATTTGTTTGAATAAAAAATAGAGGGTTTGTATGGTTTTAAAAATAGGTCATCTATTTTTTTTTTCAAATAAATATGATCTGATTAACTATTAATATCTGATCAACTTAATTTTTTATATGAAAAATGTGCTCGACATGTCTTAGACCATGCACAGCAGCAACTATTGCGCACTTTATTGGACCCATTTTAGGAACTAATTTGATAATCTGAACCGTTCACATTTTAAAAGATATCGAACAGAATATACTAGTAAAAAATCACCTCAATCGGATATCGTTGGCCCTTTCGTCAAATCACATTTGTATTTAAAACAAAGATAAATGTAATTTGAAATATAAAACTCAATGCAAATGTGATTTGATGAAAGAGATAACGATATCTGATTGGCGTGATTTTTTACAGGTATATTTTATTCGATATCTTCTAAATTGTGAACGGTTTAGATTATCGAATTAAGCCATAAAATGGACACAATAAGGTGTGTAACAGTTATGGTACGCAACAACAATCCCAATCACCATGTCTTACAAGATGAACGATTTGGATTACGAAGGTAAGCCCAAGGTAGGCCTGATTAGAGTACTGCTATTTTATCTATATTATACTATGTTGTAATGATATATAAAACTTAAACTCGAGTTGGTGTAACTTTATCACGTTCTTTTATTTTTCCAAAATATCCTAACAACCATAAAATTCGAATAGTTACAATTATCTCAAATATAAATTGTTTCAAATAACTGTTATATTTATTTTGAAATTCAAATGCGTATTGAGTGTTCGCTTCACACTTACAATTTTATAATATGTGAACGGGTGGGGAAACAATTTTATTTTATTTTGTTATTATTTTTTTTTTGAAGTTTAGAATTGTAACTGCTTTATTTACCTTACATCCATGCAATGTGTGAACAAACTTCCAAGGGAATGTAATGTATATTATATGCATCTTGTTATGTATTTTTTCATATATTATATATTTTTGTAATTAAAAAATATTTTATAAAAATGTATAACATTATTACAAAAAGCATATTATATATTGAAAAATACATAATAAGATGCATATGATTATCAAGATAATGTGCGAATAGACTTCTAGACAATTTGGCGCAACACTTTTTTAAAGTGTAAGGCTTTTTTTGAGTTTTTCATAATTGTTAAATAACTAAAAAGGTTAGTTGTAGACTTATTTTGAGAAGTAGGTTAAAAGTTGATTTTTTGATTTTTTTATTATAAAAATGTACAAAAAGAAAAGGTCAAAAAATCAAAAAGCTAGTTTTTAACCAACTTTCCAAAATAATGAAGGTCGTCTATATTTTTATATGAAGCTTACAAGTTTTTTTTTTTTTTTTGTCGTAACATTTTTATTCTTAAGTTACCCTTCTTTTGCATTTTTGTTCCCTTTTTTTTTTTTTTTGTCGTCGTTGTTGTAATTGCTGAATTAAAATATACTTTTGAATTTGTAACTGTTGATATATAACTACAAAATTAAAGTACACACAGTGTCCAAACACCCATTAATTCGAAGTTGCGTTTAACAACTAAATAAGAATATCTTCTTGGAGTGGGATAAAAGGGCTTGCCTAGGATAGATTCTTGATGATTTAAAAAAAAATTGAATAAAACTTTCTCATTGGAGGATATTAATGTGTCATTTCTCACGTTTGGAAAATTGTGCTTAGAGTGAAATAATTTAAAATAATTAGTATATTCTTATGAAGATATAAGTTGGGGTAAATGAGCATTATATTGTATGTCATAATTTTCACTTACATCGGACACAAATTCACTTGCACTTCCTTAAAAATATAACTGGCCTGGTTTGGTAATTTAAAAAGTCACTAAAAAATAAAAAGTCAATAATAATACTAAAAAGTCAAATATTTTGTTTTCTTTCTATTTTTTACGCAACTTTTTGTAAAATATCAAAAAGTTATTCCAAATATATTAATTTTTTTATCTCATATTTTAGTCAGAAAGTTACTAAAATAAAATGTTCACAAACGAGGCCTAAGATAATAATATTATTTATTTATTTATACAACTAAAGAATTATTAATAAAAAATGATAAGTATTACGTGAATCAAAAACTTAAAAGAGTCTACTATAATTATGATATATAAATCCACCTTTTAGACTCACATTTTAAATTTAATGATATGTAAAAAAAATAATTAATTAATAATTAAAGAATATATTAAAAAGCATTATCAATATTTTAATATAATGTCAATTTAAAAAATGAATATAATTTTTAGACTAAGATAGCACTAGTCAAATAATAATATAATAAAGAAGATAAGAATGTGGGAGTCATGTCCAAACATGGAATTGAAATGAAAGAATATGTTTTGTCATTACAAATTGTAGATATATGCTATTATCATAATGGAGAGGGCCCTCCATAAGGTAGAACTGACCAACATGTTCTACAAAAGCACAATCTATGAAAAGTCACATGTGATTGTGGGGGTGGCATCTCTAGTTTTCAAGCTACTCCACCACTAGATTCCAACTATTTCAAGTAATAATTGAATGGACAATTTTTTATATTTTTTATAACACAAGTGTCCTAATTGAGCAATTATTTAACAATAATGATTGAGATCTTATTTTTTTGGATCCCATAACTTTTTTTAGATCTCAATCATTGACGTATGTGTGAGACCTATTCATGTATGGGTCTCACACGTCAATGGTTGAGATTCAAAGGAAGTTGTGGGGGTCCCAAAAAAAGGAAGTCCCAAGCATTTTTGATTATTTAATACCACCAATAATATTACTGTTCAACGCTTTATGAGATTCTCTGTCCATAAATCTATTTATTTTTGTATTTTAAAATGTTCATTTTTATCGAATCATGATAAAATTACCATATTTCAAAACAATAATTTAATAGTTGCAAATGTTTTATTAGTAAATCAAAATATTTTAAAATAGAAGATGTTCAACACAATTTAATTATTAAACATTTCTATTAGCCTTACGTAGATAGTGGTTGGATTCACACAAATATATGATTTTTGATTGTGTGAGCAAAATACCATTGACGGTATTGAATAGTTTTTCATCCTCTAAGTGGATGGATCTTTTGTTTGGATTCTTCTTATTCTTTAATATAACCTTTTTTTAACATGCTGTCACACTCAGGGACTCACATGTTTGCTATAGTTTTTGAGATGTTTACATTTAATTTTTGTTTTTTGGAGGGGTCATATATCCCTCTCTATAATATTTTATTATATCAAAACAATAAACTTATAAATGTTGCTATGTTGCTGCAATAAGGATAAGGATAAGGAAAACACAAATGCATAATTTTTTCAAATTTAAAATTGTATATAGTTTTATGTAGATAATTGTTATTCAATTTGGTATTACTTCTAATTCAAGACCTAACTCATAGATATGCACAATTTCAAAATAGTGATGGTTACCAAACTTTCATTTTCCCCACAGATAAACAAAAAAAAAGCAACTCAAGTTATAATGAGTAATGCTATATAAATAAAAAAAGGATTGAGTTTCTCTCATATTGGTCATCACAATATGAGAGAGTGTTTGGGTTTAGTAAGTCTATTTTGAAATTAATTTCGGTGATTTAAATCATTCATTTTTTAGAATTCGTTAAGTAAAATATTCGTGTAAAAAATTAAAATGATCGGATATCGATAATTATATGTTTGAATCAAATTGTATTATAAAAATGAATTATTATTCTTGAAATTATATTTGTCGTCCATTTTTTTAAAGCAAAATATGATTTAAATATATAGCTATCAATATTCAATCATATTGATTTTTTTCATGACTATTCTACTTAATGAATTCTAAAAAATAAATGGTTCAGATCATCAAAATAAATAAAAAAATGGGTCTATCAAGCTCAAACGTTCTCACAAGTTGAGATGACAACTTAAGAAAAGCCAAACTCAATAAAAAATTTATACATAATATTCATATATAATGACGTGACTTAGTGTCGATCTTTCATTTCAAAACAAAATACCATTTAAAATGAATTTATTTATAATAATGACATTGTCACATCATTTTTATCAAATTTTTTTTATATAAATTTTATGTAACAATAGAAAATTTCAATTATGAAGTTCCTATCTATTACTATAAACTTTACCTAATTTTGGCAACTAACCAATCCGCAAGCTGACCTAAAAACTAAATTATTTAATTATATTCACCTCCTTTAAAATTTAGAGAAAATATAGGTAGTCCTACTCTTTTCATATAATTACATTAATCTTTTTTTAGCATGATTAAAACGACTAAAACTAATACCAATAGTGAGTAGACATTGACATAAACAAATATAAATATATATTTCAGTAGGAAAGAGATGATAATATCATTTTTCATTCATATAACTAACAAATTATTAATAAAAATAACCCATACGTTATGTGAATTAAAACTTGAGAGAAATTAATATAATTATGTCAAAAATATGAGACTAACTGTATTTTTTTTCAAACTTTAAAAGAGATAAGTGTAATTTACTATTAAAAAAAAAAATCATTGAATTAACTCGTTGGCGAAAAATCCCTGCAATTTGTTTGGATTTTAAGGATTTGACACTTACGTATGAATATTTTCACTTATAATTAATTTTGCATATGAGTTTGAGTTTCTTTCACAATTGAAAGACCAATTGAGTATAGTTTTCATGATGGACGTTCTTGTACTGTTGAATGACTAATTTAGGGTTCATTTGTTATTGGCTTTTTTAGTTAATTTTTTTGTATTAGAATTTTTTTAGCTTGACTTTTTTAGTCTCATTTGATTTTTATTTTGAGATTTTTTTGACTTTTATAAAAGAAAAAATGTAATGATTATAGATAAAAAGTAGTATTTTATCTTATTGACTTTTATAGTCAATTTTGTCTTTTTGTGATTATTTAGCTCCAATACAAATGCCAAACCAGGGCTTTAGTATAATTCTCAAAAAATACAGTGTATTTGGTTTTAGTTTTTTAAATTCAGTGATGTTTTGAGAAGTTGGTAAAAAGTTAACTTTTTTAGTTTTTTTACTAAAAAAGTCGGCTTTTTTGTGTAAAAAAACTAAAAAGCCAAAAAGTTGACTTTTTACTAACTTCCCAAATTGCTCTAAGTTTTTTGAAAATTGAGTTTTTTATTTTTCATATTTTTTTATTTTTAGTGAATATTTTTAAAATTTTAAGTATTTTTTTTTTAATTTTTTAGATTCACCTTAATTAAATGTATCTAAAAAGTAAAATATTTGTGAAAAAATATTTTTAAAAATTAATAAATACACAAAAATATGAAAAATATATTGAATTTTTGTACTTTTTTTTGTATTTTTGATATTTTAGTAAATCTTTTGAAGATTTTTTCACGAAAATTATATTTTTAAGTCTATTTATGTTAGGTGTGTCTAAAAATTTTAAAAAATTACTTAGAATATTAAAAAATTCAGTAAAAATAAAAAAATACGACAAAATAAGAAAGTAAAATTTTCTGAAAAATATTTTCAAAAAACTAGAAACAAACATGGTGTATATAGTTTATCCCCTACCTTCATAATTGAATGTCCAATTTGAGATAATTCTTATTTATTTTTCTTATGATTTGACAAAAAGACTGGTAACTAATGCTTAACAAGCTTAAATTATCACCCTTGGCATTGGCCTTAGTCTAGGTCTAGTTTGGACTCAACATTTTTATTATCTTTTTTGGCTTTGACTTGTACCTTATTTGCTAACCCCACACACACACACACACACACACACACCACACACACACACACACAAAACAAAAAAAAAAAAAAGAAAAGGAAAAAGGAAAAAAAGAAAGAAATTACTTTATACAAAGAATTAAACTCAGAGTCCCTTTTTTTCATAACTATTCCAAAGAGCCATTAAATAGAGGTTTGCATGTTGTCTTGCACTCAAGCTAAATATCATTTTGTTGTACCATAATTTATTGAAATTATTAGTTAAAAAATTACACAATTTTTTATTTTTTATTTTATATATTATAAATTTCTTACTTAGATGTGTAAGGAGAGGTCTTAACTGGTTGGCATGAAATGTTGGTTTTGAATATAAACATGTAAATCACATAATGTTTTTTTTTTTTTTTAAATTAATCACATAATATTTTAAGTTGGTTTACTTAGCCCTTAAGCCACTACATGATGTGATGCCACCCATTGTTCCTAGATTTTTTTTTTTTTTTTTTTTTCCAATTCAATAATCATATTGTGGATACTAAAATTTTGAGAAAGTAAAAAAGAGTGGACATAACTTATATATCAGTAAATAAATTTAAAATTTAAATGGCATGGATGATTAGGAGAGTCAAAAGAAAAAAAAAAAAGAAAAAAAGAAAAAAGAAAAAAAGGAGTAATGGACGGTGTAGTCTCTGACAAATTCAAAATTGAATTTTTTTGGGTGAATATCAAAATTGATAATTCATATATGAAAAAATTTAAAATATTATTTTCTCAACTTCTGAATAATTATTTTTCTTTCAACTTACACTTTGACATGTACTTCCAAACTAAAAAAAACAACATAAGAGATGCACCAAATGAGGCCTTAGTCAATTATGCAGTACTTCATTCACTTTGCACATGACAACTCTCTAATCTATTGCATCTATTCAATTATATATAAAGCCAGGTTTAGAGTTGGTGTAGAGTAACAATTTTTTCATTTTTCCAAAATAGTCCTAGGACATTATAATAAATGTATGAACTATTACTTCAGTATTTTATTTTATTTTTAATTTTCAATTCAAATCTGTTTCAATTTTCAAACTAAATTCAAATAAGACTATTCACAATTTTATCAAATGCACATGCATCCACCATTTCTAGTTCTTATAAAAGGCAAGCTTGTTTAGTTAAAAGGAATGGATTTATAGGTTTATTTTAATGGAGTTCTTTCAAGAGCTTTAAAGAGAATTATGTAATCTACCTACTCATCAGGCTCCATAAATTAAGTTGTTGGGGATACTATTATTACTATCAACAACTTTGTACCAACAAAAATATGGGCAATTTTTAGTTCGGAAATTATTCAATATTTTCAGAGTATCATGTGTTTATACTTCCTAATCAATGATCATTCAATATGTCTCTTTATATTTTTCAATCACCTAACACAATATCCCACCTATTTACCTTCTCCACCAATCATAATATTATGGAATAACACGTGTCCATGCTTCAGAATTACTGAATAATTACCCGTTCATTGAAGTGGGGGTGTTGAAATTGAAAGGCCATTAAATGAATATTAATGGTTCAACCTTGCCAAACTTCATTAATGGACAAAATTTATTTTCTTTTTTTCCTTTCCACATTTGTGTTAGAGTGGTGTTATGCAAGCAACAAGTTTGTACAGAATAATTATACAGAACTTATTGTGGCCCATACAACATAAGGCTCATTATTATCAACATAATTTATTAATATATCTGTGTGTGTCAATTTCCGATCACACTGCCAAACAGGTATTTAACTGGAGAACACCAGCAGAATAGATTAAGCCCGAACAATTTGTCACAGAAAGATAAGATTCCGGCGGTGGTTCGTTCACTTGGGGGCACTCCGACGATCAAGTCAGTTATCTCTCCAAGATAGCAAAAGTGCTTAATTCACTTTTCAGAATACAAAAAGCGTACCTTAGACCCACGATAGTGCTTTTCTTTTATAGCCAACATTGACCTAATCCCAATAAAAGCCTAGTTTCAATAGACTCTGGCTCAATGCTAATCTTGGACTCCCAGTTAGATTGAGATAAACTCTCTAAGAGTCTTATCTTTATCCAAACTGAAGTCCTCTCTCGTTCTAGGACTCTTGTCCCTTATCCGCTTTTTCCGGATTCCGGTATCTTCGCAGATAATCTCGGCCTAGTCGAGATCATCTCAGCGTCATGACCAAGACACGTGGCACCTCGGCTGGCACTTCGGTGCCACATCGGCTATGTGTTGTCATTCAAAAAATTATGTCCCCACAACTGCCCCCTAGGTTCTATTACCTCGGCATCCTGAGGTGATGGAACCTATATCGTTTTTAGCACATCGGCTAAGCTCGTTTTGCCCTTCATTACCGAGGTCATCATTTATCGGCTCCACATGACCAAGACCCGTAATCTGTTTCTTCAATGCTTCAGAACCAATAACCAAGTTTGTTCAAGTTTCTCAGCCGAGATCGCCCCCATAGCCGAGGTCCTACTCCATTAAATCAAGAACTCCAAGAGTTTCAACACGCGTATGAGCTGTCACGCACGGTGTTTCAACTGTTTCTGCCTCGCGTCTTTCCCCTATTGAGCCGTACCTGACACGCGCCATTAAGTCGCATCGCACTTGCGTGCGCCGTCTGACAAGTACGTTGTCTTAGACATAGTAATTGCGTTTTTGCCGCCATTCCATGTGTTTGATCAAAACCATATATCTCTCTCTCTCTCTCTCTCCGTCTTTTCACTTTTTCACCATCATTTTCGTGCAAACTCTCTCTTTCTGCTCTCCCAAATTCGCCATTGTTTCAAGCTCTTAGGCTTTGCAACCACTTCCATTCTTTCCCTCTGGCGAAGCTTTTGCTGATCTTTTCTGATTGCTGTCATCGTCCGACTCCGGCGTACTCAACACCGGCTTCACTCCTCTGGTAAGTCACTGCTTTCCTTCGTTTCAGTTTCTTATTTCTCTTCAAACTGTTACGTTTGTATACTGCTTCTGTGACTTTATTCATGTTCTTGAATATTCATTTATGTTGTAAATTTCCCTTGCTTGCAATTTGTTTAGAGATACATATACATATTCACACACTTGTTCATTTTGCCATTGTTTTTGGCCTTGCACTCTTGTACACATTCTGCCACAGCGTTCTTGATAGTTCATCACTTTTCTTGATTCTGAATCACATTCTTGTTTCTGTTTTCTGTGTGTTTTCCAAATTCTTACCTTCAATTTCTGTTTTCATAGACTTAGGCTTTGGATTTGCTTTAGATCTCCAAACTCTAGGAAAATTGAGACAGATTCCATTTAGATCCTCAAAAACCCTTGCCCAGCATACGTTTAGGTTTTGCCGAGGTCCTTAAAACCCTATCAAACCATTTTCTTTTGAAATCCAGCATCTCGTCCCTCTAGCCGACATCATGGGTATGTTCAGGTGGAGAGTAAATACCTGTAACAACCCTCACACTGATCACTGATTAATGCCGATTACTGCTAAATTAAGACCGATTATGGAAAGTAAATGAACTGACCGAATTACTGAACTGACTGATTGAAATCCGAAATTGAATCGATTAACTGTATCTGTTTAATTGCATGTTTATCTGTTTGAATGTTTAATTATCTGTTCAGTTTTTAGGTTTAAATTGTAAATTGAAGGCCTTATCGGCGGCCGAACCGGAAACTGATTAGTGTTTCATGATCGTCATAACTTTTGTGATTTAATGGTATATTTACCTAAAATGTGATTAGGAATGATTAAATTAGATTAAAATAAGTTAAATTGCATAGTTTGGCATATTTACCACTTTGCCATCTAGTGGGCCACTACACCAAACATATTAGAGCCTTTGTATATTTGATTCAACACAATTCATCAGCCACATTTGAGAGCTCTAACCGACTATAGAGTGAGAGAGGAAGTGAATTAGGGGAGAATTGAACTCAACTTGTGATTTGCTTGGAGATTGGAAGAATTGAAGTGTAAATTAGCATAATTGAGCTTCCAAGACTTGTATTTGAGAACCTAGGTGAGGAATTTACCCTTCTAATTGTGTATTCAACTTGTTCTTGCATGCCTCATGTCAAAATTAGTGGATTGAGTCATGAATTAGTTCTAGTATGTTGAATTAGAGCACAACTCTTGCATGCATGTTTGAATTGTTGGATTTTGAGTTGTTTTCATGGCAAATTGTTACATGCATGCTCATAATCATGTTTAAAGTTCACGAATCTCTCATGTTTTGTAAAGAAGGAGCTCATTAGAGCATGTTTTGAAGTTTTGAAATGGTTTGAATTCATGCATGTTTGCATGTTCTTCATGTTCATGAAAATGGGTTTGAAACTTGGATTTAATTGACTCACTCTTGGGCTTTAAATTCACAAATTGAGCTTTGTAACTTGTTGTATATTGAGTTTGAATGTGTTTTCCAGAATTTGGGTCCAAGAGGTTGAGTTTTGAGCTTTGGAATACTTGGTTTGAGCTTGGAAGGCAAATTTGGAAATTCCAGAATTTGGCTTCTACGCTCGAGCGTAAGCGAAGGATTCTACGCTCGAGCGACCATCGTTTCTTCTGAGCTCCGCTCGAGCGAGGGAATGGTGGCTCGAGCGTAAATTTCAAGCTCTCAGCATCTTGGTGCGCGCAGGCGTACGCTCGAGCGAAGGGACCTACGCTCGAGCGAGGAGCTGTGTCTCACGCTTGAGCGAGCATCGAGCGTAAAATCTGAGCATCCAGCATTTTTACTGTAGCACGCAGTCCGCTCGAGCGACGGAATCCACGCTCGAGCGGAGCTCATTTGTCTGCATGTCCGCTCGAGCGAAGAAAGCCTCGCTCGAGCGAGACCCCTGTTTTCAGCAAAATTTTGTAAAGTGTTTTCTAGTGCATCATTGCATCCTCTTTCCATCCTAGGCATTCCTAGGCCTAGTTTAAGACATCTTAAAGAGGATATAGGTGTAGAACACACCGAGGAAAATTTAGGGATTAAATTATTATCTTTCCCAACTGTATAGCTTAGTGTGTGTTCAATCTGTTAACTGTATAGGGTTGGCTTTCCGAGGAGACGCTCTAGTCCACTGTAGCCCAGAACTCTGTGAGTAACAATTGTGTAAAGATATGTTCAAATGATTATTTTCTGAGCACTGAACTGAACTGTTTACTGAACTGATATTGATTATTGAATGAATGTATGTCCTTTATTTCTGAACTGTACTGTGGCATCCTTAGCACCTACTGTTTACTGTTACTGTTACAGAGATCTCTGTCGGTTTCCTCGTGGAACCAATACTGTTTACTGACTGATGGCCATCATTACTGTTCGGTCTTTTAAGACCTACTGTTACTGTTATGCTAATGGATGTACCACATATGACTGTTTACTTACTGTACTGAACAACTGATATACTGATTGAATTGAACTGTTTTCATTACTGTAAGGACATTCATTCTAAACCTCTTTACGCATTATGTTATTCACTGGGCTTTAGCTCACTGCTCATATATATATGTAGGTGGTCAGGCACCGGATCAAAGCTAGAAGCGTCGGGATAGATTCCCAGTTTTGTCAAGCCAACCAATGTGCCTCACTGCGAGGTTCCGAGCCTGCCAAGCCAAGGCTTAGGGGTGTTTTTACTTCACCGTCTGTCTCTGTACCGTTTTTGTAATACCGTAAAGACTGTACTGTACTGTTTAGTAGGGATTAAGCCCCTGTACTAAATGATTATAAATATTGTGTATAACTGTTCTGTACTGAATGTTTATATGCATGAAAAATCTTTTTGGCATACAGACTGTCACTGCTCATTGGACATTGTTTATTTACTGTATTGGCTTCCGCCATGCCCCTGTACTCTGTTATACTGTATTACTGTTAAGCAAGCCTTCGGTAATTTAGGATTACTGGCCGGTTACGGTGCTAAACCCATAGGGGCGGGTTTGGGTCGTAACAATACCCCAAGTTAGAATACTTCAGGCAGGAGTTTGCCATCCCTGCCGACGTTCATCTTAGGTTGGCTGGGGAGGACGACTCCATCATGCCCACAATTGACTCCATGCCTTTCCCAGTGGTTGCCTTTCTAGAGTGTGGACTTAGGCTCCCACTCGATACTCTCTTCAGAAAAGTCCTTCATTACTATAAACTGAACCCAATACAGCTAGCCATTAACTCTTACCGAGTTATCTATGGTATAATTGCCTTAGCTAAAAGAGAGAACGCTAGGGTTACCCTTGCCGACATCCAACACTGCTATACCATGTGCGGCTTGAAATCGAAAAAAAGGCTATATCTACTACCTTAAGCCGAGGTCAACAGAATACAAACTCATTGCCGACCTCCCTGACTCCAACAAGGGTGCTGGAGACGATTACTTCATCGTCTCGGGCAACTAGGATTTTCAACCAGATGATGACCTTCACCTCTATCCCCAAAGCCGAACAGTTTTCAGAGAGGGAGATGGTAAGAGCCAAGTGTCACCTTTATTTGCTTTCAAGTCTTTCTTATTTTGATTTTCTTCTATATGTTCTAACCTCTGTTTGTTTTGTCTTTGCAGCTCTTCCTCAGCCCCCGAAGGATTTTCGCAAAAACTTCTACCCCAGCAAGGACTTCAAGAAGTTGCTGGACTTGCCTATTAACCAGCGCAAGGCTCCTCTACTTCTGGATTTCATCCCAACCTACAGATCGGTGCTTCCCGACGTCCCGAAGAAGAAGAACAAGTCCTTTCCTTCTGCCACAACTTCTCCAACAACCTCATCACCTCGGCCAGATCAGGGATCAACCTCTGATCCAACAAAGCAACCATCAACCTCGGCTCCACAACTGATCTCTCCATCTTAACGCAAACGCCGACGTCGAACCGTAGCCGCTACCGAGATGGGTCGTAAGAAGGCTGTAGCAGATGAATTTCTCGCCGACATCCCCAACACTGTTACCGCACAACCATCACCATCCCAGTCTCAGCCAAAGCCGAAACCAAAAAGGCTGAAGAAAGCACAACCCAAGGCAACGGTAACTCAGATTGACTCAAAGGACACCTTGCCGATCTCCAAAATTGCTGAAGCGAAAAAAAGTGCCTCAGCTGCCGAAAAAAGGCCCGCCAAGGCCGAACCCTCTAAATCAACCAGGTCAAAGAGACCGAGGTTCGAGTCGGCAACAACCTCGGCCTCTCTGAAGTCTAATGCCCCCTGGGCTTCCCCAATTACAATTGAAGACAAGCCGGTCAGAGCTTGCGACAACGCCGACTACATTGAAGTCGGTGTTGCCCTCTCTACCGCCTTGCTCCTCCCTAATGATCTCAATCGCAACGCCGAGATGAATGAGTATGAAAATTTTACTTTGATGTTACAGCGCTCCGTACAGGTAAGCCCCTACTCCACTCTCTGTTTTTTCATACTTTAGAGAATTTTTACTAACATTTGTTCTTTCCATTTCTTCTAGGCGATCCAGCATGGCCACTCCTTCGTGATGCAAGCCTTCACCATCAAGAAGGAGTTGGCCAACAAGACCAGGGAGGCTGCTGCCTTGCAGAAGATCATCAACAAGGCCGAGGCAAAGATGAAGACTTTAATAAACCAGGCCGAGGAAGCCAAAAAAGCTCAGGACGAGGCCGATGAGAGGACAAGGGCTGCTGAGGCCATTGCCAAGGTCTTCGAAGCCGAGAAAAAAAAGGCCGAAGCAAAGATGGTCAAGGCCCAAAAAGAACTCCAAGATGCATTGGCCACAAAAGAGGCCGAGATCAAAGCGGCGAACGAGAAGACGTATGCCGAGGGGGCGGCCGACATCAGAGAAGATTACAAGAAACAAGTCAGGCTGGCATGCAATAAGGGCTATACCCTTGGTTAGATGGCTGTTTTGAAAGAGTTGGCCGTCCTCGAGGACTTGCCTCTCTGAGAAGATAGCCATATTATCTTGTTATTCCCACCTACTCCAAGCCAATCCGAAGACAAAGCCGAGTCCGAGGACGAAGCAGAGACCAAGGAGACCAAGGAGTCCGAAGTTGTTGGGGCCAAGTCCCTAACTCTGAATGAGCAAGTCTTAGACTTGACTCAGGATGAGGATGAAGTCTCCAAAGGTGCCTCCTCCCAGAAGACAACTTCCGAGGTGCCAATTGCCGAGAGGAACATCAATCAAACTCTACAAGAGATCGACGCCGAGCTCGAGGCTGAAAAGGCTGCCGAGAAGTCTTCACGACTGTCTTCTGGGGTCGAGACGCAATCCGCCGCCAACGCTGAATAGTCTATTTTGATGCTTTTCTCTATTTCTCGTACCTTGTACTTTTTTCTTACTTTTGGAACAATGTAAGCTTTAATTTGGCCGACGTGCCACTTTTGTAATCTGAACAATTACTCTGCAATGTCAGGCCGAAGTGTCTTCTTTCCTTATTTGAATGCATTTTCAATGTGATAGTAAGTTTGTATGCTTTGTTTTCTTTGCTGTCTTGTATGATTCCATTTTGCATGTTTTTAAAGCACACCTTAACTGTGCAATCTCTTCGGAGTAAAATACCTCGGGCATACCCACTGACTTGTTTATCCCGGCCTTGTCCTAACACTTAAAAATATTTTGTATAATATTTTCACAAGTGTTATTTACAACTTGCTACTTTACTTTCAGTTTATCAAGACTTCTGTCTTCCACTATTTTCCAAATCTTGGTAATATGGTAATCTTGGCAAATGTGTAGATATAACTTTGGCTTAACTTCAACTTGTAAATTGTTCTTAAAATTTCAACAAGTCTTAAACCGATTTTCTTTCAACATGACCCCGGCTTAATTTCAACTTGTAAATTTTTCTCAAAATTTCAACAAGTGTTAAACCAGTTTTAGTATGTAAACTCCAACTTCTAAGCATTATTCTCCAACTCTTTGCCCCCTAATGTGAACTTAAGTTCCACTTGGGTTCTCATTAAGCATGTGGCATTGATCTTATCGCCGAGATCAGATTCAAATAGAGGCTAGCCGAGGTCATTAACCTCGGTCTCCCTGTTAATCTAACAGATATAGGCTAATTCAACTTAGTTCAACTCTATTATATGCAAGTAGAAACTCTGCCATATAATGAGTCTAAGTTATTCGTCATGTTTCAATCAGAAATATCGCCAACTTAGTTTAACTCTATTATATGCAAGTAGAAACTCTGCCATATAATAAGTTTAAGTTATTCGTCATGTTTCAATAAAAAACATCGCCAACTTAGTTCAACTCTATTATATGCAAGTAGAAACTCTGACATATAATTAGTATAAGTTATTCGTCATGTTTCAATCAGAAACATCGTCAACTTAGTTCAACTCTATTATATGCAAGTAGAAACTCTGCCATATAATAAGTCTAAATTATTTGTCATGTTTCAATCAGAAACATCGACAATTTAATTCAACTCTATTATATGCAAGTAGAAACTCTGTCATATAATAAGTGTAAGTTATTCGTCATGTTTCAATCAGAAACATCGCCAAGTGACTGGTCAGTCATACTACACAAGTTTTAAAAATCAAGCTAAAACTTTATTATTACTTCGGCTAATAACTAGAAACTTTTAAAAAACAAGAAATCTAATGATAGAAAAACTTCAGATTGCAAGTATTCCAGGGTCTTGGCAACTCTTTGCCTTTACTGTCTTCAAGCCGATATGCACCATTTCCCAAGACCGAGGTGATTCTATAAGGTCCCTCCCAGTTTGGGCCAAGCTTGCCCTCTCTAGGATCCTTCTTGTTGCCGACGACCTTTCTCAGGACGAGGTCCCCAACTTGAAACTCTCGTGGGTTGACCTTTTTATTGTAAGCCCTGGCAAGCTGCTGCTGGTATGCTTCCAACTGAATTGCTACTTTCTCCCTTCTTTCTTCTAGCAGATCCAGATCTCGGGCCAAGAATGCCTCATTGATCCCATTTTCTACTTCCTGGGTTCTGATCCCTAGGATGCCGACCTCCAGTGGGATTATTGCCTCTGTGCCAAAAGCCATGGCAAATGGGGATTCCCCAGTTGATCTTCTCGGCGTAGTCCGATATGCCTAAAGTACACTGGGCAACTCATCCACCCACTTTTCCTTTGCTGTTTCCAGCTCTTCTTGATCCCATCCAAGATAACTTTGTTGGATACTTTTGCTTGTCCATTGCTTTGAGGAAAACTTAGAGTGGAATAGTAATTCTTGATCTTGTATTTTGCACAGAAGCTCTTGATTAGCTTATTGTCAAACTGTGTACCATTGTCTGCTATTATTGCTCTTGGGATCCCAAATCTGGTGATGATGTTTTTTCATATGAAATTCTTCACATCAACATCTCAAATCTTTGCGAGGGGTTCAGCTTCCACCTACTTGGTGAAGTAATCTATTGCCACTAGCAGGTACTTCCTTTGTCCAGTTGCTTGAGGCAGTTGTCCAACAAGATCCATGCCCCATTGGGCGAATGGCCAAGGACTGGACACTGGGTTCAAGTCCGCTGCTAGTTGATGTATTAAAGGTGCAAACCTTTGACACTTTTCATATTTCTTGACATAGGCTTCAGCATTTTTTTGCATATAGGGCCATCAATACCCTGAGTTATGGCCCTATGAGCAAGTGATTGTCCCTTGTGTGGCTTCTACATACTCCTTCATGTATCTCATACAAGAAGTCTTCAACTTGTGAAAGATGCACATACCTCAAAAGGGGTCCAGTAAAAGATCTTCTGTAGAGATGTTCTTCTGTTGTCAGACTGAATCTTGCCGACTTCAGTCTGATCTTGTGTGCTTCTTTATGATCATCTGGCAGTTTTTCTTCTTTAAGGAATAATATTACTGCATCCATCCAGCTTGGTCCCATATCCACATACATTGCTTCATGCTCTGTGTTCAATGGTTCTATACTTGGACCTGACAAGTATTTGATCATTATTGTCCTTGCCTCTCCTGGTTTCATTGCACTAGCCAGGTTGGCCAAGGCATCGACATGGCTATTATCATCTCGGCTAACCTGCTGTAGCCAGAAATTTTGGAATAAGGCTACCAGTCTGCCTACCTCCTTTACATAGGCCGACATCCTTTTATCTCGGGCTGCGTATTCACCTGTTGCTTGGTTGACGATAAGTTGTGAGTCACAGAAGGCTATTACCTCGTCAGCTTCCATTGCTACTGCCAGCTTTAATTATGCGATCAGTGCTTCATACTCTGCTTCATTGTTTGAGGCTTTAAACCCCAAATGAATGGATTGTTCCAGTATCTGCCCATCTGGCAATACTAGCACTACTCTTGCCCCCGCCCCTTGTCGGTTTGAACTTCCGTCAATAAATAGGTGGAAGGAGTCGCCAACGTAAATACTGCAGGGCCTGAGTTTCTCCTCTTTCCTCTGTTTGGCTATCCCTAACTGGGTTTCTCCTTGTTCACCTGGACCTCGGCTTAACGGAGCCCGATGTGTGATGGCGCCTGGTGTGAACTCGGCTACGAAGTCGGCCAAAACTTAGCCTTTGATCGCTGTTCTGGGTCTGAATTCCAGGTCGTATTGGCCCAACACCACTGCCATCTGGCTATTTGCCTGTCAGATCTCTCTGCTGCAGCAGAGACTTCAAGGGATGCTCAGTTAACACCACAATTCTGTGGGCTTGAAAGTAATGATTCAGTTTCTTGGAAGCCATTACTAAAGCTAGTGTTAACTTCTCCAAGGGTAGATATCTGGTCTCTGCATCTGCTAGGGTCTTACTCACATAGTAAACTGCCCTTTGCTCTCCCCTTTCTTCTCTGATTATTACTGCACTCACTGCATGTTCTGAAACTGCCAAGTACAAGAACAGCTCCTCTCCTAGTACTGGATTTGAAAGAACTAGAGCTGTGGTCAAATACTTTTTTAAGTCGTCCAAGGCGACTTTGCACTCTTCTATCCATAAGAAGTCTGTGGCTTTCTTCACTAGGCTGAAGAAAGGTTTACATTTGTCAGAGCTTCTGCTTATGAATCCATTCAGGGCTGCAGCTCTTCCAGTTAATATCTGCACTTGTTTTGCCGATGTTGGGCTTTCCAACTCCAAAATGGCCTTGATTTGATTGGGGCTAGCCTCAATGCCCCTTTGGTAACTAAGTATCCTAAGAACTTACCAGACCCAACTCCAAATGCGCACTTCGACGCATTGAGTCGGAGCCGATATGTTCTAAGGATGTCAAAAACCACCTTTAAGTCTTCCAGATGATCCTCAGGTTCGTTGGTCTTCACGACCATGTCATCTATGTATACCTCTACTGTTCTGCCTATTAGATGCTTGAACATCTTAGTCACTAATCTCTGGTAAGTTGCTCCTGCATTTTTCAACCCAAACGGCATCACTCTGTAGCAACATAGCCTTTTTGGGGTGATAAATGCAGTCTTCTCCTCATCTAGGGGGTATATACCTATTTGATGGTACCCCCTGTATGCATTCAAGAAGCTCATCCTTCCATGCCCTGAAGTAGCATCCACCAACTGGTCAATCTTGGGTAATGGGAAACTGTCTTTGGGACAAGCCTTGTTCAGGCCGGTGAAGTCCACACAGACCCTCCACTTCCCATTCTTCTTCTTCACAACCATCGTGTTTGATGACTATGTCGGGTAATTTACCTCTCGAATGGCCTTGGCCTCCAGAAGTTTATCCACTTCCTCTTCTACTGCCTCGACATGCATCAACGTCGGCCTTCTTGCTGGCTGAATGACAGGTTTGGCCGACCTATCCACGTTCAGTCTATGACAAGTGACCTCAGGGTTAATGCCAGGCATCTCGTACGGCGTCCAGGCAAACACCTCAATGTTTGCTCTCAAGAACGCCTCTAGCTCTTTTTCCTCTTCCTCGGCCAAGCCCGAGCCGAGAAGGAAGAAGCGCTCTTCATCCCCTTGCTGAACAAGGATTTTCTTCAAGGCTTCCTCACTCTTCTCGGCCGGTTCTTTGCTGACGTCCTCTAGGACTTCCATGTCCTTATCTTCAATCTCTGCGGCTTTTGCTTCTCGTATGTTGCAGGTGGATTTCATTGCTACTATGGAGCAGTTCTTTGCCTGCACCTGATCCCTTCTGACCTCCTCAATTCCATGCTCTGTTGGGAACCGCAACAGCTGGTGTAATGTTGAGGGAACAGCCCCCATTGCATGCAACCATGGCCTTTCCAGGATAGCATTGTAAGGGGAGGGAGTGTCAATTACTGTGAACTCAGTTTTTATCTTCTTGATGCCAGCCTGCACCTCCAAACTAACTGCTCCTAGGGGCCATGTCGGCGTTCCATTGAACCCGACCATTGGACCATTGGATTGTTCCAGATCATCTTGGTGGAGGCTAAGCTCCTTGTAACACCTGACATACATGATGTCACAAGAGCTGCCTGATCAATTAAGATGCGCTTTACTTGGCATTCTCCAATCTGGAGGGATATTACCAATGCATCGTTATGTGGATGCTGCACCATCTCTAGGTCGTCTTCAGTAAAGGACACCACTGGTCCCTGATACTCGTCTGCCCTAGGTCTTTTCTGCTTGACCTGGTACACATGTTGTAAGTGTTTTACCTTCTGAGTCTCCCCTAGTATTTCGTTCTCATTGACCTTCAAGTGAATCACATTAATCACTCGAGGTCCGCCTACCTACGGTTGTGGTGCTGGAGGAGGCGGTGCTGCCAGTGCCTGAGGCAGTTTTGCTTGTTCTTCCCTTGTTCTGGCCTTGTCTATGAGGTCCCTTAAATGACCTTGTCTTACTAGGTCTTCCAGATGTGTCTTCAGGGCTTTACACTCCTGAGTCAGATGTCCATCCTCATTGTGGTAAGCATAGTGCTTACCTAGGCTTCTTCCCATAAATTCGCTCGGAACCTTTACTGGTGCTCTGTAATTGGGTGATTTCGGATTTTCTCCAAGACTTTATTAACTGGGATTCGGAATATGGTTGTGACTGCCTGTGCAGCCCTTAATCCTGTCTCTTGCTTATTGTACCCGCCATTACCTCGGCCTCGCTTCGGCGAGCCATTTCCCTTCTCTTGTTTCGACGCCTTTGTCCTTGGCGTGTCTTCCTCGGCCCTCGCATACTTCTCAATTCTGGTCATCAGTTCCTCCATACTTTTTGGCAGTGTCTTTGCCAATGATTTTTGAAGCAAACAATCATCTTTCAGGCCGTTCTTAAAAGACACGACCGCCACCTCTTGGTTGCATCCTGGTATCCGGTTGAATACCTCATAGTAACTCTTGGCATAGGCCTTAAGGTTTTTATGCTCACTGATTCTCAGAGCCATCAGGGAGTCCACCCTTAATGGCTGTAGCTTGTTTGTCACAAACCTGGCCGCGAACATCTCAGCCAGGCCTTCTTAGGTTTTCACAGTTCATTTCGGCAACTTGTGAAACCAGTCCGATGCTATTTCCTCGAAGGACGAGGGGAACTCCTTGCAAAGCAGCGGCTCGTTTCCGGTGTATAGGGCTATCGAGTTCAGGTATAGGCCGATGTGAAAGTTGGGGTCCAACTTACCGTCGTATATCTGGAACCTCGCATACTGAACCTTTTCAGGGCCTCAAATTTGTCCAACTCTACCGAGAACGGCGTTCTCGGCTTAACCAGGGAGATTACTTCGGCATCCTGTCGTTTCCTCTGGAGGTAATCCCTCAGATCCTCCTTGGTCCGTCCAGGAGCTCGGCTATCCCCAGATTTCAGCCTCTTCGGTGTGTTGCTTCCAGTGTCATTATGAGTCCTTTTAGATCTCCCTCCATTGGTCGTGTCGAAACAGAGTTCATTTCCTTAAACATCCCGATGTTCTTTGGTGTAGACTTCTTTGGTTTGGCGTGTCTTCTGGGATTCTCTTCTTGTTGATTCCCCATGCCTGACCTCCCGCGAAGGCCGGTGAGAATGTCCCTTAATCCTGTCGTGCTGGGGGGCTACAGGGACTGCTTCTGCCCTCCTTTCTGGGCATTGTTCTTGGCCGCTGGAATCGACGTGTCCTGTAACGAGAACGGTGGCTGCATGATGTTGTTCTGCATCATAAAATTGACGACCGTTTGCAGGTCGGCCAATTTGTCTGCCGTTTCCTTCATCTCTTCATCCCTCCGCAGGAATCTATCTTTCCATAGCCGGAGGTCGTCCTCGTTATAATACCCGCTTTGGTCTGATTTCTTTGGTACGTCGCCTTCCTTGCCGACGTCTTTTTCTCCGGGATTCTGAACCCGGGTTTCTTTATTGCAATTATCCTCCTCTACGTTGGGATCAAAGTGTTTACCACTCTCAGTAAGGATGTCGTCCCTAATCTTTTCTTTCCGTCCGTCGTTGGCCATCTATTCTCCTTTCTTTTCCACAGACGGCGCCAAATTGTGTGTGTCAATTTCCGACCACACTGCCAAACAGGTATTCAGCTAGAGAGCACCAGCAAAATAAATTAAGCTCGAACAACCTGTCACAGAAAGATAAGATTCCGGCTGTGGTTCTTCCACCTGGGGGCACTCCGACGATCAAGTCAGTTATCTCTCAAAGATAGCAAAAGTGCTTAACTCACTATTCAGAATACAAAAAACGTACCTTAGACCCATGAGGGTGCCTTTCTTTTATAGCCAATACTGACTTAATCTCAATAGAAGCCTAACTTCAATTGACTCTAGCTCAATGCTAATCCTGGACTCTCAGTTAGATTGGAATAAACTCTCTAAGAGTCTTATTTTTATCCAAACTGAAGTTCTCTTTCGTTCTAGGACTCTTGTCCCTTATCCGCTTATCCCAGATTCCGATATCTTCGTAGATAACCTCGGCCTAGCCGAGATCATCTCGGCGTCATGACCAGGACATGTGGCACCTCGGTTGGCACCTCGGTGCCACCTCGGCCACGTGTTGTCATTCAAAAAATTATGTCTCCACAGTGTCATTATCATATTATTCTAGATATAAATTTTGTATAAAAATTCTAGTGAAATAAGATTTTTATTTATGTGAGTGCTTTACAAGATGGGAGAGGATTCTCTTCAAAACGGTGGCATCTAGTCTAATTTTGTGGATACATATAACCCCACTTTAATGATTTAATTTGGTTATCTTCTAGGTCGTTGTGTATATATCTATAAAAAAAAATTCAAAATGATTCGATAATCCTAATCATATATATTTTTTTAGATGGATATATTTTTAAAATCATACTTGTCATCCACTTAATAAAATCATGTCACTACGATTATTAAATTAATATAAAAAAATTCATAACAATTTATGTAAAAAAATTTAAAATGTCAAAAAAATTGAATCATCTAAGTAAGATCCGCATTGGGCTTACAGTCCCAAACTGGACTAGTCTAAAGATAAGGGTATAACACTTTTTTGGTACATCCATTATCCAACACCTGATCTAAAAGTCACAAATTTTAATAATAACTAATTGTTGAATTGTTGCCTTTATATCAAATACTAGATGACAGCTAGATGAAGAAAGTGCTGAAAAACGGATCCAAATCCCTGGTCCAATCCATTCTATGGAATTTTGTAGATGTCTCAACACCTCTCAACAGTCCCTCAAATGGGAAGTTTGGTGCTTGATTGATTCCCCTATTTTTGTTTGGTGCTTGATTTTCTCCCCTATTTTTCTCTTTTGTCCTTCACCTAGTAATAAAAATAATAATAATAAAATATTATATGTATAATCTTTTATATGAAAATTTATGACTGGTTCATTTGTTTTTTTTGGGAACGACTGGTTCATTTGTTTAGAAACAATTATTAAGAAATTAATAAAAATAAATAACATTTTACCAAGTACCTAGTGATACAAAATGGTAACAAAATGATATATAATAGTCCTAACAAAAAAGTTTTTATCTCGATTATACTAACTCTAGTAATCTATTGAGGTATTGGAATATCATTAGTTGATGTTGCCAAACTATTTAAATTATAATATTCACAATCCCACTTTTAGATTCTCAATTTCTCTTTGTGAGAGGTAGGGGTGTAAATCTGGTTCGGCTTGGCTCTACTCATGTCGGATCTCGCGGGTTCCTGCCAAAATTCGGGTCAGGCTAGGCCAGGTCACAAGCCAAAAAATTAGGCTCAGACTCAGGGGTATTTAGGCCTTGGGCGGGCCGGTGGACCAGGCCTCAAGCTTGGGCCGACTTGACCATTTTTTTTGGGTTTTTTTTTTTTTATTTTATAAATTTTCTACCAAAATTTCATTATTTTCCACAAAAAAGACGTTGGGCCTCAGGCGAGCAGGGCATGTCGGGCCTTGAGTGGGTCTTAAGCAGGCCGAAGGGCCGAGACAGGCTTCAAAATGATGGTCCAGGCTCAGGTCCAGGGATTGTGCTTGGGCTTGGGTCCAAATGGGTCAGCCCTACCCCGGGCCGTGGGCGAGCTTCGAGCCGCAGGTTATTTTTACACTCCTAGTGAGAGGTTAATAGACAAAAAAAAATAGTGTAACTCTTTAAGAATTAAACTATTTTTGCATCTCCCTGACCAAATCCGCCCACATTAGGTTTACTCGTTAATGGTTGATCAAATTTGATGAATTCGCCTTCTAAAACAAGAAGTTCTGGTCCTGGAGAGATAATATCAACCCTTTGACGTCCATTCGATGTATCTGCTATGGTTATTTCGTATCCCCTTTCCTTTTTGTATATATATAAATGAATATTTAAGATTGACAATAAATAAATAAAAATATAAACAAACTATCATCATGTCAATGCCACAATTGCCATGGTAAAAATTTCTTGTGTCTAAGTAGATCAAGCTATATAACAAAACAATTTAGTAAACGAAAAAATTGACTGTTAGCTAGTATCACAAAACCATAGAAAACCCAAACCGAAACATGGAGGTTTTTTTTTTTAATTTTTTTTTTTTATTTTATAAATATTCTAAAAACAAACAATTTAGAGAATTGACCCACTTTTTAAATTATTTGGGAAATTAACCTATTTTTTGAAATCTCATTTTAAAAATGCAATTTTAAATTGAAATCGCATTTTCAACGTGTAATTTCAACTTAAAATCGTATGTTGAAAATTCAATTTTATGATGACATGGATTTCACTAATATATATTGCATTTTCAATTTAAAATTGCTTTTTCAAAATGCGATTTCAAAAAATAAGTTAATTTTCTAAATAGTTTGAGAAGTGGGTTAATTCTTTAAATTATTATTTTTTTTAGAAAATAAAATAAAAAACTCCTGAAACATGGGCTGCCAATATATATATTATTAAAAGAAGGGAAAAAAATAAAAATAAATTCAGGCATTGGTAGTAGGTGAAGATGTTGAACACAATGGGAAAGAATGCTTAAACTGTGTGCACATTAATTATCTGGTATACTTTGCAAATAATAATATTAGAAACATAGAATCTTATAATGGTCCACAAAAATGTAAAGGATGGCTGGAATTAAGCTTCAGTGTGGTGGAATCCACATTTAAAATAAATCTCAGTTATTCAATATATTTTTTGTGATTCATCATGCATTTCTATTTTGTATTTAATATTAGTGTTTTGTAAAAGTCGCTCCTAAATATCCAACATAATATCACTCCCACCTCTCTCTAGTAATTTTATTCCCCAATAATGTTATATATTTTGAAAAATTATATAAAAAATGTTATTGTAAATCAAATTCTGTGAACCACACCACACCTATTCAAATTTTGAATATTCTTTTTGGTATATAGCATTTTTAAATTTTTTTTCTAAATAATTATTGTGATGTTCAAATTTTCGTGAGAACTATCGTTAACCTTTTTCACATCGGGTAAATTATAAATACATCCCTTAATATTTGTTTAAAATACGGATAGCCCTATGTGATTTGAAAAATTACAAATATTCTCTTGTCATAATTTTTTTGTTTAACATAATAAATTAAAAAAAATAAAATTTCTACCTAGTCTCTTATACAATAAGAAAATTACCTGAATTACTAATTAAAATAAATTTATGACATGGTTAAAAATTGTTAATTGACTTGATATTTTATTAATAAAAGGAGTTATTTAACTACATGGGACAAATCATATTTTAACTAAATTTTAAGGGATAATTTACCCTTTCAGTTTTGTATTAAATTTGTGTAAATGACATAAAAAGGATAGAATCAAAATATGAACAAGTCCAGGTCCAAATAATCTAGAATCGGACCACCTGAGATAGAAATCTAAATTAAAAGCTTATGTTGACATTTATGCTTGGAATGAAAGATCATACCACCACCTAAGAACCAGCCAAAACATTCAGTCCCAAACAGATTAAATTTACATTTCAAAATTCATTTTCAATCACCAATCCAATGAATGAGAGAGAGAGAGAGAGAGAGAGAGAGAGTAGTTAGCAATATAAGAACAGGTCAAGGGTGGTTAGCTTAGCAGTAAGATATTTCTATGTGATTGATGTTCTAATATGTATTTTTGAAAGGCAAAAAAGAATAGAAAAGAAAAAGAAAAACACAAAAAAAGAAAGAAGAATAAGGCCTCAATTGGGGATTAAATATTTTAGTCAAATAAAAACTATAAATTGTTATATCACTTTTTTTTTTTTTTTTCTTTTACATCTTTTGATAAAAAATTTAAAAAATTATTAAAATAATTTATTTTTTTTTAAAAAAAAAAAACAAGAAAGAAGAGAGAATAGTCAATCAAATGGCCTGTTCCCAATTTTCTAAAACAAAAATTGGACCGACATTTTAAACTTAGCAGAGAGAGAGACAGTTGTCTGTTTTAACGTTTAGATTCTTGTGGACATGGGACATTACATCCAAAATAAAATTTTTAAATTTTTTTCAGACTACCAATCCCATGAATGAGAGAGAGAGAGAGAGAGAGAGTGAAGTTAGCAATATAAAAACAGGTCAAGGATGGATAGCTTAGCAGTCAGACATTTCTATGTGATTGATGTTCTAACATGTATTTTTGTAAAAAAAAAAAAAAGAAAAGAAAAAAAGAAAAAAAAAGAAGGGGGATGCACCAATAAATCCCAAATTAATAACTTATACACTGTTTAATCCTAAAATTTTTTTTATAGACTGAAAGGTCCCATTATAATGTTTCAAACATCAGATTAATGTTTTAAACATTAGATTTCAAACATCTAATATTCATCAGATTTCAATAATGTTTGAAATTATAAGATGAATGTTTTAAACATTAGATTTCACATATCTAATGTTCATCAGATTTCAATAAATTTTGAAATTATAGAATGGAACATCAGATTTATTTACATCATGAACATCATGATGATGTATAAATGGGACTAAATATGGAACATAAGAAAACTTTTAGGACTAAATGGTTCAACTTTTCAGAAATTAGGATTTATGGGTAAATTTTCCAAAAAAAAAAGAATAAGGTCTCATTTGGAGATTAAATATTTTAGTTAAAAAATCATTATAAATTATCATATCAATTTCTTTATTTTTTTTATATATCTTTTTATAAAAAATTAATAAAATAACATGTTGCTAAAAGAAAAAGAACATCAAGAAAGAAGAGAGAATAGTCAATCAAATGTATGTCTATATCATTGATATTCTTACATTAGTAAAAATAGAAAGATCTTGTTAATGAGTATTTTTTTTTTTTAACAATGATAGAGACCACTAATTTTGAAACTCTAAAAAGATCACTAATGACATGGCACTCAATAAAAAAAGAAAAAAAATACAACACCAAGGCCAAAACATCAAATCATTCATGGTGAGACCCACTGCCACATCATTAGTGGTAGTACTAATTAGTACTCTCACTCAATTTTTTTTTTTTTTTTTTTTTTTATCAAAGTTATATATTTTTACAATAGTATTTTGATAGACATTACACGATAAAGTTTGAGTAGGTCCAAGTGAGTTCAATCTTGGACTAAGGTGCTACGTGGTGGAATTTGTTCAAAAAAAATCTCACTAGGTGTCACGATTCAAACCCGTTTCTAAAGGTTTAACATCTTAATCAGTCAGTAATCTATGATTACTAAATGCCTACTTAACAGTAATAACAATTATACAATAAGAGGGGCCGGCAGAAGCCTGTAAATATTAAAACATAATGTCCAAAGAGCTGTGAGGATTTAAATGAACAGACAACTTCTATATATATTTACCGATACACACATACACTACAAGAAATAACAGTTTTGCCGACCAAAATATTAGTCGCCAAAGGTTGCATTTTTAGTCGCTGATACCATTTAGCGACTAAATTTTTTTGTCGCCAAGTTAGTCGCCTAAACCTTGTCGGCGATTGTTTTAGCGACTAAACGTGTGTTTGGTCGCTGAAAGTGAAACATTTGGCTACTATTTTTTTTTAGTCGGCAATGTTACCTTGTAGCTACTAAATTTTATTTGGTCGGCAAAATTAAATGTTTGGCTACTAAATTATTGGTCGCCAATAGTCAATTATATAAAATTAAATTAAACATTTACCGACCAATACTCAAGGAATTGGTGACCAAACCTTTTAGTCACCAAAAGCTCATTCGTGAAAAAAAAAAAAAAATTACACTCACTAGCTTCTCATCTGCTCTTATGGAGATTCAAACCATCAACCTCCCACACCATAAACCTTATACAACACACTCTTTCCACTACGCCTCTATAACACCATATGATTATATATGCAACATATATTATTTATATAGTACATAGACCCGTATTAATATAAAAATATATATATAAAGATAATTATTTTTTATTGAACATAATTTATGTAAAAATAAATTATTTACTAGAAAAAAAAATAGAGACCACTTTTGGCGACTAAATTTCTTTTAGTCGCCAATTTTGTACTTTTGGCTACTAATTTTTTTAGTCGTTCAAGAATTTAATTCCTGCGCTAAAATGACCACTTTTGGCAACTAAATTTCTTTTTAGTCGCCAAAAAGCCTCACTTTTGGCTACTAAACATCTTTTTAGTTGCCAAATACCTCACTTTTGGCTACTAAATTATTTTTAGTCGCCAAAAAGCCTCATTTTTGGCTACTAAAATTTTTTTAGTCGGTAAAAGCATCACTTTTGGTGACCAAACATCTTCTTAGTTGCCCAATGCCTTACTTTTGGCTACTAAATTATTTTTAGTTGCCAAAAAGTCTCACTTTTGGCTACTAAATTTTTTTAGTTGGTAAAAGCATCACTTTTGGCGACCAAACATCTTCTTAGTCGCCCAATGCCACACTTTTGGCTACTAATTTTTTTAGTCGGTAAAAGCCTTATATCGGCGACCAAACAGATTGTTAGTCGCCAAAACCTATACTTTTGGCTACTAAATTTTTTTAGTCGCCAAAGCCTGAACTTTCAACGACTAAAGGTGTTTTTTTAGTCGCCAAAGATGCTTTTTCTTGTAGTGATAAATCCAACTCCATGTCCAAACATATATATCAATACTTAAGTCCAAAACACATCTAAGTACAAAATAAAAGACATGTTAGGGAATTAAATCCCAAGCCAAAACAAATTTAAAAACATTCACTTGACTTCATAAAACATTTAAAAAGGGTGGAATTAGGTCACCCCAACAAGCCTTGACAATAACGGTTCGGAACCTCGCGGTGAGGCACAATTGGTTGGCTTGACAAAACGGATTCTGATCGACACTACTAACTTTGCTCCGATGCCTAACCACCAACATATATACAATAAACTGTGAGCTAAAACCCAGTGAATAACAAATGTGTAATGGGTTAAGAATGAGTGTCCTTTTCAGTATTTAAAACAGTCAATTGTATCAGTAGATCATTTATTCGATCAATATCTCATATTTCATATCATTTATGTCATATAGTAATCATAGCAGTCATACGTGGTACATCCAATAGCAGAACAGTACAGTACGTCTTAGAAGACCGAACAGTCAATTGATGGCCATCAAACAGTAAACAGTAGATACAGTAAATAGTAGATCCAAAACTTGGAACTGACAGAGATCTTTGTAACAGTAACAGTAACAATAACAGTAACAGTAGCAGTAGTAGTAACAGTCAGTTGCTATGGATACCACGAGTACAGTTCATAAAATAGGATACACATTTATTTAGTAAACAATATCATTTCAAAAAGCAGTACAGTTAATCATTCAGAAAATAAGTATAATTAAACATAACTTTACAACATTGTTACTCACAGTGGGCTGCCTGAAACACGTGCTAAAATGCACTAAGGATGTAGCGTATGACCTAAACAAACAAATTCAAGCATAACAATTCAATTACATTTGTATCGTCAGCCAATTCTATTTGATTGGGTTGCTACTTATTCAATAACCAATCTTCTTTACTCGTTCGGTTCTAAATTTTCATTCGTTCGTTCTAATGCACTCATGAGATGTAAATGCACATGAAAACACTTTAAAACTATGCAAACAGAGGCCCAAAAGGTGGAAAAGTGGAGCGAAAAACAACACCGGGTCTGCCCAAAGGGCCGCACGTGTGGGGGTATTTGCCGCACGTGCAGGACCATCTCCGCAAGTGCCTCCCGCACCTACAATTTAAGCAGAATGCTCACTCACCACTGCCATGTTTTCTGCATGTGTGGGGTCCCATGCCACACGTGCGGTTCTGGGTAGTTTGGAATCCAAAAATGGCTGTTCTTTTGGCAATGCATTTCTTTGCAAAATCAACCCCATTTTCATGCAATTCACTTCAAAAAACTTGACATAACACCTTGAATTAAACATATGTAGCTTGGAACAAAGTTCATAACTTCAATTGAAGTTTCAAAACTATGCAAGGAGTTCAAATTCTTGAAGTGTAAACACAAGTTCATAACTAATACAAATTGAGCTCCAAGTCTTTAAAATGCATGGAGTTTTCCTCCCAAATGTTGAAACTCAAACAAGAAGCAAGGAAACAATTAAATGATCATGAGTTCCACCGAAAATATGCCATGCATGTTGCTAATTCAAGTTAATCTTCACAATTCCTTCTTTATGTGATCATATGAATTCCTAACATCAATTTACACCACTAATCTCATAATTATTCATGCTCTTTAATTAAAACAATGCAAAGTCTAAGGGATTATGAGGAAAGCATTTCAATTTCATGAAATTTGGTGGAAATTTCTTACCTTAATTGGTTAATTGGTGAAGATTTCAAGTTTCCTTTCACTTTCTCTTCTTCCTATCTTTTTTCTCTTGTTGAGCTCTCTCACCAAGTCTTTTCTCCCTCTCTCTCTCTCTCTCTCTCTCTTTCTATGTGTATAGTGTAAGACTACGCAACAAGATCCACTAGCTCTATCTTCTATGTTCTTTTGATAAGCAAAATGCATTAGACTCAAATTAATTAGACTAAATAAATTAATTAAAATCAACTTGACTCAAATATAATTAATCTTAGCATATTTACACTAGATTAAATTATACTAAGGTGAATTAGGCTCTAATTCCTATAGACAAGTTTAATTTTCACTCTAACTTATTTGTCCACAATAACACCATCCAAATAATCACATGGAAAATCAATAACTCTTCATATCACATAATCACATAATTAACAATAAGCATATAATGAATATAATTAATTTGTTTAATTAAGGAGGTGGTTGTCACATTCTCTTCCCCTTTGGACGTTTGGTCCTCCAAACTCAATTACTCAATTACTTTCCTCCTGGAAGAATATAGGATTAAGTGGGAAGAGGTTCGGGTATCTTCTCTTTCCCAAGTTGCATAGTTACCATCATGATGTTGCCAATCCACTTTTACTAATGGAATTTCTTTGTTTCTTAACTTCTTAATCCATCTGTTTACAATCTGAATGAGCATTTCTTCATAAGTATAGTCATCACTCAACACCACGTGGGTAGGCTTAATAATATGAAAAGGATCCCGGAGATAATCCCGCAACATCAAAACATGAAAGACATTATACATATGTTCTATTTCGGGAGGAAGTACTACCTGATATGCCACTAGATTAATCTTTTTAATGATTTCGTATGGCCTAACATACCTTGGTGCTAACTTGCCCTTGGTTCCAAAGCGAGTCTGCCCTTTCATTGGTGTCACTTTAATAAAAACATGGTCGTCCACTTCATATTCCCTGTCTCGCCTTCGAACATCCGCGTAACTTTTCTGTCGACTTTGCGCAGTTTTCAATATTTGTTGGATTAATTTCACATTTTCCGTCGTTTCATGTACAATCTCAGGCCCAAGTAAAGGCCCATCTCCAACTTCTGCCCAACAAATAAGAGAACGACATTTTCTACCATATAAAGCCTCGAAAGGCGTCATACTAATGCTTGAATGAAAACTGTTTGTTGTATGTGAATTCGGCTAAAGGCAAGTGAGTTTCCCAATTCCCTTGAAAATCAAGCAAACGCATACGCAACGTGTCCTCCAGAGTTTGGATTGTTTTTCTGATTGGCCATCGGTCTGTGGGTGGTATGCACTGCTCAAACTCAATTCAGTATCCAATGCCTTTTACAAACTTTGCCAAAATCTCGATGTGAATTTCGAGTCCCTATCTGAAACAATTGACACAGGTACTCCATGCAATCTAACATTCTCATCAATGTAAATTGTAGCCAACTTATCCGCTTTATAAATTGTTTTAACAGGTAATAAGTGATCAGATTTAGTCAAACGGTCAACAATAATTCAAATTGAATCCATACCTTTATTGGAGCGAGGTAGTCCAACAATGAAATCCATAATGATGTGCTTCCATTTCCACTCCAGTATTGGTAGTGGTTGGAGCAATTCGGCGAGTTGTTGATGCTTGACTTTGACTTGTTGGCAGTATAAACACTTAGACACAAATTCTACAATTTCCTTTTTCATTCTTGGCCACCAGAAATTGAGCTTCAAATCTTGGTACATTTTTGTATTCCCCGGATGGATAGAAAGTTTTGAATTGTGTGCTTTGTGCAAAACTCGCTTCCTTAACTCGATATCATTTGGTACACACAATCTACCTTGAAATTTCAAAACACCATTTTCAAAAACAAAATCCGGCCTTGGATTGGATTCCCGTTCATCAATAATCTTCTTTAAAAATTCATCTTGTTGCTATTTTTCTTTAATTTCTTCAAGAATTGCCGCTTGAACAGAAATAGCAGCCAATGTCCTGCCTTGCTCTCGCAAAATAATTTCTACTTCAAACTTCTCAAGGTCATGTAGCAATCCTCTTTGCCTGGTAAGTAAGCAGGCCAAATTCCCAATTGATTTCCAACTAAATGTATCGGCAATAGTGTTAGTTTTCCCTGGATGGTACAAGATTTACAAGTCGTAATCTTTTATCAATTACAGCAATCTCCGCTATTGCATGTTCAACTCTTTCTGGGTAAAGAAATACTTTAAGCTCTTATGGTATGTGTAAACCTTACATGTTGCCCCATACAAGTAGTGCGCCAAATCTTCAATGCAAATACTACTGCGGTAAGCTCCAAATCATGAGTCGGATAATTCTTTTCATGTGGCCTCAATTGTCGGGAAGCATATGCTATTACTCTACTATTCTGCATCAATACACACCTCAAACCCTTATAAGAAGCATCACTAAAAATAGTAAATCCATCTGTACCTGAGGGTAAGGTGAGAATCGGTGCAGTCACAAGTCGGGTCTTCAATTCTTGAAATGATGATTCTCTCTGATCGGTCCAATCAAACGATACCCCTTTCTAAGTCAACTGAGTTCAAGGTTTTGAAACCTGGACTAGACCGGCCGGTTGAACTAGTGACTGGGTGAGGTTCTGGTCCGGTTAGCCCTCTTAAACCGTTCAGATATAAAAACTGGTGTATTACCGGTCGACCCGTTCACGGGTCGATTGAACCGGACCGATTTGCTTATGCTATATATTAAAAAAAAATAAAAACAAAACAGATTGTTTTTTGCTTTTCATTTCTGATCTTCATTCATTCCGAAGCAGCCATCTAGGGCTTCTTTACTTCTTCACACAAGTCTCTATTCCTCTGTTAAGAGCAGCCGATCTGTCTCTCTCTATTTATTTTTGCCATTAACGAATCAATCAAGTTCTCAACTTTATTTACACACATATTCTTTACCATCACTGCTACCAACGAATCTCAACAAGCTCCAGGTACTACTTTTGTGTAATTTGTTGGGCTACTTAGTGATCTTTGATTTGGTTTGAGCCTTGAGGTGGTTGATGAATCTTTGATCTCCTTATTTGTTTTTCACAAAGTTTGGGTCTACTTGAAGAAGGCTCTGTTTTCTCTTTTCCTTTTACTATCTCACAGAAAATTACAAAAAAAAAAAAAACTACTACTAATTTGGATCTATTTGATCTCTTTCTTGTTTAGCATTATATGAAAAAATATTCTATTTTTTTTCATTCTGTAGTAGATTGTAGATAGGTAGATAGAAACATAGAGGCTGTGTTTGGTACAGCTCTGGAACGTTATTTCGCACATGACGTTTGTTTACAATTTTCAAAAGTTAATTCCACGTTTAATTTTGAAAACTCGATCGAAGCCGGGAAAATTTGGGCTAACTGGTCGTCCCACTGGACGTCTACCGGTTGACCGGAACAGTGCAAATATTTTTATTTTTTTTTTACAATTCACACATGTTAATTTTTATATATTCGAAAAAAATATTTTCTGAATTTTTTAAATTTTTTATGAGCTTTAATAGAATTTTGAGTTGTGTATTTGGTTATGAGTTGTAAGTTTTTGTATTAAATATCATATGTCACATCAAAAATTCCCCACTTAATTCAAAACTCTTTCACCAAACAAAATTTCCACACTCAAATCATAATTCCAAAACTCACAAACTCAAAATACAACTCCTACTCTCAAATCATATTTAGAAAGCTCTACCAAATGCAGCCAGAGATTCTCACAGAAAATTACAAAAAAAAAAAAAAAAGATTCCTCTACGAATTTGGGTCTATTTGATCTCCTTCGTGTTTAGCATTATATGGAAAAATCCTCTATTTTTTTCAATCTATAGATTATAGATAGATTAATTGTTGCTGTTGTTGTAGATTGAAAAAACCTTCCTGCTGTTATTATTGTTGATGTAGATTGAAAAATTTTGTCACATGATATAATAAGTTAATAGTGTAATTTCCTTTTTCTTGCTTTGGATATCCATGAATAATTATAATTATTTTCCTTTTCTTATGACCTATTTTATACAATTAGAAGAAAATTAACTTTCAAATTTTGAACTACACTTAATTTAATTATTGTATTGAATCTGAGAATTTTTTTTTTTTTTAAATTGAATCTTTGGCCAGAATAGGAGTACTTTTTTATTATGATTATTGTATTGTATTGTATTGAATTCTACTTTCTGGAATATTAATTTGAATAGGAGCACTTTTTTTCTTTTTTTTATTTATTATTTGTTCTTATTCTACCTTCTAGTTGTGAGAGATGTCATCTGACCAAAATTCAACAGCTAATTCCACCCAAGCCACAAGGGGAAAATCTGATATTGCATGGGCACATGTTATCGAGGGACAAGATGTCAATGGAAAGAAGACTTATTCATGTATGTATTGTGGGAAAACTATTAAAGGTGGAGGGATTAATAGAATGAAGCAACATCTTGCAAAGAAGTCAGGCGAGGTTGGGCCATGTAAAAAAGTTCCCCCAGATATTCAGTATCAAATGCACGAGTCTTTGGAAGCATTTGATGAAAAGAAGAAGCAAAGTGTAGAAAATTATGATTAATTAAATCCTTATGGTCCAGGTGGTTTTCAATTTGAGGGTGATGATGCTTACGTTAATGTTGATGATGAGGCTGATGAGGTTGTGGAAACAATTCCTCGGAACAATAAGGGCATTTCAATCAATAAAGGAGCTGGAATTGGGAATAAGAGTAGAGCACCAATGACAGATAAAGGGAAGGGGAAGAAACATGAACCAACAAAAATTGGTGATTATTTTGCACCAAGGACCACTCCGGGTTCTCAACCAACTATCAAAAGTGCCCTCCAAACTAAAGAAGCCATACATAGAGCACATATGATTATTGGCAAATTCTTTTATGATACTTGTATTCCGATCAATGCTGTGAACTCCATTTATTTTTAGCCCATGTTTGATGCCACAATTGCCATTGGTCCAGGATATAAGGTCCTTACTTACCATCAACTTCGAGTTCCTTTATTGAGAGACTCAAAAAAAGAGCTTCAGTTGTATATTGACACTTTGAAGAGTCTGTGGGCTGCTTGTGGATGTATTATTATAGGTGATGGTTGGACTAATGGTAGACAAAGAAATCTAATAAATTTTCTTGTCTATAGCCCTATGGGAATTGCCTTTGTAAAATCTATTGATGCCTCTGATGCTGTCAAAGATGCTACTCTTCTTTCTAAATTGTTTCTAGAAGTTATTGAGTGGGTGGGAGTGTCGAATGTTGTTCATATGGTGACAAATAATGGATCAAATTATAAAGCTGTTGGAGGACTTGTAAATGTAACTTACAAATCTATAAATTGGTCTCCATGTGCAGCTCATTGCTTGAATTTAATCTTAAGTGAAATTTCCAAGATGAATCATGTGCATGAGCTTGCTATTAAGGCATCAACGGTGACAAGGTACATATGCAACCGTTCATGGTTGTTAGCTCGGTTGAGAAAGGAGAAGAGTTGGACTGAAATTGTGCGCCCAGGAACAATGCACTTTGCCACTACTTGATGTGATTGAAACTAAAGCCACATCAAGTAAAACAAAGCTCATTAATGAACTTAGATTGTTTTGGGATCGACAAGACAGTTTTGGAAGAGAGCTTGCTATTACTACATCTAAGAAAACACAACCTGGTAATCTTTCTCTTTTTTTTTAATAGTAATTATCATTATTATTTGCTTTTGATTGGAATGTTTTATCTCATTTATCTATTTCTTGTTTATTTTTTTTATTTCTTTTTTTTATTATAATATCTCTATTTCTTTCTTGATAATAAGATGAATAGTGGAAGATGTTTGGACACAGTGCTCCAAAATTGCAAAAGTTGGTCATTCGAATTCTTAGTCAAAAGCAACTCTTCTGAGTGTAAAAGGAATTGGAGCATCTTTGAACGCATACATACAAAGAAGAGGAATAGACTAGAGCATCATAGGCTTAATGATCTTGTGTATGTTCATTACAACTTGCAATTGAAGAATAGGTAAATGAATCTTTCTCATATAGTAACTAATGCATTCTTTATTTTATTCGTTTATTTAGTCTTACAATTGAATCAATAAGGAGGTATTACAAAATAAGGAATTATGATCCCATTGACATTGAAAGCATTGACAAAACCGAATTTTGGATTATTGAAGAAGAAAGACTAGAACAAGAGGAGCCTCCATTGCTTGATTATGATGAGCTCGAAAAAATGCTTTATAAAGAAGATAAGCCTCCATGACATAAGAGGCAATGTCATGGTCTACGAGATGGTTAGAAAATAATGTTTCATCATTATACAACATTTTTTTTCTTCTTTCATCTATCATTATTAAAATGATAACTTAATGATTTTATTTTAACTATTGCAGATGATGTTGATGATGATATGGAGGTAGAGCTTCTTGGAGATGATATCGACTTGGGATCTTTTGGTGATGTGAACATTGATAATAGATCAAACTGTTGGGTATACCTCCTTGGTGGAGTGTGGGACCCAATTGGTTTTGAAAAAAGAGTTTTAATTGGGCTTGGTTTAGTATAATATATTTTTATATATTATATTTGTGGAGGCCCAATCTAATTTGGATACAATTAGGGTTTGATTACAAAACCTTAGATCCAACACATATTATTGGGATTATTGTTTTTGCTCACACTGAAGTTGCTTGCGGCTGCCATATTAGTGCTATGGTTCAGTAACAGTGCCGAATATTATATACTTGGTGAAGATTTGTTTTACATGTGGTTTTATGTGTTTTGCCTTGTGGAATCAAAGAAAAAAAACAGCAGCAGCCGTTTTGCTTGTGGAGTTGATCAATTCAATTGGTGAATTCAATTCGGTGGAAACAGTTTAGTGGCTAATTGATTTCGGGATTTGGTAAATCAATTTGGTGGACTTTGCTTTGTGAGTAGCTGTTTATTTATCTTTGATTCGAAGTTGATTTTGGTTATTATTTTGGGTCTTCTTCAACTCTGATTTTGAAGATTTTGGTTCTTCTATTTGGTGAGGCTTTTCCTCTTGTTTATTTGTGTTTATTTGGAATTCACCTAAGGGTGGTTTTGTGAGATCATTAGTGTCTCGTTTGTAATCGTTTGGAACTTATTTGGTTGATAGTGGAATCGGATTTCGATCCCGTGGACGTACCTCACATTGAGGGAACCACGTAAAAATTCTTGTGTTGCCTTTGATTTAATTTTTCCGCATTAGTTTATATTCCCATTGATTGATTTACTTGTGGGGATTCATCGATTTTCCCTAACACAAACAACCCGAGTGCAAATGCGAATGAGAATGATGATGATGATTGGCTAAATTATCGTCCCTAGGAGATTTAGGCAAAAATCAAAGATTGTTTGTGATGTTGTGTTGTGTTGAATTTTTTTTTCCTCATATTTTTGTTTTTAAGAATGATGTCATGTTGTAAACATCTTTTTACATTTGTTGCTTGAGATTTATGTTTTATGTCTTTAAACTTTGGACTTAATTTTTTCTTTTTTTGTAACTTACGTTTTATGAATTGCTGTAGTTGGATGCTTTCATAATTTTTATTACTATGTGTAGCTCGACTTTTTTGCGCCCCCTTTCAAAAGATTAAAAAATAAGACTTACAGTTCGAACTCCCGCGGTTCTAAATCTAATCTCATAAGTGCAATGTGAAATTGATAAACACCAAAGAGTCCAAATCCGGCAAATCATTTGGAAAATTGATTTTGAATAAAAAAAATATCAAAATTGGACTGCTTTGCAGATACAGAGTTGCTACCTATATATTTTATTTTTGGAAAATTTAGGAAACCCATGACTCATGCCAAAGGCCATGTGTCTGTCATCACCAAAGTTGCCTCGGCTCGATAACTTAGGTACGAGAGGGGAATGTCATGAATTGAGCACCCCCGCTTGCTCAATCAAATATCGGCCTCTACTAATCATGATATGATTTTTATCAACATTATGTGCTTTTATTCCGATTATTAGACTAGCATTACTACGTGATGCGCACAAGCGAGTATAGACTAGTTTGCTCAAATTGGAAAATTCAATTTCATGGTTGTTTTGTGAAAAGGGTTTGATTTTGCCACCTCAAGTGGGTTAAAGTTTGAGAATTTGCCACTCAACAAAGTGGGCTTAAAGCGTACACTTACTGAATTGTTCCAATTCAAACAACAAGCCTTCATCCACAGGCACTCAAGCAGTTTAAACATGTAAGCATTTAGCCTCATGGCAAGTATGCTAGTCATGGCAATCACTCACACTTATGCAAGTATGCTAAAGCACTAAAAAACTCACCTAGTACTCCAAGCTAAGATAAAATATGAGTTAGAAAAATGTATGATTCCTAACTATACAATTATGACTAATGCAACACATGCGATATGCAATTACTAGGCTCGATTATTAATGTGGCATATGAATTAATTCAAGATATGCGGTCTAAGCACGTATTTAACGAAGTATTGAAATGACAATGCAGTTTGAATGATGCGCCGAGTCTCGGTGCATGTAATACAAGATGAATGGACGTAAACATAAGGTATGCTAATTAAAACATATCCCTAATCTAACCATCAAAAGCAGTTAAATAAAAGGGAGAAAGACGTGGAGTTGGAAGACATACACATTATTACATCACGCTCTCACAAAGGAAAGTACAAATGAATTAAGCTAACTACTAACTAAGCTAAGCTAATTAAGCTAATTATTTACAAAACTTGAATGAGTAATTAACTAACTATCTAAGCTAATTAAATAAGAATTTAACTAGGCTAAGCTAATTAAATATTACAACACAAACTAATTAGCTACAACTAATTAAGCTAATCAAATATTACAACATAAACTAATTAGCTACAACTAATTAATTTACAACAAATAAACTAATTAACTAGCTAACTAGTCCCGGGAAGTGAGGGAGGCCCATGCATGCTTGGTTTTCACCCGAAGAACATTCGATGTCTGCCCTCGAAAGCCTCTGTTTGCACAACCTTGCACTGTTTTCCTTCTCTAGATCAACTCTGCCATGCTTTACAAGAACACTGCCCAAAATTCACTGGTGGCCGACAGGCTATAAGTGGTGGCCTTGAGGGGTTGCTGTCCAACAGTGATGGCTTGCCGGCCAGTAATAGTGGCTAGCCGACCACTAATGGTCAACTTTTCCTTGCTGCAACAGAGAGCAAACAGGGCAAAGAGAGGGTATTCTCACAGGTTGTATGTACTGTGTATCCCTCTTTATCATCAAAACATCTCAAAGGAGTGATACACTTGGTTCCAAAACCATCAATCAAGCAATTTCATTACATGATGGCCAAAGAACCAAGATGTACAAGTTAATAAATACATAAACAAGACCCAAAAAAGACCATCACCCTATCATGCATGATCAAGGGCAATGGAGACCTTGGAAACTTGGCACATTTCATTACTTTGAGTATGAAATGCCCCAATTTTTCTTGTGTTCAATTAACATCCGATTGAAGACATCAAAACAAAACCAATTTCTTATCTTGCACATTTTAGTTTCAAATTTTTAGTTACTCATTTTAACTTACCAACCTATTCTTTAACCAATTAAGTCCATTGGTGAGAAGTCCTCTAAAGGGAAGGTAGTGTCAAACTAGAGGTAGTTTAAGGCAAGGGAAAGGTGTCATGCCGTTGGTAATGAACCTCCAAAAGAGGATTAAACCATTAAGCTATAAGTCTCAATCTCAAGCTTAAACTATCCTAAGGTTGAAACAACCCTCAAAGTAAATAAAAAGTGAAGAAATGAGGGAGATTGCAGAGATTATAAGTGCTGAAATGAAATGAGAAAAGCACTAAAATATGCAATCAACTCAAACAAGTGGTGCCTAAAGGCCTAAAACACCAAGCTTGTGAGGACTATTACACTAGAGGCATGCAAAACAAGACTCAAATGTAATAACCAGCCAAAAATAGAGTAAAAACAGTCTAAAATAGAGCATAAAACATGCTGGAATTAAGCTACAAAAGGCTAAAAAAATAAGCTAACACATAGAGTTAACTAGGCTAGCAAACAAGACACAAGGAGGGAAGGCTAACCCCTCCAATTTTGGACTTTAAAACATGATTTTTTCCACTGAAAATATTATGAAATTCAGTGCTCAAAAGCCCAAGAAAAGATAGTTTGAAGGTGTGAAACAAAGGTGAAAAAACTTTACAAGCAAGGAATAAAGAAGGGTGAGATACCCCCCTAACCTTAAATGGCGTAAAACACCAATTTCAACCCACAAAAACAGAGTTTTTTATGGCCCCAAAACAGCTCAAAAATAGTAGGAAGAGATAGAAAAACAAGTATGCAAAACAAGCTTAAAGGACAAGTATTATACCTCTTGAGGCAAAGAATAATTCTAGGCACTAATTCAAGCCAAAACCACCTTCAAGAGCTCCAAGAAGGCTTCAAGGAACCTCAGCTCAAAGATGATCAACTTTGGTTAAGGAGATGTATGCAAAAGAGTAGTGTAACTAGGCTAATGTGCACAAATTTGTAAGAGAGAGAGAGAGAGAGATTTTTGTTCAAAAATTTCTAACCCTCAAAAATGAGGGAAAGGACCCCATATATATAGAAAAACAAGCATTTAACTGAAAGAAATCCCTCTCTACACGTGTGGGGAGATGAAACCAATTGTGCCAACAGCTGGAACAACTGTCAACAAAATATCTGAAAAAAGACACTGGTGGCCGGCAGGCCACAAATATAACCGGCAGGCCACTTGGGTGGCCGACAGCCTCAATTGGTGGCCGGCAGCCACCAAGGGTTGTAGGCTTGAAGGTTTTAGTCCAAAACAGGGCACAAAATGGATGGGGTTTGAAGGCTCAAAGACAGGGCATTCTCCCGAGGACTTTGGGCACTAAAACGAGCACAAATAGTCACAATCATCGAGTGCACAAGCGATGACGTCCAAGTTTTGAGGACGGTAAAAAATGCGGTGTCTACACTATGATTGTTGTTTTTAACGGCTAAATTTTCATTTTTAATTCTATTTGTTGTTAGTATGTGAAGTGTTATGACTTATATTTAGGAATTTTTTTTTAAATATAGAAAAACATCACTAAAAATATTTAAGAATTTAAAAAAAAAAAAATTAAAAATTGAAAATTTATATTGTTAATTTATATTTTTTAGAAAATATTTATGACATAATTATGACGTCATGGTTCGATCTGGTTCTTGAACCGGTGGCCCGTCCACCCGGTTTTCTTTCTGGTTCACTCATTGGTCTGGTTTTTAAAACCTTGACTGAGTCAAAGGCAAAACAATTTTGGAGAAGTTTTTCAAGAATCTTCGGTAGTATCCGGCAAAACCCAAGAAATTTAGGATTTCGGTAACATTAGTCGGTCTAGGCCAATTCACAACTGTTTCTATTTTCTGTGGGTCGACAGAAATGCCATCTTTACTAATCACATGTCCCAAAAACATAACACTATCAAGCCAGAATTCACACTTTGTTAGTTTTGCATATAATTTCTTCTCTCTCAACATTTGCAAACCAATTCTTAAATGATGTTCATGTTCCTCTTTACTTTTGGAATAAATCAAAATGTCATCTATAAAAACAACCACAAATTCATCGAGGAATGGCTTGAAAATTCTGTTCATGAGATCTGTAAATGCAACAAGCGCATTAGTAACTTTGAAAGGCATAACAAGAACTTCATAATGTTCGTACTTTGTTCGGAAAGCAGTCTTTTCTACATCTTCGGCTTTGACTTTCAATTGATGGTATCTCGATCTAAGATCAATCTTGGAAAATACTTGGGCATCTTGCAATTGGTCGAATAAGTCATCAATACGAGGCAACAAATACTTGTTTTTCACTGTTATCTTGTTCAATTCACGGTAATCAATGCAGAGCCGTAATGAGCCATCTTTCTTTTTCACAAATAAAACTGGAGCGCCCCACGGTGATGTACTAGGTCTGATAAATTTCTTGTCTAACAACTCTTGCAATTGGATTTTTAACTCTTTCAATTCAGTAGGTGCCATTCGATACAGAACTTTGGAAAATGGCTGTGTACCCGATATCACCTCAATAGTGAACTCAATCTCCCTGTCAATCAAATCCCTTGGCAAATCATCTGGAAAAACATCTGGGAATTCTCCGACTATAGGAATATTGTCCACATTAGCTTCAGTATCAGCAGGCACAGTCAATACACAACACAAATACCTTTTACACCCCTTTTTAATCAATTTGAATGCTTTCATAAATGAAATCAAATATATGGGAGGTACAACACCAACTCCATCAAGTATAAATTCGGGCAACCTAGGTGGACAAAAAAAAAAAACTTGTTTTGTTACACAATCAATGGAGGCATCATATTTTGTTAACTAGTCCATCCCCAAAATTACATCAAAGTGATCAAGATTTAGAGGCAACAAATCAACATATAAAATCACATCTCCAATAACAATCTCACATGCGTAATACACATAAGCACAAGTCATGGACCCCCCAGTAGGTGAAGACACAGCTAATAAATAGTTCATGGGTTCCAATGGTCTAGATAATTTTCTCGAAAAAGCACGTGACACAAATGAATGCGTAGACCTCGAGTCAATCAAAATATAAGCATTTTGAGCACAAATAGGGAGTATACCTGAATTCATTGTCTCAGTATTCTGCACATCCCTTGGTACAAGTGCAAACACCCTGCCTTGCCTCAAGGTTTCTCTCTCGGTAGCTTTGGGTTTAGGTTTTGGTGTAGCGGTTGATGCTGCAACACTTGCTACGGGTCTACTAGTGCCTTGCGATGCGAGATGACAATCTTTGACTATGTGGCCCACCTTGCCACATCTGTAACATGCCCCAGAAATTTTGTAATAAACCCCTTTTATGTCTTCTGCCACATTCTGGACAATGTGGTATAGAATTGTTCCCCCAACTAGAACTACTTGTTGACCCTATATTCTGTTTCTTACTCTGTGAGTTATTCCGACCCTTTTTGAAATTGAAACTTTGTCTCTTATCTCGCTATGCAGTCACCGGCGTCTTAGCCTGCTTCAAGGCTGCAATGTTTGCCTTGGCCATGATAGCTCGGTCAAGGACATCCACATACTTGAGTAATTTTAAAACATTGATCCAATCAAGTATCTCCACATTAAGTCCTCCCTTAAATTTTTGAGCCTTTTTATAGTCAGTATCTACCATATGTGGTGCATAACGTGCAAGCTCAGTAAATTTTGCTTCATATTCAGCCACAGACATAGTACCTTGCTTTAATTTCCCAAACTCGGATACTTTGCAATCATAGACACATTGAGGAAAGTATTTATCATAGAATGCTTCCTTGAATTGAGCCCAAATCATAGTATTATTACTTTCACGCACAAGCATCCACCATCGCCTTGCCTCATCTTGCAAAGTAAAAGTAGCCAACAACACTTTCTGTGCCTCTGAACACGGAAACACTTCAAACAACTTTTCAATTTCTAGGATCCATGCCTCAGCTTTCAGTGGTTCCAGCCCTCCTTGGAATGTCGGTGGCTTCATTTTGTTAAACTTTTGTGTTAAGGTAATAACATCATCGTTGGCATTTAGTTTAGGTTGCACTAGTGGCAGATGAGGAGGTGGAAGCTGTTGATTCTGTTGTTGTCTTAGAGCTTCAGTCAAGAGTTCAACCATTCTCTCCAATCTTGCAATTCTTGTTTCGGGTGATTCATTTTCATCTGCATTTTTTGCATTCTCCATTACACTATATGAAACATGGTAATAATATGTGACAACCACCTCCTTAATTAAGCAAATTAATTATATTCATTATATGCTTATTGTTAATTATGTGATTATATGTTATGAAGAGTTATTGGTTTGCCATGTGATTATTTGGATGGTGTTACTATGGACAGATAGGTTAGAGTGAAAATTAAACCTGTCTGATTCGTTAACTTTAACAAGTTAGAATTAAGAAATTGGATAGGAATTAGAGCCTAATTCACCTTAGTATAATTTAATCCCATGTTTGTACATGATAGCTTATTATTAAGTTATTTCTGACTAATTCTTCTCATATCCTTCACTGTAATTTAATTCAATTCAAGCCTTCTTTATTCTTCCTAACTTATCGTTGTTTTCCACTTTGCCAGTAACCACCCAACTTTCGTCCCGCATCTTTTGTAAGTCCTCAAGTTAGGCAGTAGACAGATATAAGGGTTCCCAGAGAGGGTATGAGTGAACACATAGTATGTGAAAACATGATAAGTCATCCAAGAATTTAGAATATCGAATTACTCTATAGAATCCTAATAGGTCGATTATTCTGAAGTAACTTGTCAGTCAGCTCTAGATCTACAACTTTAGCTCTCATACTTGAGACAATCATAAACAGAGAAGAACATGAATTTCAAGATTTAAAAATATATTTAAGTTGGAATATCCCAAAAATGCTAATTAAGGAAATTTATAAAACCAATTTTTTAAAGTCATCTTTTAACATTGATTTACTTGTTAAAACTGTTGAACAAGTTTATGCTTTAACCAAAATCCAAGAAACATGTCACTTACTTAGTAAAGAATCAATTAGAAAACATATATCTACTGGACATAATTTTATTCATATAGGATTAATCCAAGTTGGAATCAAACCTTTAACTCCTGCAGGTCGTAATTCTTCTGTTTTATTGTGTTTACGAGATGTTCGATTCATCAATTATCATGTTAGTCTAATGGGAATGATGGAATCTGGACTTCATAAAGGGCCTGTCCATTTTAATTATTTTCTGATTTTACTTTAAGTTTATGAGATCCTCACATATTAAAAGATTTAACATTAAATATACAAGTCTCTGGTGAATTTACCAAAATGTTACGTGGTGCACATTGTATAGTTTTAATTTATCGTATTTATTACAAATGTATTAAAACCAATCTTAATGTTCATGCTTTAGTAAAAAGTCCAAAAGATAAAACCTTACTCATCCAAGGCAGTACTAGTGAAACCAACATCGAAGTCCCTAAAACCATTTGCTGGGATGAAATCACTCTTCTTGATAATTGGGTTATAGTTAATGAAAATTATATCCATCCACACCAATCCGATAGTAATGATGTCTGACAAATCCAACAACATGATGATGGCTCTGTTCATATACGTTTTAATCGCCCAAGTTATAGTCAATCCTTAGACATAGTACCTCTAGTATCCCTACTAATGACGATAAAATTTTTAGTACCCCTTTATTTATTGGCAAAGATTGAAAACTTCTTATTGGTCAACCCCCACATACTGCTAATAGTAAATTAAAAGGAATCGATAATTCCTCTACATCTCAAATTAGTAACCTGTTTATTCAACACATACGCATCTTCATGAAGAATATACCACATCTCAAGATTCACCCACTGAAACAGACTTTGAAGTTATTCCTTCTGTTAATCCACAATTATTAACCCTTAGTAAACGTTTTACTCCAGATCTTAATAAACTTAATTTTGAATTTAAATCTAAAGAAAATAAATTCAAACAACAAATTTATAGGAATACTTATAGTGAATGACAACAATCCAAAATAATTAAGACATGGCATAAATTTATGAATGAAATCAGTACTGAAGTCAATTTCTTTGATTATCTTGAAAAATATTATAAAAAATTAAATACTATTACAAAAACTAAATGGAAAACTTCCCCTAATACTACTATTTCTTCTAGTCATCCTCCTTTAGAAACCATCCTCATTGAATATAAAGGATTGCTTGTACATGCTTCTCCTTTTAAACTTTCTAGTGATAAATCTGAAATTAAAAAAGTGATTGAACAAAATAATTATACAAATCAATGTTTAAAAACTATTGGTAAACAATTAGATAAAATTGAAACTCATTTTGATGATTACTCATTTAGCCATACATCAACTAGTAAACCTTTAGACAAACTCTTATTAATCTTCCTAGCACTAGGAAAAGGTTAAGTCTAGTTACTCAAGATACTAATACAATTGAAGCTATTGAACATTTATTTACTAAGTTATCTACCCATTCTAACAAAAAAGGAATTATTGTCTTAACAAAACAGTCACCTTTAGAATTTACTAGTGACTCCGACACATCTACTAATGAAATTAGTCAATTAACACAACAATTTCAAACCACTTATCTTAATCAAATCGTACATCCGAAAGTTAATCTTATCACTCTTACAAAAAATTGGTATAATAAACCAACCCCACCTGATCTTCAATTTGAATAAACCAATATAAGTAATCAATTTTTTGTTTCTGCCAAAAAATTATATGAATGTAATATAAATGGTCTTAGTGAAAATCAAATTCTTCAAAAGTTAAATCACATGTCTGTGGTAGCTAATAGTTATTTTAGTAATTATCCTGACTACACTCAACTTGAAATAGTCTCTTTACTTACCTCTGTTTTACTAGTATGCTTAAATCTTGGTGGGACAAATAACTCACTCAGGATATGCGTGAAGACATTCAAAATGCAGTCCAAGTTGATGAAAACGACTTCCCCATATTTGATGAAGACATAAGAACAAGTAAACCTGATGGTATTAATACTTTAATATTTACCATAATCAAACATTTTATTGGAACACCTACTAATATTCATTCTCGCATCCATGATCAACTTAGAAATTTAACTTGCCTTACATTGAGTGATTTTCGTTGGTATAAAGATGTCTTTACTTCTAGAGTTATGCTTAGAGATGATTGTACTAAATCATTTTGGAAAGAAAAATTTATTAATTGGATTACCTAGTCTTTTTGCCCATAAAATTAGGGATCTCCTTAGTCAACCTACTGGTATTATTGAATATGATAACCTACTTATGGCTATTCAGAAAGAAGGATTAAAAATGTGTATTGACATGAAACTTAGTCAAAAAGTAGCTAGAGATAAACATAAGGCTAAATATGTATTAGGTAACTTCTATGAACAATATGGTCTACCCCCTATAGCACCATCGCATAAAAAACATAAGAAAAATAAAACTTTCCTTGAACCATATAAGAAATATTGTAAAAAAACATTCATCCTCTAAATCACCTGATCAATATTATACTAAACCTCACAAGAAATATCACAAGAAAACTAAAAATTTTAAAAAGTCAAAATCTACTCAAGATGTTACTTGTTACAATTGTGGTAAAAATGGCCATTATTCTAACAAATGTAAAGCTAAAGCCAACCTAAAGGACAAACTTAACCAATTACACATTACTGAAGAAAATCAACGTCAATATTTGAAATATTCAACTTAAATAATACCCTGAATCACTCTCCTCTTCCATCTAGTACCTCATCAAGTGATCCTAATCTATCTAGTAGTACTTCTGACTATTATTCTCCCACTGATAATATGATGATGATCCAATTGAACTAGGATATAATGATACCTGCTGTAAACAAATCATTGTACTTAGTAAATCCTAGTAAGAAGAAGATTCATTAATTGAATTAATAGTAAACTAGACAATCCTGACTTAAAAAGAAAATATACTAATAAATTGAAATCTTTACTAATGATCAAAGATAAAAAAAAAAAAAAAAAAAAACCTCATCAAGATAAACCAATTATCAGTTTAACTTCTACTTTAGAAAGATTAAAAAAAGCTCACCATAAAGAAGTCACCTTACAAGATTTACAGAAAGAAATTAACCAAATTAAATTAACAATTAAAGAATTAAAAACTAAAGACAAATCATTAGAAGAAGAAATTGCAATATTAAAAATCAATAAAAGTCTTAATTATTTCCAAAATAATAATGATACTTTCTTTGATAAATCTAGTTCTAGTCACAATCCCAACCGTGTCGCCTTTGGTAATCGATCAACTAAATCTGATCATGACAATGATAATCACGATGACAGTAATCGTTTAAATATTATTAATAGAATTAATATTAAAAAATGACATTCAAAAGTCAAATTAGTTGTTAATGATTTTGAAATAGAAGTCATAGCCCTAATTGATACCGGCACTGATTTAAATTGTATCCAAGAAGGTTTAATCCCCACAAAATATTATCATAAAACTAGTGAACAATTAAGTTCTGCTAATGGAAGTCAAATGTATATTAAATATAAATTACCTAAAGTATATATTTGTCAAAATAATATTTATTTTAAAACATCATTTGTTTTAGTTCGAAATATGACAGATAAAGTAATTTTAGGAACTCCATTTATCTTTTTATTATACTTATTCACCACCACTAATCATGGAATAACAACACAACCTTTTGGTCAAATAGTAACCTTTAAATTCTTATCTCCTTCTGAAATCAAAGAATTAAATCAATTAAAAAAATGTTCCATTACCCAATCTATCTACCGATTAACCAAACAACTAAGTTTCTTAAGGAAGAAGTCAAATATAAAAGAGTTGAATTTCAATTAACAAATCTCATTTTTGTTTCTAAAATTGAATAATTCAAAACCCATTTAGAAACTATTGTCTACTCTATTTTACCTAGTACTTTCTGGCATAGGAAAAAACATGTAGGTATACTTCCTTATATTAAAAATTTTGATGAAAGACAAATTCCTACTAAATCTCATCAAATTCAAATGAATAATGAATTAGTCGAAATGTATAAAAAAGAAATCAATGAATTATTTAAAAATAATATCATTAATAAAAGTAAGTCATCTTAGTCTTGTCCTTCTTTTTATGTTAATAAAAATGCTTAACTTGAACGCGGTGTTCCACGATTAATCATCAATTATAAACCTTTAAATAAAGTTTTAGAATGGGTACGCTATCCATCCGTAATAAAAAAGATTTAATTAAACGTCTTAGTCAAGTCGTCATTTTTAGTAAATTTGATCTTAAAAGTAGATTTTGGCAAATACAATTTCACCCTAAAGATAGATATAAAACTGCTTTAACTACACCCTTTGGTCATTACGAATGGAATGTCATGCCTTTTGGTTTAAAAAATATACGTAGTGAATTTCAAAACATCATGAATGAAATATTCAATCCCTTTAGTCAAATTTTCTATCGTTTATACTGATGACATTATTATTTTCTCTAAATCCATAGATGAACATCGGAAACATCTTCACTCTTTCCTCCAGATTATTAAACATAATGGTTTAGTCATATTTGCCTCTAAAATTAAGTTATTTCAAACCAAAGTCAGATTTTTAGGTTATGATATATATCAAAGTACTATTCTTCCAATTAGCCGATTGATGTAGGCTGAAAGGTACAACATTGAGATCGCTTAAGTTACATTTATAGTCTTTTAATTCTGTTTATTTGGCGGAGATGATGTGTTCGTGCACTTGTATAGATTTGATAGGAAATATGCAAATTCAATCAAAAAGGGTGCGAAAACAGATTCTCCGTGCAAGAAGTGAAAAATCCGAGCCAGCCACCTCACCGTACGTGCGGCCCAGCTCCACCGCACATGCGGCCCATCACCGCTCGAGCGGCCCACATAGGCGCTCAAGCAGCCCACCTAGGGACAAGTGCGCAGAATTTTGGGTGTGTTCTGCTGAGAATAAAAGAAGGAAAAATAGGCTAACCTAGGGTTTGAAATTTATTCTAAGAAAATGGAGGCTAGGGTTTAGAGAAGGTGATTTTTCCTTACGCTTGGAAGCAATTTTTATGGGTGCTTCCATCTCTTCCACCTATTCCACCTCTTCCCACTCCTCCATGAGTGGCTAGGTTGTTCTTTTCTAGGGTTTTGATAAAACCCTAGCCATGTAATAGAATTTTTCATAAGCTTTGATTGTGATTCGGTTTGAATCAATGTATGGATGATTTAGAAGTTTTTAATAATTGTTCCATTCATCTCTTCAAGTATTTTACTATCTGTGATTGTCTAATGCTTTCCATACATTAGTTTTCTTTGTGTTCGTGTTCAAAGTACGAAACGAGTCATGCTACGAGAGACGAGTTGTGCTGCTACCACAGTTTAGAGCAAACGCTCATGCTACTCGGGATGATTCGTGCCTGTACGTTGAATGCAACAACCTTCTTGATCAATATTTCAAACTTATAGTTGTGAAATATTGGCTATTTCAAACCGGATTGCAATTATTGGCCGATATTAAATCTCATTTATATGGTTAGTGGTGAATTCTTTGCTCTAGGATTTTTTTCAAAAATTAATATCTCGAACCCTAATTTTAATTGCAAATTTAATTATTCAATTTCATTTAATTCTTGTTCGGTCATAATATCCATCAATCTTTTTAATCAAAATTAATTTAGGAATCTAATAATTAAATTAGTTTAATTTCACAATTGTCCCTGTGGATCGATACCTAGACTTACTATTATTCTAAAGAATTTGGTATAATTTAATATTTATTTTTAGTGTGTGAAACGACCCATCAAATTTTGGCGCCGCTCCATTTTGAATTCACCTCTAAGTTTCCTGATGAAATTTTAGACAAAACTTAGTTACAACGATTTTTAGGTTCTCTTAATTACATTGCTGAATTCTATCAAGACCTTAGGAAAATCTGTCAACCCCTTTTTGATCGGTTGAAGGATAATCTCCTCCATGGTCCCTAGTCATACTGCTAATGTGCAACAAGTCAAAAAATATGTCAAAACTTTGCCTTGTCTTGGTATTCCTAATAAAAATTCATTCAAAATTATTCAAACTGATGCCTCTGATATTGGTTATGGTGGCATTTTCCTTCAGAAGATCACTCCTAAATCATCTGAACAAATTGTTCGTTTTCATTCTGGTGTTTGGAACAAAGCACAAAAAAATTATAGTACTATTAAAAAAGAAATTTTATCTATTGTATTATGTATTAGTAAATTTCAAGATGATATTTTAAATCAAAATTTTTTATTATGAGTTGATTGTAAAAGTGCTAAATATGTTTTACAAAAAGATGTTCAAAATTTGTTAATAAACATATTTTGGTCCATTGGCAATCTATTTTAAGTATCTTTGATTTTGATATTGAATACATTCCTGGTAGTCAAAATTCTATCCCTAATTTTTTTACCCGAGAATTTTTACAGGGGGATAGTGCGCATCATGCCTACTCCTTATTGTTGTACACACAAGTTAGCAGCCACCCGATATCGCAAATTGATTCGTTGTTGTTCCTTCAACTAAACCTATTTAAAAATAATTGACCAAGATCCTTATTTACAATTCCAACAAATTCGCAATCAACGCAATTTGATTTCCCATTACACTAATCTTCTTAATTTCCATATTGATAAGCTATATCTCATTAGTAGATGCTAATCAACTTCTATTTGTTCAACTACAGATGTCAAGTCAAAAGCTTCCTTCTAAACGTGCCATTGTTCCAACTAGTCAACATATTGTTGCTCCTCCAATTAATCTAGTCAACAGATTCCAAATGCTTGCTAACATTCTTAAACCTAGTTACACTTCTGCCCTTGCTTCAGATCCCTTTACTTGTCAGTCCAATACTCCAATGCCTCCTAATAATCCATACAGATCTACAAGAACAGATTATGTTCTTAAACCCCAACTAGTCTATCTTTTCTACAAAGAACCAGTTTATAAAAATATTCACAATGTCAATGAACTAGTTACATCCTATTTCCTTTCTGGATGGCATTTCATTCATTCCCATCCAAAAAAATCAATTACTTTTTATAAAGACATCCTCTTTCATCACTAGTCTATTGTCATCAAACCCATCTATGATCGAGTCAATGCTAGTAAAATCATTTACCATTCTTTATACATACACAATATTGTATCCATGGATGAATGGGGTCTCCCTTTTCTCCTTCGTGACCTTCCCAATCACAAAATATAATATAGTTACTATGATTATATTGATGTCTGGTTTAAGATCCTTTTCTACCAAAATGAGTCATACAGTCACTCCTGGTTTTTCTCTTTTGACCATAAATTCAAGTCAGAATTTCCTTCATAGTTTCTGAGATGGTGGTCTCAACATGGTGCTATCCCAAAAATTATTCCTACTAATTTAATGGAACAAGTCAATTATTTCTCTTCAGTTTATAAATTGAGTCAACATAAAAGTCAATTCCCTATATTGCTCCATTTTATGTCCAAATATAAAGTCCCCTGGATAGTTAAATGGCAATAAAATATTTCCAATAACCTAGTCAGTAACTAGCATTTTGTCAAATGGTGGGATGCTTTCAAAGCCCAACGCATTATTGAACAAGTCCAGCAAGAATTTCTAATCAATATTCATGCTCTTACTCCTGCAATGGTTAAATCTTCTCAGTAGAACCCAACTGCTTTAGTCATTCTAGGAAGCTCACTTCCTCTTACCACAGTCAGACTTAGGAGCCCAATAGCTAGTTCTGGGCCTTCAAAATCCAAGTCATCCAAGTCAAAGCCCAAGTCTAACTTATTCAGATTGCAAAGTTACTATTGGCCCAAGGCAAGTCACAAGATGAAGATGATGCTTCAGATGGATTAGCCTCATCCGAAGCCTCTACTATATGGTCCACAATTCCAAGATACTCAGGACCCATATGCCTAAAAACAGTCATTAGATTTCATATATACATCAGCTTTAGTTATTACTCTTATTTTAAGAAAAGCTGCTGATATGTATATTGATTCCCCATTAGTCAATTGTGTTATTGATTCCCCATTAGTCAACTGTGCGTGTAATTTGATTATTGTATAAAAGAATAGTTAGGAATTTTATTTTTTCAGTTAATTCTGTTAAATAAAAATTTTAACAAAGGAATATTTGTAATTTTCCCAACTATAGGGGTAACTTTATTTTAAACAAATCTCAAGGGGTGTATTTCTAATTTATCTTATAATATTATAACAAGTGTGTTGAATTTGTTATAAAATGTGCTCATAACTCTATTATTAACCTTTTGTAACTCCAACATTAAAACCCATTATTTATAATAACAATAGAATTAAATTATACTTTTATTTTCCACACTCAAATCATAATTTCAAAACTCACAAACTCAAAATACAACTCTATTATCAAATTATAATTCTAAAATTCTACCAAAGCAACCTATATATATACACATAGATTATAAATATATATATATATATATATATTTTCTGGAAGAAACATAGGTTTAAAAAAAACGAAAATGGGCTTAGATGTGAATTGACAATATTTCATGGTGTTTTGAATTTGATTTAATGTTATACAAACCCCAGTCCAGCCCAGCACCAATTAGTGAAAAATTGGCTATTGGATTTACTATTGGGCTTATTTAGACCGTCAGGTTCACTCTCAAGTCGCTTGGGTTCAAAGCATTTTCATCAGTAGGCCTGTTTGTGATATTAAATAGCGGACTTTTATAACCTACATGTTTTTCGGGAGATTCTATTCACTCAAAAATATCATTAAGTATTTTTACCGTTGATTTGGGTAGTGGGTTGGTTTTTTAATTTTTAATTTTTTTAATTATTTTAATTTGGGATTAAAAAATTTCATTTGGAAAAGATTTTTTGGTTTTTTTAAATTTTTGTGAAAGAAAGAATATAATGATTATGGATTAGATATAATGTTTTGTCTTATTGGGTTAAAAAATATATTTTGTCTTTTTGTGACTAAAATATACCCAAACCCAACCCAACCCTTCTTTCCAAACGAAGCCTGAATTTCTCAATATATTTTATTAAATTATTTAAAATTATAATTTACTCTTAATACACTTTATATTTTTTCAAAAATTATTCTCTAAGGTACACTTAAATAATAAACAAACTAAAAATCCCAAATTACATCACTTTAGATTTTTTTTTATTTTTGATTTTTCCTTCTCTCTCTCAATGCTAGAATCCTAACCCATTCGAAACGAAGAGGAGAGACGAAACAGAAAATCCATCAACCAGCCCTGAGCCCACCGCCATATCTATATATATTGATACACACTTTATCATCCATTAACGCAAAGAATATGTATTCAAATCTAATCAATTTCCATCTCTGCATATCCCTCTCAGGTCATGTTTGATTCACAAGACTAATAGTGAAATATTAATAATCTTATTAAATTAGTGTAGTATTCACTATCCAATTAGATTAATATTCATCGGATTAATAATCTCACCCCTACCCCATTACTAATAATCTTACAAATTTGTTGGATTAATTATCCGTTGGATTAATAATCCTAAACCAAAATGTTAAAACAAATATAAGATAATTGGGTCCACAGATTAATAATCTAAATCACATACTCTAATCCACTCAATCAAACATGCCATCATAGTCTCCATCAAACACCAACAACAACAATAACAAAAGATAGAAGGTGAGATTAAGAACTTGATTCAAGTATGGTTCTCAATCACAGCCTCTCTTTGTTTCTCAACCAAAACAGTTATTTCTTGAATGTCATAGGATGCAAAGCGAGATAATCTTCTAAAAATTTATCAACTTCGAAGTTTACGATACAACTACCTAAAAGGACAAAAATAAAATATCTATATAATAATGATGTTAATGATAAGGGAGATGTTATAATATGCATCATTAAAAAAGTGCATATCATATGTTTTTCATAATTTTTTCACAAAATTCGTAACTTGAACACAAAATGTTATAACTTTTCACTACAAAAATCATAACCTTTTAATCATTATAAAATGTCATAACAAAAACATAAAGTGTCATAACAAAAAGCGTCATAACATTATTATTCCAAACTTTACGGTACACATCATAAATTTATTATTTATGACTTTATTACAAAATATCATAACACATATCACAAATAATTATAACTTTTATCATAAGAAATTATATCTTTCTTACAATGTGTACCATTTTAAAACGTGCACATTGTAGATTTCTCCTGATGATAATGGTGAGTTTTGATGAGATAGATTAGAGTTTTGAAGTGAAGAAAAAGATGAAGAGAAAATAATGGAGACTTGAGGAAGAAGATGAAGAGCGTTGAATCTGAGTCCACCATGAGGGAAAAAAAAAAAGATTTAGGCATGGTTTGGGTACTCCAGATAAAGTCAAAAAATCAAAAAGTTACTCAAAAAGTTATCACTATTCACCCAAAAAAATATTAAAAAATTAATTTTACACAACCTTTCTTTTCAAACAATCATAACAGCAGAGTAGGCGGAGCATTGTTGTGGCCTAAATTGCACTTATTTATGTGTATACATAACACGGTGTTGTTCGGCCCGTGGGGGTCATCACGGGTCCCGTTTTAATAATCTGGATCGTTCAATGTGTAGAACTCGTTGAGTACTATATGCCTATCAAAAATCATGTTGATCGGATATAGGTAACTATATGATCAAATCAGTTAAAATTTATAAAATAGATGGTATTATAGTTAACGGTTGAAAAAAAACTAATCCGATAAGATAGTTATCGATATTCGACTAATGTGATTTTTTACAAGCATATAATGCTCGATGAGTTCTACACATCGATCGGTTTTGATTAGTAAAACGGGACTTGTGGTAGTCCCCCACTGGCCGAACAACACCTTCAATTCACTGCCCGAAAAGCAGGGAATCATCTCCCCTCCCCCCACTCTGCACACACCGTCCCGCACCGTACAGCTATTCCATCACTTCCATCACAGTCTTCTCCTACACACTTATTTATATAATTTTTTAATACACATTTTTTCATAAAAAGTCAAAAAGTTAATCTAAACATCCATATTTTTTCCTCAACTTTTTAGTCCAAAAAGACAAAAAATGCACTTATTTAGGACACCCCAAATAACCCCTTAATATGTATTGTCCTTATTAGTAAATTTATATTAAGGTATAATATAAACTAAAATTTCAAAATTTTAATTGGATGTACTAAATTATTATTTGAGCAAAAATGCTAAAGACTCCAAAAATTCTACAAACTATCTCACATGAATGTGTGAGACATTTAGTAGAATTTTTAAGATCTCTAACATTACTTTTATTTGAGTGCAAAATAGAATCACCCATATTTTTCTACTTTTATAGAAACCGAACACAATTTTTCACATCGGTGTGAAGCCCATAAAAAATGAAACTCACTTCATATGAGATGATTGTATCTAATTTTATAATTAATTTGTGTACCCTAAACTTTTTTTACTACCTAATAGGAATACTTTTTATTATTACCGCTTGGATTTTTCTTCATCTTTTTCATGTAGATTCACAAAATAAATGTCATGTTTAATGTTGGATTCACTATCTCTACAACAATAATGGCAGTCAATTACTTTATAATTATGATGGGCTTTACTTGTACACATAATGATTGTTGGGTGAATCTTGTTTGGCAGTGGGATTTTTGGCTAATTTAACTATTAAAAGATAAAATAAATTAAAAAATTAATAAAATAAAATATTACATATAAATTATAATTATTTTATTTTTTTTTTCATAAAAGTTTTTAAAAAATTAAAAAAATCATTCCAAACGAACTTTTTAATTCCAAACTAAAATAATCCTAAAAAAAAAAAAACCAAAAACCAACTAAAAAAATCGATTGTGAAACGCTGACTATGTAGAAAGTGAAAAAATTAGATAAAATTCACCTCTAGTCATTCATGCTTCAATTCTCACTCAATTTTATAAAAGGATCACATCCATACACAAGTTCAAGTGTCAGTACTTTTTATGAAGGGATTATTAAAATAATTAAAAATTGTTGGAAAAAATGGTTTAATATAGGTATATTTTTTAGTCCAAAATTAAGTGGGTCCAAAATGTCTTTTGGGGTGGGTCCGAAGAGGTGACGTGTTCCTTGCCGCGTGGCAAGTCACACGGTGAAGACGGAACGTCAAAACCATTTTTGAGTGAATGGGAAGTTGACGTCGTTTTCGGGTCTAACATTAATTTTTTAGATAAAATTCATTTGAATTTTTTCAATAAAAAATTATTGTGGGAATTTAATTTAATTCTAAATTCAAAATTTGGGTTCCTAAGTGGTTTCCTAAAATTGTGGGAATTTAATTTAATTCTAAATTCAAATTTTGGGTTCCTTAGTGATTACCTAAAATTTGTACCTCTTACTTTATTTATTAAACTATTCAATTTGGTTAATATATATATATATATATATTCCTACAGTTTAATTAATAGAAGTTCTTTAACTGTTCTACGGATCACTTTTCAAGTTGTTTTGAAAATATTCATAGTGCAACGGTCAAGAAATCAATGTTTGAATTGGTGTGCACCTTTTCATTCATTTTTTGGAACCTGTTCGGGCTGTCTTATTTTGCCTATTAATACCCATCATTCCGGCAGTCTTAAGGGTTAATTTTTTATCCGAAAAAACAGTCTGATTTTTGTCTTTGGCTGTCATAAATTCTGTATTTTTGCATTATTCTTCATTTATAATTTTAGGAATAAATATTCAGAGAATTAGAACACAGGTTTGGTTTGCCGAACAAATTATTTGGAGTACTACTACAATTTGTGAAGATCATTGTATCCTGGGAGATAGACGCCACTCAACCGTAAGTACCGTAGCGGGGCGAATCTGTCTTAAGGACAGAGTGTCACACACTCGACTTGGTCTTGTAATTTTTATTTGGTTCGACAAAATAAATCTGGTATGTTATTTATTTATTTTGTTTGAATTTATTTCAAGTTATTTTATTTACACAGAAGATTGTTTCAACAATCTTAAGACAGAATCTTAATTATTCTGTTTACAAAATTTTTCGTTTGTTTCCTTTTTTCTTTCTTCGTAAATAATTTCGGAAGAAATTTTTTTTCTGTGGATTTACAAAATAATATTCTGGTTGGAAAAACAAATAGTGATTATATGCTATTTGACAGATAGTAGTAATATACTGTCTCTTTTCTTTGACAACTAGTAGTACGATACTGGTGTCATTAACAATTCAGAATATATTTTTGTGGAATTTTTTCAGAAATTAATTTTGAGTTTTAGAAATTATTTTCTAAGTTTTCATTAATTAAAATTCTGTTTTCAGTATTTTAATTATTGGAGTGTAACAAGAGATTTAAATTTCTGTGTGAAATTAATTTGGTTAAATAAAATTTTATTTTATTTCCAAATTAATTGAAAAATAAAAGTTATATTTTTATTTCTTTTATTTTTACAGAATTTAATTTCTTGTGTGGAATTAATTTGGTTAAATAAAATTTTATTTTATTTCCAAATTAATTGAAAAATAAAAGTTATATTCTTATTTCTTTTATTTTATAGAATTTAATCTTCTGTGTGGAATTATTTTGGTTAAATAAAATTTTATTTTATTTCCAAATTAATTGAAAAATAAAAGTTATAGTTTTTATTTCTTTTATTTTCTGTGTGGAATTAATTTGTTTAAATAAAATTTTATTTTATTTTTAAATTAATTGGAAAATAAAAGCTACATTCTTGTTTCTTTTATTTTTACAGAATTTAATTCTGTGAATTTGGTTTAATTTTCTGTGTAGTGTAAATTCTAATTATAATTTTGTTTTATATATTAGAATTGATGGCTACTGAAACAAATGCCCAAACAAGTACTACTGTGGTGGCTGCAATGACGCCAACCCCCTCTCCTGTGGTGACAGTGCCAATAAATCATGGAGAAAAGCTAGAGAAGTTCTTAGGAACTGACTTTAAAAGATGGCAACAGAAAATGTTGTTCTATCTTACAATTCTGAACCTGGCTCGTTTCCTCCGTGAAGATGCTCCTATCCTGAAAGAGGATGAAACCGACCGGCAAGTGGTTGCTGCGGTTGATGCTTGGAAACATGCCGATTTCCTTTGCCAGAATTACGTCTTGAATGGACTTGACAACACATTATACAACGTCTACAGCCCAATCAAGACGGCAAATGAACTTTGGGAATCGTTGGAGAAAAAATACAAAACGGAAGATGCCGGCTCAAAGAAATTTGTGGTTGGCAGATTCCTGGATTTTGTAATGGTTGATTCAAAAACTGTGATCAGTCAAGCTCAAGATTTCCAACTCATTCTGCATGACATTCACGCAGAAAGTATGTCTCTCAGTGAATCCTTTCAAGTTGCAGCCTTAATTGAAAAATTACCAAAAGGCTGGAAGGAATTCAAGAACTACCTCAAACACAAGCGCAAAGAAATTTCTATGGACGAGTTAATTGTGCGTTTGAGGATTGAGGAGGACAACCGCAATTCTGAAAAGCGGGCTAGTAAGAATCCTATGGAGTCTAAGGCAAATGTGGTGGAACATGCTTCAAAAACCAAGAAACGTAAGTCTTCTGGAGAAAGTTCATTACAAGGCTCTAAAGGGGGGGATAATAAAAAGTACAAGTTTAATGGCAAATGTTACATCTGTGACAAAGAGGGACATCGGGCCAAAGATTGCCGTAGCAAAGGCAAAAGTAAGAAAAGAACAAGCAAGAAGCCTGCTCAAGCCCATATGACTGAAATGGACAATATTTCCAATGGTGTCGATGACATCAATCTTTCTGCAGTTGTTTCCGAGGCAAATCTTGTCGGAAATCCTAAAGAATGGTGGGTGGACACTGGTGCTACTCGCCATATTTGTGCCGACAAAAAGATGTTCACATCTTATTCTACAGTGGGCAATGGTGAACAACTGTTTATGGGCAACTCCTCAACTTCCAAAGTTGAAGGACAAGGAAAGATTGTACTCAAGATGACATCTGGAAAGGAACTCACTCTCAACAATGTGCTGCATGTACCGGACATTCGCAAAAATCTTGTTTCCGGATCTTTGTTGAGTAAGAATGGGTTTAGGCTAGTATTTGAGAGTGATAAATTTGTACTTACTAAGAATGGGATGTATGTAGGAAAAGGTTACATGTCTGATGCCCTTTTCAAGTTAAATGTAATGACCGTTGTACCCTCAGTTATTAATAATACTACATCTTCTTCTTACTTGCTTGAGTCTTCAAATTTATGGCATGGTAGACTAGGACATGTTAATTTTGGATCTTTGCGTAGATTAATTAATATGGAATGTTTACCTAAATTTAACATTGATTCAAATCATAAATGTGAAATTTGCGTTGAGGCAAAATTATCTAAAAATCTTTTTCATTCAATTGAAAGAAATACGGAACCACTTGAATTAATTCATAGTGACATTTGTGATTTTAAATCAATTCAAACCAGAGGTGGGAAAAAGTATGTAATCACTTTTATAGATGACTATACTAGATATAGTTATATTTATTTAATTCGAACCAAGGATGAAGCTTTGGAAACTTTCATTCAATATAAGAATGAAGTTGAAAATCAACTTGGTAAGAAAATCAAGAAACTTAGAAGTGATAGAGGTGGTGAATATGAATCACCTTTTAGTGAATTTTGTAAAGAACATGGAATAATTCATTAAACCACTGCTCCTTACTCACCTCAGCAAAATGGAATTGCTGAAAGGAAAAATAGGACTTTAAAAGAAATGATGAATGCCATGTTAATCAGTTCTGGATTACCTCAGAACTTGTGGGGGGAAGCAATACTTCCTGCTAATTATATTTTAAATAAAGTACCCCGAAAGAAAATAAATCAAACACCTTATGAATTGTGGCATGGAAGAGTATCATCCTACAAATACTTAAAAGTGTGGGGGTGTGGCTAAAGTGGCTATTCCTAGTCCTAAAAAGACTAAGATAGGTCCTAAGACCATTGATTGCATTTTCATTGGTTATGCTAAGAATAGTAGTGCATATCGGTTTTTGATTCATAAATCAGAACATTCCGAAATGCATGTAAATACTATTATTGAGTCTCGGAATGCATCATTCTTTGAACATGTATTTCCAAATAAGACTGGACAAGAGACTAGTAACATTAAAAGATCTCATGATGCTATTACTAGTCAGGATCAAGAACATAATCAAGAACAAGAGTTAGATCAAAATGAGGAAGAGGAACCTAGGCGTAGTAAACGTGCTAGAACCTCAAAATCGTTTGGTCCAGATTTTCTAACATATTTGTTAGAAAATGAGCCTTTAACTTTTAAAGAGGCTATGTCCAGTCCTGAAGCTCCTTTATGGAAAGAAGCTATCAATAGTGAAGTTGAATCCATCTTACAAAATCACACTTGGGAATTAGTGGACTTGCCACCAGGTAGTAAACCTCTTGGGTACAAGTGGATTTTCAAAAGAAAATTAAAAGCGGATGGATCAATAGACAAATACAAGGCAAGACTTGTAGTCAAAGGTTTTAGACAAAAAGAAGGTCTAGATTACTTTGACACATACTCATCGGTTACTAGAATAACATCCATTAGAATGCTAATTGCCATTGCATCTCTATACAATCTAGAAATTCATCAAATGGATGTTAAAACCGCTTTCTTAAATGGTGAGTTAAATGAAGAAATTTACATGGAACAACCAGAAGGGTTTTCTGTTCCAGGGAAAGAAAAGAAAGTGTGTAAATTGGTTAAATCATTATATGGTTTAAAACAAGCGCCAAAGCAATAGCATGAGAAATTTGACAAGGCAATGATGTCAAATGGATTTAAAATTAATGAGTGTGACAAATGTGTTTATATTAAAAACACTGACAAAGGTTATGTCATTGTATGTCTTTATGTAGATGATATACTCATCATAGGTAGTAATAATGACATGATTAAAACTACCAAGAAAATGTTGAATAAACATTTTGACATGAAGGACATGGGCATTGCTGATGTAATTCTTGGTATGAAAAGTACTAAAACATCAGAAGGATATGCTTTGTCTCAATCTCATTACATTGAGAAAATATTTGACAAATTCAGCAAAGATGATGATCATCTTGCTAGAACACCTGTAGATGTTAATTTGTATCTTTCTAAGAATATACAGGAAAGTATTTCTTAATTAGAGTATGCCCAAATTATTTGAAGCTTAATGTACTTGATGAACTGCACTCGCCCAAATATAGCTTATGCAGTATGTAAATTAAGTAGATATACGAGTAATCCAGGAGTAGAACACTGGAAAGCAATTATCAGGGTTCTAAGATATCTTCGATTTACTCGTAACATTGGGCTGAATTATACTAGATATCCAGCAGTACTTGAAGGATACTGTGATGCAAATTGAATATCAGATACTAGAGACTCGAAGTCCACCAGTGGATATGTCTTTACTCTTGGTGGGGTGGCGGTATCTTGGAAATCTTCCAAACAAACTTGCATTGCTAGGTCTACTATGGAATCTGAGTTCATAGCCTTAGACAAAGCAAGGGAAGAAGCAGAATGGCTTCGCCACTTCCTTGAAGATATTCCAATTTGGCCAAAACCGGTGCCTGCTATATGCATACATTGTGATAGTCAATCTGCAATTGGTAGAGCACAAAGTCATATATATAACGGTAAGTCACGACACATTTGTCGTCGACATAACACCGTAAGACAATTACTCTCTAATGGAATTATTTCCATAGAATATGTTAAGTCTAAAGACAACATAACGGATCCACTAACCCAAGGGTTAGCAAGAGAGTTAGTTGAGAATTCATCGAGGGGAATGGGACTAAAGCCTATTAAATAAGAATTACCACAACGGCAACCCAACCTAGTTGACTGGAGATCCCAAGATCTAGGTTCAAAGGGACAACCGAGTTGTGAATGACTCAGAAGGATCACTGGGGAGTCTAACTCCTACCCAGTTCTTTAATGAAATAGTGATGTCTGCAGAGTTGAAGGTTAAGTAAAATTTTAATGATTCTTATATCTAGATAAACCTAGTGGAGTATGGCAGGATACTCTTCATAAGAATCACCTATGTGAGTGTGAACTGGGCCGGTTCTATGAGATTTGTGAAGGGCTACAATTCTCTAGAGCACTCATGAAAGACCAGGTTGTTCAGGGCCAAAATGAACACAATAGTGAGAACTAAACTGTGTTTGGGGATAATCTGTGTGAGTTCTATTATCTTGGTTTACACAAACGGCTGAACAGTTTAAGACATCATGTTCACTGGTTAGCTAGTAAATCCGATAGTGTCTCACAAGGGAAGGTTCAAAGCCAAAAGCTACCTATCCTTTGCAGAATATTTTCAATTTCTGTACCCTCTGTAATTAGATCATGTTGTTGCATTTTCTCTCCGTCAAATTCCATTCATGTGGGGGATTGTTGGAAAAAATGGTTTAATATAGGCATATTTTTTAGCCCCAAATTAAGTGGGTCCCAAACGTCTTTTGGGGTGGGTCCGAAGAGGTGGCGTGTTCCTTGCCGCGTGGCAAGTCACATGGTGAAGACGGAACGTCAAAACCATTTTTGAGTGAATGGGAAGTTGACGTCGTTTTCGGGTCTAACATTAATTTTTTAGATAAAATTCATTTGAATTTTTTCAATAAAAAATTATTGTGGGAATTTAATTTAATTCTAAATTCAAAATTTGGGTTCCTAAGTGGTTTCCTAAAATTGTGGGAATTTAATTTAAATTCTAAATTCAAATTTTGGGTTCCTTAGTGATTACCTAAAATTTGTACCTCTTACTTTATTTATTAAACTATTCAATTTGGTTAATATATATATATTTATTAATTTAATATATATATATATATATTCCTATAGTTTAATTAATAGAAGTTCTTTAACTGTTCTACGGATCACTTTTCAAGTTGTTTTGAAAATATTCATAGTGCAACGGTCAAGAAATCAATGTTTGAATTGGTGTGCACCTTTTCATTCATTTTTTGGAACCTGTTCGGGCTGTCTTATTTTGCCTATTAATACCCATCATTCCGGCAGTCTTAAGGGTTAATTTTTTATCCGAAAAAACAGTCTGATTTTTGTCTTTGGCTGCCATAAATTCTGTATTTTTGCATTATTCTTCATTTATAATTTTAGGAATAAATATTCAGAGAATTAGAACACAGGTTTGGTTCGCCGAACAAATTGTTTGGAGTACTACTACAATTTGTGAAGATCATTGTATCCTGGGAGATAGACGCCACTCAACCGTAAGTACCGTAGCGGGGCGAATCTGTCTTAAGGGCAGAGTGTCACACACTCGACTTGGTCTTGTAATTTTTATTTGGTTCGACAAAATAAATCTGGTATGTTATTTATTTATTTTGTTTGAATTTATTTCAAGTTATTTTATTTACACAGAAGATTGTTCCAACAAAAATTGCAATAATAACAATTTTTTTTATAAAAGGTAAATAATTCAAATGCCTAAACTTAAACTAAGACACTCCCAAGGCTTATCCTATGGTATTATACAGTTGACTCTCAACCTATGTAATGGTATGTTGTAGACTCGTATAGCTTTTGAGATTCAAACCGTACTTTAAACATTGGCCATAGTTCAATCAAGCCTGGAAGGCATGTCCTTCGTATCAACTAATTATGTCGACACCCAAAACCTTACACTACAAGAAAATGCAGGAATGGTGACTAAAAAAATTATTTTCATCGCTGAAAGTGTCATTTTCGGCGACTAAAATGGAATTAGTAGCCAAAAGTGAAGACTTTTGGCGACTAAAACAATTTAGTAGCCAAATGTATAGTTATTGGCTACTAAAAATCAATTTAGTTGCCGATTATATGGGTTTTACTGACTAAAGGTTTTTTAGTAGCCAAAAGTTACGGTTTTTGGCGACTAAAAAACAGTTTGGTCACCGATTATACGTGTTTTGGCGACTAAAAACAGTTTGGTCGCTGAAAGTGAAGCTTTTTGGCTACTAAAAAAAATTTAGTAGCTAAAAACAGGCAATTGGCGACCAAAATTCAGTTTAGTAGCCAAAAGGGGACGTTTTTGGCGACTAAAAACAGGTTTAGTCGCCAAAACTGTTTATTTTTAGGCGGAACTTATTTTTTTAGCGACTAAAAAATAATTAGTAGCCCAAAATTACAGAATTGGCGACTAAATAATGGATTTAGTCGCCAAAAGTGGCCTCAATTTTTTTTTAGTAAATAATTTATTTTTTACATAAATTATATTGAATAAAAATAATTATATTTATATATATAGTTTTATATTAATACGGGTCAATATACTATATAAATAATATATATTGCATATATATTCATGTGGTGTTGTAGTGGCATAGTGGAGGGAGTGTGTTGCTAAAGGTTTAGAATGTGGGACAGGTTGGTGGTTCGAATCTTAGAAAAAGCAAAAAAGTTGGTATTTTTTTTTTTTCACGGAAGCACCTTTGGCGACTAAAATTATTAGTCGCCAAAAGTCTTTATTTTGGCGACTAAACGGTTTAGTCGGCGATTCAGTGAGTATTGGCGACTAAAGGATTAGTCGCTAAATGTATGATTTTCAAAAGTGTAAATCACTATTGGCGACTAAAACTTTGATCGCTAAAGACCTATTTTTTGCCGACTAAAAAAGTTTTAGTCGCCAATACCTCCGGCGACCATGTATTCGCGACAAAAGCGGCGACTAAAAATTTTAGTCGGGGAAACTAAAAAGTCGACTTTTGGCGACTAAAAATGGACTTTTGGCCACTAAAAATTTAGTCGCCAAAGGTGATTTTTTTGTAGTGTCATGATTTCGAGTGGTGCACTAGTAATACCAAGAATGATATAAGCAATCCTATAAATTCACCATATTATTATCGAAGCCTGGGCTAAAACTTTTGTTGGAAATATAGATTTATAGGCTTATTTTTTGGTAACTTTGAGCCCAAAAATAAGTGGGACCTACACGCCTATCGAGGTGGTTTAAGTGGTGACGTGTTCCTTGCCACAAGATAAGTCACACCTCAAAGTCGGTTTGTCAAAACCATTTCTGAGTAAATGAGAAGTTGACGTCATTTTCAACTTCATGAAATTTAGAAAAGTTGAGAAAACTATGTGGGTTAGTCAAATTGGTTGTCCCACATTGCAACAGAGAGGGAGTTTACATGAAGATATAAACACTAGATTGGCACCCTTGGGTTGGGCCCCAAGGAGCACTCAAGTTTTGTGAAGGGGAGAGTTATGGACCAAGCATGGTTCAAATCAAATACCACACACGCACACGATCTATCTAGGCTAGGCATGGGTGTGGGTTGACCATTAAGTTTTTGGGCAAAATTTATTTAATTTTTTCCAAAATTTCTGAACGGAATTTTTAATTTCAAATTTGAAAATTCAAACTCCAACTAATGTGACCTTTCACACCAGTCCGAAATTCTCTTCTTTTTTCCAGTAGATTCAAATTGTTTTCAATAGATTTAATCTTGCACCAGTTTAGTTCAAATTCAGACCTGTTTGGACCTTCCGAACAGTTACCACCTTGTCTACAAGTACAGGCCTTTCCAGTAGTTCAAAAGGAATTCAATTGTTTTTTTTTCCTTCCCCATTTTTTTTTTCTATTTTCTTGCATTATTCTTCATATTAGTTCATAGAAATATTTCTGAGAGTGCAGAACACAAGTTCTGGTTCGCTGAACAGATTGTTTGTAGTGCTACTACAATCTGTGTAAGATTACTGTATCGTGGGAGATAGACTCTGTTATTCCACAAGCACCTGAGCTGGGCGAATCTGTCTTAAGGATAAAATGTCACACACTTAACTTGATCATTCTTGTTCGTAATCTGTTTCGATAAATAAATCCTGTAAGTAATTTAGTTTAGTTGTTTGATTTGTTTCAGGTTATTTCATTATACACAAAAGATTGTTCCAACAATCTGAAGACAGTTTCGGATTATTCTGTTTATACAGAATTTTCATTTGCTTCATTTTCACAGTTTTTTATAGAATTTATTTTCTATATGGGTTTTTTCAGAATTAAAATTCTGGTTTTTTCGAAAATAAAATTCTAAGTTTTTCAATAATTAAAATTCTAGTTTTCAGTTTTCAAAATTATTGACATTGGATTTGGTTTTACAGAATTTATATTCTATGCTTATACAAAGTAATATTCTTGTTGGAAAATTTAAATAGCAGTAATATACTGTTTATCATTGACTTTTTCAGAATATTAATTTGTGATCATAATTTTCTGTGTGGAATTAATTTGTTTAAATAAAATTTATTTTCAAATTAATTTGAAATAAAAGTTACAATTTTGTTTCTTTTATTTTTTACAAAATTAAATTCTGTGTTTTATGGTTTAATTTTCTGTGTAGTATTAAAATTCTAATTCATGGCTGTTGAAACTACTCAAACCTCGAATCTGACCGGTGTTGTGACTGTCCTTATCCCTGATGCTGTTATGACAGTCCCAGTAAATCACAGGGAAAAGCCAAAAAAGTTCATAGTAACTAACTTTAAAAGAAGGCATCAGAAAATGCTATTTTATCTTATTACATTGAATCTGACGCTTTTCCTTCGTGAGGATGCTCCTGTGATAAAAAAGGATGAAACCGACTGGCAAGTGGTTGTTGCGATTGATACTTGGAAATATGTGGATTTCCTTATATCTTGAATGGGCTTGATAGTACTTTGCACAACGTTTATAGCCCTATCAAGACGACAAAGGAATTATGGGAGTCGTTGGAGAAAGAATACAAAACAGAAGATGTTGGCTTGAAGAAATTCGTGGTGGGCAAAATTTTGGATTTTATAATGGTTCAGCGAAGTTCAGGATCTCCAACTCATTTTGCATGACATCCATTCAGAAGGCATGTCACTAAGCGAGTCCTTCTAAGTCGCTGATCTAATTAAAAAATTATCACAAGGATGGAAGGAATTCAAAAACTATCTCAAGCACAAAGAAATGACTTTTGAAGAGTTGATTGTGCGATTGAGAATTAAGGAAGACAACTGGACTTCTGAAAAGTGGGTTGGAAAGTGTCCTATGGAGTCTAAGACAAATGTGGTGGAACATGCACCAAAAGTAAAGAAACGAAAATTCTCCAAAGAAAGTTCCTCACAAGGCTCTAAGAGAGGGGACACCAAGAAATTCAAGTTTAATGGCAAATGTTATATCTGTGATAAAGATGGACACTTGGCCAAAGATTGTCGTAGCAAGCGCAAAGGTAAAGGAAAGTGAAGTAAGAAACCTGCTCAAGCCAATGTCACTGAAATGGACAGAATCTCCAATGGTGTTGATGACATAAACCTTTCAGCCGTTGTCTCTAAGGTCAACCTTGTTGGAAATCCCAAAGAATGGTGGGTGGACACTTGAGCCACTCGTCACATTTGTGCCGACAAAAAGATGTTCTCCTCATATTCAGTGGTGGACAATGGAGAATAACTGTTCATGGGCAACTCCTCAACTTTTAAAGTCGAAGGACAAGGAAAGGTGATTCTGAAGATGACATCTGGAAAAGAACTTACCCTTAACAATGTGCTGCATGTTGTTGGAAAATTGATTTTTATAAGGCTTATTTTGGGCCAACTTTGAGCCCAAAATTGAGTGAGCCCCAAATGTCTTTTGGGGCGGGTCCAAAGAGTGACGTGTTCCTTACCGCGTGGTAAGTCACACGGTGAAGACGGTTCGTCAAAACCATTTATGAGTGAATGAGAAGTTGACATCGTTTTCGGGTTCGTGGAATTGGACATTTAAAGAATTAAATGTGGGTTTCCTTGAAATGGGTTGTCCCACATTGAAACTTTAAGAGAGCTTGTATATGTATATAAGCTCTAGAGTACAATACTTAGGTTGGGCCCCAAGGGGCACTCCAAGTTTGTAGAAGGGAGAAGTTATGGACAAAATGAACCTTAGCCCAAACCACTACACGTGCGCGCCGCCGCCGAGTCGAGCCGAGCCTTGCTGGGCGCGGGTTGTGGGTCGAGTCGGTTCTTATATTAATTTTTTGGACAAAATTCATTTGAATTTTTTCCAAAAATTATTATGGGAAATTAATTCAAATTTGAATTCAAAATTTCTGTCCAAACAAACTTTCTCCAGTTTATTTATTCCTAACAGATTAAACTGTCCAAACAGTTTTCAAAAATGTTTGAACCCGGGCAGATTCAAATCTGCCAGACAGGTTTTTTTCTAAACTGCTACAGTTTTTGGACAGTTTTCAAACTGCTTGGCAATTAATCTATTGAAACAGTTTGCAGATCTGTTTGAATTCAAACAGCATCTGTTCAAATTCAAAACTATACCTGTTCACTTCTTTTGCACCTGTTCGGGTCAGATTAATTTGCCTATATATACCAGCCTTTTTAGCAGTCCTGGACATGGAAAAAACAGTCTGAAAAATTCCTTTTGCTGTCCAACTTTGCTCTTTTGATGCATTATTCTTCATATTAGTTTTAGAATAAAATTAAAGAGAGTATAGAACATAAGGTTCTAGTTCGCCGGACAAATGTATTTGGAGTGCTACTACAAATTTGTGAAGATCATTATATCCTGGGAGATAGATGCCACTTTACCATAAGCACCGTAGCGGGGCGAATCTGTCTTAAGGACAGAGTGTCACACACTCGACTTAGTCTTTTATTTTTCATTTGGTTCGATAAAATAAATTCTGTAAGTTATTTATTTTATTTTGTTTGATTTAGTTTTAATTTATTTTATTTACACAGAAGATTGTTTCAACAATCTTAAGACATATTCGAATTATTATGTTTACAGAATTTTTTGTTTATTTCCTTTCTTCTTTCTTCTTCTTACAGAAATTATTTCTATGATTTTACAAAATAATATTCTGGTTGGAAAACAAATAGTAGTAATATACTGTTTGACAGATAGTAGTTATATACTATCTATTTTCTTTGACTACTAGTAGTAATATACTGGTATCATTAACAATTCAGAATATTTATTTGTGAAATTTTGTCAGAAATTAATTTTGGTTTTCTTAATTTATTTTTGAGTGTTCATTAATTAAAAATTCTGTTTTAGCTTTTTTTTAATTATTGAAGTGTTACAGAAATTTAATTTTTCTGTGTGGAATTAATTTGGTTAAATAAAATTTTATTTTATTTCCAACTTAATTGAAAAATAAAAGTTACATTATTGTTTCTTTTATTTTTACATAATTTAATTCTGTAATTTTGGATCAATTTTCTGTGTAGTATAAATTCTAATTCTATTTTTTTTTTTTTAATAATTTAGAATTCATGGCTACTGAAACTAATGCCCAAACAAGTACTAGTGTGGTGGCTGCAATTGCACCAATCCCCTCTCCTGTTGTGACAGTACCGGTAAATCACAGTGAGAAGCCAGAGAAGTTCTCAGGAACTGATTTTAAAAGATGGCAACAGAAAATGTTGTTCTATCTTACAACTCTGAACCTGGCTCGTTTTCTCCGTGAGGATGCTCCTATTTTGAAAGAGGATGAAACCGACCGGCAAGTGGTTACTGCGGTCGATGCCTGGAAACATGCTGATTTCCTTTGCCGGAACTACATCTTGAACAGACTTGACAACACATTATACAATGTCTACAGTCCTATCAAAACAGCAAAGGAACTTTGGGAGTCTTTGGAAAAAAAGTACAAAACGGAAGATACCGGCTCAAAGAAATTTGTGATTGGCAAATTCCTGGACTTTGTGATGGTTGATTCTAAGACTGTGATTAGTCAAGTTCAAGATCTCCAACTCATTCTGCATGACATTCACGCAGAAGGCATGTCTCTCAGTGAATCCTTCCAAGTTGCAGCCTTAATTTAGAAATTACCATAAGGCTGGAAGGAATTCAAAAACTACCTCCAACACAAACGCAAAGAAATGTCTTTAAAAGAATTAATTGTGCGTTTGAGGATTGAGGAGGGCAACCGCAATTCTGAAAAGCGGGTTGGTAAGCATCCTATGGAGTTTAAGGCAAATATGGTGGAACATGCTCCAAAAGCAAAGAAACGGAAATTTTCTAGAGAAAGTTCATCACAAGGCTCTAAAGGAGGGGAAATTAAAAAGTACAAGTTTAATGGCAAGTGTTACATCTGTGACAAAGAGGGACATCGGGCCAAAGATTGCCGTAGCAAAGGAAAAAGCAAAAGCAAAAGAAGAACAGGCAAGAAGCCTGCTCAAGCCCATATGACCAAAGTGGACAATATTTCCAATGGTGTAGATAACATCAATCTTTCTGCAGTTGTTTCCAAGGCAAATCTTGTCGGAAATCCTAAAGAATGGTGGGTAGACACTGGTGCTACTCGCCACATTTGTGCCGACAAAAAGATGTTCACATCTTATTCTACAGTGGACAATGGTGAACAGCTTTTTATGGGCAACTCCTTAACTTCCAAAGTTGAAGGACAAGGAAAGATTGTACTCAAGATGACATCTGGAAAGGAACTCACTCTCAACAATGTGCTGCATGTACGGGACATTCGCAAGAATCTTGTTTCCAGATCTTTGTTGAGTAAGAATGGGTTTAGGCTAGTGTTTGAGAGTGATAAATTTGTACTTACTAAGAATGGGATGTATGTAGGAAAAGGTTACATGTCTGATAGCCTTTTCAAGATGAATGTAATGACCGTTGTACCCTTAGTTATTAATAAAAATACATCTTCTTCTTACTTGCTTGAGTCTTCAAATTTATGGCATGGTAGATTAGGACATGTTAATTACGGATCTTTACGAAGATTAATTAATATGGAATGTTTACCCAAATTTGATATTGATTTAAATCACAAATGTTAAATTTGCGTTGAGGCAAAATTATCCAAAACTCCTTTTCATTTAATTAAAAGAAGTTCGGAACCACTTTAATTAATTCATAGTGACATTTGTGATTTTAAATCAATTCAAACAAGAGATGGGAAAAAAATATTTTATCACTTTTATAGATGACTATACTAGATATAGTTATATTTATTTAATTCAAACCAAGGATGAAGCTTTGGAAACTTTCATTCAATATAAGAATGAAATTGAAAATCAACTTGGTAAGAAAATCAAAAAAATAAGAAGTGATAGATGTGGTGAATATGAATCACCTTATGGTGAGTTTTGTAAAGAACATCGAATAACTCATCAAACCACCGCTCCTTACTCACCTCAGCAAAATGGAATTGCTGAAAGGAAAAATAGGACTTTAAAAGAAATGATGAATGCCATGTTAATAAGTTCTGGATTACCTCAGAACTTGTGGGGGGAAGCTATACTTTCTGCAAATTATATTTTAAATAAAGTGCCCCGAAAGAAAGTGAATCAAACACCTTATGAAATGTGGCATGGGAGAGTACCATCCTACGAATACTAAAAAGTGTGGGGGTGTTTGGCTAAAGTGGCTATTCCTAGTCCTAAAAAGACTAAGATAGGTCCTAAAACAGTTGATTGCATTTGCATTGGTTATGCCAAGAATAGTAGTGCATACCGGTTTTTGATTCATAAATTAGAACATTCTGAAATGCATATAAATACTATTATTGAATCTCGGAATGCATCTTTCTTTGAACATGTATTTCCAAATAAGACTGGACAAGAGACTAGTAACAATAAAAGAGCTCATGATGCTATTACTAGTCAGGATCAAGAACAAGATTAAGAACAAGAGCAAGATCAAATTGATGAGGAGGAACATAGGTGTAGTAAACGTGCTAGAACCTCAAAATTTTTTGGTCTAGATTTTCTAACATATTTGTTAGAAAATGAGCCTTTAACTTTTAAAGAGACTATGTTCAATCCTGAAGCTCTTTTATGGAAAGAAGCTGTCAATAGTGAAGTTGAATCCATCCTGCAAAATCACACTTGGGAATTTGTGGATTTGCCACCAGGTTGTAAACCTCTTGGATATAAGTGGATTTTCAAAAGGAAAATGAAAGCGGATGGATCAATTGACAAATACAAGGTAAGACTTGTGGTCAAAGGATTCAGACAAAAAGAAGGTCTAGATTACTTTGACACATACTCACCGGTTACTAGAATAACATCCATTAGAATGCTAATTACTATTACGTCTTTGTACAATCTAGAAATTCATCAAATGGATGTGAAAACCGTTTTTTTAAATGGTGAGTCAGATGAAGAAATTTACATAGAACAACCATAAGGTTTTTCTGTTCTAGGAAAAGATAAGAAAGTGTGTAAATTGGTTAAATCATTATATGGTTTAAAACAAGCGCCAAAGCAACGACATGAGAAATTTGACAAGGCAATGATGTCAAATGGATTTAAAATTAATGAGTGTGACAAATGTGTTTATATTAAAAACACAGACAAATGTTATGTCATTGTATGTCTTTATGTGGATGATACGCTCATTATAGATAGTAATAATGACATGATTAAAACTATCAAGAAAATATTGAATAAACATTTTGACATGAAGGATATGAGCATTGCTGATGTAATTCTTGGTATGAAAATTACCAAAACATCAGCAGGATATGCTTTGTCACAATCTCATTACATTGAGAAAATACTTGACAAATTTAGCAAAGATGATGATCATCTTGCTAGAACACCTGTGGATGTTAATTTGTTTCTTTCTAAGAATGTACAGGAAAGTATTTCTCAATTAGAGTATGCCCAAATTATTTGAAGCTTAATGTACTTGATGAACTGCACTCGCTTGGATATTGCTTATGCAGTAAGTAAATTAAGTAGATATACAAGTAATCCAGGAGTAGAACACTGGAAAGCAATTATAAGAGTTCTAAGATATCTCCGATTTACTCGTAACATTGGGCTGAATTATACTAGATATCCAGCAGTACTTGAAGGATACTGCGATGCAAACTGGATATCGGATACTAGAGACTCAAAGTCCACTAGTGGGTATGTCTTTACTCTTGGTGGGGTGGCTGTATCTTGGAAATCTTCCAAACAAACTTGCATAGCTAGGTCTACTATGGAATTAGAATTCATAGTTTTAGATAAAGCTGGGGAAGAGACAAAATGGCTTCGCCATTTCCTTGAAGATATTTTAATATGGCCAAAACCGGTGCCTGCTATATGCATACATTGCAATAGTCAATCACCAATAGGTAAAGCACAGAGTCATATGTATAACGGTAAGTCACGACACATTCGTCGTCGACATAACATCATGAGACAACTACTTTCTAATGGAATTATTTCCATTGAAGATGTGAAGTCTAAAGACAACATAGCGGATCCACTAACCAAAGGGTTAGCAAGAGAGTTAGTTGAGAATTCATCGAGGGGAATGGGACTTAAGCCTATTAAATAAGAGTTACCACAACGGCAACCCAACCTAGTTGACTAGAGATCCTAAGATTTAGGTTCAAAGGGACAACCGAGTTGTGTATGACTCAAAAGGATTACTGGGGAGTTAAACTCCTACCCATTTCTATGATGAAATAGTGATGTCTGCAACATTTCAGGTTAAGTAATACTTTTAATGATTCTTATATCTAGGTATACCTAGTGGAGTATGGCAAGATACTCTTCATAAGAATCACCTACATGAGTGTGAACTGGGCCGGTTCTATGAGATTTGTGAAGGGCTACAATTCTCTAGAGTACTCATGAAAGACCAGGTTGTTCAGGGCCAAAATAAACACAATAATGAGAACTAAACTATGTCTGGGGATATACTATATGAGTTCAATTGTCTTGATCTACACCAACGGCTGAACAATTCAAGACATCATGTTCACTGGTTAGCTAGTAAATCCAATAGTGTCTCACAAGGGAAGGTTCAAAGTCAAAAGCTACCTATCATTTGCAAAATATTTCCAATTTCTGTACTCTCTGTAATTAGATCATATTGTTGCATTTTCTCTTCATTAAATTCCATTCATGTGAGGGATTGTTGGAAAGTTGATTTCTATAAGGCTTATTTTGGGCCAACTTTGAGCCCAAAATTGAGTGGGCCTCAAACGTCTTTTGGGGCAGGTCCGAAGAGGTGACGTATTCCTTACCACGTGGTAAGTTACACGGTGAAGACGGTTCGTCAAAACCATTTATGAGTGAATGAAAAGTTGATGTCGTTTTCGGGTTCGTGGAATTGGACATTTAAAGAATTAAATGTGGGTTTCCTTGAAATGGGTTGTCCCACATTGAAACTTTAAGAGAGCTTGTATATGTGTATAAGCTCTAGAGTACAATACTTGGGTTGGGCCCCAAGGGGCACCCCAAGTTTGTAGAAGGGAGGAGTTATGGACAAAATGAACCTTAGCCCAAACCACCACACACGCGCTCGCGCCGCCGCCTGCTGAGCCGAGTCGAGCCTTGCCGAGCGCGGGTTGTAGGTCGAGTCAGTTCTTATATTAATTTTTTGGACAAAATTCATTTGAATTTTTTCCAAAAATTATTGTGGGAAATTAATTCAATTTGAATTCAAAATTTCTGTCCAAACAAACCTTCTCTAGTTCATTTATTCCTAACAGATTAAACTGTCCAAACAGTTTTCAAATATGTTTGAACCCGGACGGATTCAAATCTGCCAAACAAGTTTTTTTCTAAACTGCTACAGTTTCTGGACAGTTTTCAAACTACCCAACAGTTAATCTGTTGAAACAGTTTGCAGATCTGTTTGAATTCAAACAACATCTGTTCAAATTCAAAACTATACATGTTCACTTCTTTTGCACCTGTTCGGGTCAGATTAATTTGCCTATATATACCAGCCTTTTTAGCAGTCTTGGACATGGAAAAAACAATCTGAAAAATTCCTTTTGCTGTCCAACTTTGCTTTTTTGGTGCATTATTCTTCATATTAGTTTTAGAATAAAATTAAAGAGAGTATAGAACACAAGGTTCCAGTTCGCCGGACAAATTTGTTTGGAATACTACTACAAATTTGTAAAGATCATTGTATCCTAGGAGATAGACGCCACTTTACCGTAAGCACCGTAGCGGGGCGAATCTGTCTTAAGAATAGAGTGTCACACACTCGACTTGGTCTTTTATTTTTCATTCGGTTCGATAAAATAAATTCTGTAAGTTATTTATTTTATTTTGTTTGATTTAGTTTCAATTTATTTTATTTACACAAAAGATTTTTCTAACACATGTATCGGACATTCGGAAGAATCTTGTTTCCGGATCTCTGTTTAGCAGAAATGAGTTTAGGCTAGTTTTTGAAAGTGACAAATTTGTACTTACCAAAAGCAGGATTTATGTAAGAAAAATGTTACATGAATGATGGCCTTTTCAAAATGAATATAATGACTATTGTCTCTTCTATGATTAATAAAAATCCATTTTCTTCTTACTTGCTTGAGTCTTTTAATTTATGACATGGTAGATTAGGACATGTTAATTATGGATCTTTGCGTAAATTAATTAATATGAAATGTTTACCTAAATTTGAAATTGATCCAAATCATAGATGTGAAATTTGTATTGAGGCAAAATTAACTAAAACTCATTTTCATTCAATTGAAAGAAGTACGGTACCACTTGAATTAATTCATAGTGATATTTGTGATTTTAAATCAATTCAAACTAGATGTGGGAAAACAAAAGACAAAATAGGCTATTTTAGCCACAAAAAACAAAGTATCACATCAACCCATAATCATTACATTCTTCTCTCACAAAAAAAGCTAAAAAAGCCAAAAAGTCAAAAAGTCCTTCCCAAACCAAGCTTTTTAGCCCAGGCTAAAATAGTCAAAAAAGCCAAAAAGCCAACCCACTTCCCAAACGGAGTTATCACTTTTATAGATGACTATGCTAGATATAGTTATGTTTATTTAATTTGAACCAATGATGAAATTTTGGAAACTTTCATTTAATATAAGAATGAAGTTGAAAATCAACTTGGTAAGAAAATTAAAATTCTAAGAAGTGATAAAGGTGGTGAATATGAATCACCTTTTGGTGAGTTTTGTAAAGAACATGGAATAATTTATCAAACCACCGTTCCGTACTCACTTTAGCAAAATGGAATTGCTAAAAGGAAAAATAAGACTTTAAAAAAAATGATGAATGCCATGTTAATAAATTCTGGATTACCTCAGAACTTGTGCGGGGAAACAATACTTTATGCTAATTATATTCTTAATAAAGTATTACGAAAGAAAGTGAATCAAATATCTTATGAAATGTGGCTTGGGAGAGTACCATCTTACAAATACTTAAAAATGTGAGGGTGTTTGGCTAAAGTGCCTATTCCTAGTCCTAAAAAGACTAAGATAGGTCCGAAAATTGTTGATTGCATATTCATCGATTATACCAAGAATAGTAGTGCATATTAGTTTTTGATTTATAAGTCAAAACACTCAGAAATACATGTAAATATTATTATTGAATTTAGGAATGTATCGTTCTTTGAACATGTCACTACAACAAAATACACTTTTGGCGACTAAAAAAAATTTAGTCGCCAAAAGTTGTGGAATTGGCGACCAAAAATAATATTAGTTAGCAAAAGTCAAATATTTAGCTACTAAGGTTTTTTAGTCGGGAAATATTGATTATTGGCGACTAAAAAAAATTTAGTCGCTAAAAATATCACAATTGGCCACTAAAATTTTTTTTAGTAGGTGTATAGCTAGTTTTGACTAAGAAAATTTTTTTAGTAGCTGAATGAAAAAAAAAAAAAAAAAAATTATATTTGACGACCAAAAGTTTGGTCGCCAAAAATATATTTTCAGCGACAAAAGAATATTTTAGTACCTGTATAGTTAGTTTTAACTACTAAATTTGTTTAGTAGTAGAATGAAAAGAAAAAAATTATTTTTTATCTTTGGCGACCAAAAATTTGGTCGCCAAAAGTATATTTTCAGCAACAAAAGAATATTTTAGTAACTGTATAGTTAGTTTTAGCTACTAAAATTGTTTAGTAGCCGAATGAAAAGAAAAAAAATTACTTTTTGTCTTTGGCGACCAAAATTTTGGTCGCCAAAAGTATATTTTCAGCGACAAAAGAATATTTTAGTAGTTGTATAGTTAGTTTTAGCTACTAAAATGGTTTAGTAGCCGAATGAAAAGAAAAAAAATTATTTTTTATCTTTGGCGACCAAAAGTTTGGTCGCCAAAAAACTAAAATATTTGGAGGGAGATTTCAAATTTTGGGGGGATTAAAAAAGTAATTAGCTACTAAAATATTTAGTCGCAAATTGTTATTAATTATATATGTATTTTGTTTCCAACCCAAACTGTAACAAACTAGCAACTCTCACTCTCACTCTCACTCTCAGTGTTTCTCTTCCTCTCCTTCTCTCTCCTCGTTTCTCCACTTCCCTTTATTTCTCACTGCCGCTCCTCCTCGTGTTCAGTAGCAACCAGAGCATCTCCTCATCCTCCTCCACCATCGCTATCGTGAAGAGGGAAGATTGTAAACTCACCAAACATGACTCTATTTTCTCCGAATGGAAGGTCTCTGTCTCTGTCTCTTTGTCTCTGTCTCTGTCTCTCTCTCAATTTCGCAAAAACAATTATCATTATGAGGGACCCTTGTTCAAATGTCCCAAAAAACAATGAAAGAAATTTGGATTTCTAAGATTTTAGATGTTCTTATATATATATATATATATTGAAGTCATCTAAGTTAGCATCTTATTGATGCAACTTTTAGTGGGTTGCAACAGAGATCTGTCATTCATTCACACCTCATGTGCCAGTGTTTGTGAAAATGGGTTGGTCTGTTTTCCTATGTTGGTGAGCAAACTAATCTTTTTGATTTATGCTCACCAAGTGTATGTAAAAATGTCATAGAGAGGTTTTGAGGACTGGTTTGTTAGTTTAGTAATTAAGTTGACTGGATATTTTATTGTTGGTTGTAGAATGAATTTATTTTTGTTTTTGCTAGGATTATTTGTTGAAATTTTGTTATTTTGTAGAATGTTGTTGTTAATCCTCATAACATAATTGTAGAATCTAAGCAAAATGAATTGTGATGAGATATTCTTGTTTCCATGAGTAATGCTACTCTTAGAATTGTCATATGTCCAATGCTTCTAACATCCTGCTATAGTTTTTAATGTGCAATGGACTAGGTTGGATAAGAATTGGGGGAGTATTATCTGTTGTCCTTGATTGTTTTTCTTTCCTTAATTTTTATTGGGCAATGCAAATCAATATCTGTCCTTAATGTTTGAATTAAAAAATTAAGCTCTTTGTAACCCTCACATTTGGTTTGTGGGCAAGGAGCCCCCTGCCTTGGATTATTATTTTTTAATTCTTAAATCTTTGAAGTAATGATGAAAAAGTAAAAACTGAAGTATCATACTTGTCTATTATAATGTCATATAATCAATTGAAACACATCAAGTTGACTTAGCTATTGCCAGAGAACTAATTGATGATATGACTTTTGGCTTTTCAGTTTCAGTAATCACAATATTCATTCTCCTGTACTAGTTAAAGAGAGAGGTTCTTATAAAATGAAATAAAGTTTCATGATGAAGTTTGTTATGGATGTGATTTGGCTGCTTTGGTTGAAGAACAATCAATCTTTCCCTACTTTTTTATAGTGCTTTATGCTAGTGACAAGCTTTTAGATACTCATTTTAGGCTATGGTTTCTTTTTATCAGCATTTTGGGCTATGGTTTTGTCATGCATTTGATAATTCTTCTACATATGTAGCTTCAGAATATGCCTCCTTTTTTTTCTTCTCATTAAGTTTTGCAAGCATGATTTCATGGCAAATCTTCCAATATACTGGGTTACTTGATGATTGTGGCTCTATTGAGCTTGATTTTAATTTGTTTTGTTGGATTCATGATGATTAGTGGAAATTTGCACAAGTCTTATTCACTTATAGTGGAAATAAGAGTACTTTTGCTCATCTTGGTGTCCATTTGTTACTCTGGGTGTTAGTTCACGTTTTTTATTCAAAATTTATGTTCATCTTTGTGTCACTGGATTCCTTCTTAATCTTTTTCCACATTTGGATTCTTTGCTTAAAACAATCCTATTAGATGAGAAATTAACAGATAGATGAGAACGACGAAGAGTTGCTTGATTTTTGCAAATTCTATGAGAAGTCTCACAATTCGAACAAGATGAATGATTGGATTGATTCCCGATGCGGTGACCTACTTGTAAGAATTTAACAATCGAATGAGATTGAGACCCTCTTTTACCATATTCGAAGTTGCATCAAGAACATGTGATAAGAAGATGGAGACCCTGATATGTTTTGTTATTAAGATTTTCTTTAATTTGGATTTTAATTGTTGGTTTGGATAGTATATGTATTTGTTGGATTATACTATGTTTATGGATTCTTATTTTTTTGATGTGTACAGTTAACAGTTAAGTTTTGTATGTGGTTGAAAATTGAACGGTATAGGTTGTGGAGAAATATTTTTATTGAATGGTTGAGAATTGAATAAATGAATGAATTGATGAATAATTTTGTATATACACAGGTTATAAGTGGCGCAAAAAATATTACAGAATAAATTATAAAAACTAAATAAGACCTTTTGGTGACTAAACAAATATTACAGGTTGGTTTTTGGCTACTAAAACTTTAGTCTCCAATTGTAAAAAAGTGAAACTTTTAGCTACTAAACTGTTAGTCGCCAATTGTAAAAAAGAAACTTTTGGCTATTAAATTTTTAGTCGCTAGTTCTCAAAAAGTGAAACTTTTGGCTACCAAATAATTAGTCACCAAACATACATGCTCAATTGGCTACTAAATAATTTAGTCACTAAAAGTAAAAATATATATATATATTTAATTATTTTTAAAAAATATATGGCGACTAAAATTTAGTCGCCAATAGGCCACTTTTGGCTGCCAAAAAAATTTTAGTCGCCAATTGTTTTCCCAACAAACTATTGGCGACCAAATATATTAGTCGGCAAAAGTGATTGGCGACTAAAATTTTAGTCGCCAAAAGTGAAATTTCTTGTAGTGTGTGTTTCCTAATAAAACTGGACAAAAGACTAGTACTAACAAAATATCTTTTGGTCTAGAATAAGATCAAGTACAAGAGCTAGAGATAGATCAAAATGAGAAAGAGGAACCTAGGCCTAGTAAATGTATTAGAACCTTAAAATCTTTTGGTCTAGATTTTCTAACCTTTTTGTTAAAAAATGAGCCTTTAACTTTTAAAGAAGCTATGTGCAATTCTGAGGCTCTATTATGGAAAGAAGCTGTCAATAACGAAGTTGAATCCATCTTGTAAAATCACACATGAGAATTGGTGGATTTACCACTAGATTGTAAACCTCTTAGATACAAGTGGATTTTCGAGAAGAAAATGAACGTAGACGGATCAATTGACAAATGCAAGGTAAGACTTGTAATCAAAGGATATAGACAAAAAAAAAAAAAAAGTCTTGATTACTTTGACACATACTCACCCGTTACTAAAATAACATTCATTAAAATGCTAATTGCCATTGCATCTTTGTACAATCTAGAAATTCATCAAATGGATGTGAAAACCGCTTTCTTAAATGGTGAGTTAAATGAAGGAATTTGCATGGATCAACCATAAGGATTTTTGTTCCAGGAAAAGAAAAGAAAGTGTGTAAATTGGTTAAATCATTATATGGTGTAAAACAAGCTTCAAAGTAATGACATGGAAATTTGACAAGGTAATGATGACAAATGGATTTAAAATTAATAAATGTGACAAATGTGTTTATATTAAAAACACAAACAAAGGTTATGTTATAGTATGTCTTTATGTGGATAATATGCTCATCATAGGTAGTAATACTGACATGATTAAAACTACCAAGAAAATGTTGAATAGACATTTTGACATGAAAAATATGGGGATTGCTGATGTAATTCTTAATATAAAAATCACCAAAACATCAAAAGGATATGCTTTGTCACAATCACATTACATTGAAAAAATACTTAACAAAGTTAGCAAAGATAATGATCATCTTGCTAGAGCACCTGGGGATATTAATTTGTTTCTTTCTAAGAATGTACATGAAAGTATTTCTCAATTAGAGTACACCTAGATTATAAACTGCACTCATCCAGATATAGCCTATGTAGTAAGTAAATTAAGTAGATATACGAGTAATCCACGAATAGAACACTGGAAGACTATTATAAGGGTTCTAAGATATCTCAGATTTACTCGTAACATTGGGCTATGCTATATTAGATATCCAGCAGTACTTGAAGGATATTGTGATGCAAACTGGATATCGGATACTAGAGACTCAAAATCCACTAGTGGGTATGTCTTTACTCTTGGTGGTGCGGTTGCATCTTGAAAATCTTCAAAATAGACTTGCATTGCTAGGTCTACTTGGAATTAGAGTTTATAGCTTTAGATAAAGTTGGGGAAGAACCTGAATGGCTTCGTCACTTCCTTGAAGACATTCCGATGTGGTTGAAACCTGTGCCTGCTATATGTATACATTGTGATAGTCAATCGATAATAGGTAGAGCACAGAGTCATATGTATAACAGTAAGTCGCGACACAATTGTCGTCGACATAACACCGTGAGACAACTACTCTCTAATGGAACAATTTTTATTGAATATGTGAAATCTAAAGATGAGATAGCGGATCCACTAACTAAAGGGTTAATTAGGAGAGTTAGTTGAGAATTCATTGAGGGAATTGGACTTAAGCCTATTAAATAAGAGTTACCACAACGGTAACCCAACCTAGCTGACTGAAGATCCCAAGATCTAGGTTCAACGGGACAATCGAGTTGTGTGTGATTCATAGGATCATTGGGAAGTTAAACTCCTACCCATTTCTAGGATAAAATAGTAATGTCTGCAGCGTGTTAGGGTAAGTAATGCTTTTAATGATTCTTATATCTAGGAGATACCTAGTGGAGTATGGCAGGATGCTTTTTATAAGAATCACCTATATGAGTATGAACTAGGCCAGTTCTATGAGAATTGTTTTCTCTAGAGCACTCATGAAGTACCAGGTTGTTCAGGACCAAAATGACACAACAGTGAGAGCCAAACTGTGTTTAGAAATATGCTTTGTGAGTTCTATTGTCTTGGTTTACACAAACGGCTGAACAATTCAAGACATCATGTTCACTAATTAGCTAGTAAATTCGCTAGTGTCTCACAATAAAAGGTTCAAAGCCAAAAGCTACTTATCCTATGCAGAATATCTCCGATTTTTGTACTCTCTTTAGAATCATCATGTTATTGTATTTCTATCTGTTAATTCCATTCATGTGGGGGATTGCTGGAAATATGGGTTTATAGGTTTATTTTTTGGTAACTTTGATCCTAAAAATAAGTGGGACCTATATGCTTTTCGAGGTGGGTCCAAGTGGTGACGTGTTCCTTACCGCAAGATAAGTCACACCTCAAAGTTGGTTTGTCAAAACTATTTCTGAGTGCATAGGAAGTTGAGAAAACTATGTGAGTTAGTCAAATTGATTGTCCCACATTGGAACAAGGAGGGAGTTTACATAAAGATATAAACTCTAGATTGGCACCCTTGGTTGGGCCCCAAGGGGCACCCAAGTTTTGTGAAGGAGGGAGTTATGGACTAAGCATTGTTCAAGTCAAATACCACACAAACGCGTGTTGTCTGTCTGAGCTGGGCGTGGATGTGGGTCGATTTGACCATTAATTTTTTTAGCAAAATTCATTTAAATTTTTTTCAAAATTTGACCGAAATTTTTTAATTTCAAATTTGTAAATTCAAACTCCAACCAGTGTGACCTTTCACACTAGTCCAAAATTCTTTTCTTTTTCCCAGCAGATTCAAACTGTTTCCAGTAGATTTAATCTTGCACCTGTTTAGTTCAAATTCGAACCTTCCGAATAGTCACCACATTGCCTATAAATACAGGCCTTTCTAACTGTCCAAAGGAATTCAATTGTTTTTTTTTTCCCTATTTTTTTCTCTCTTCTTGCATTATTCTTCATATTAGTTCATACAGAGATTTCTGATAGTGCAGAACACAGGCTCTGGCTTGTCAAACAGATTGTTTGTAGTGCTACTACAATCTGTGTAAGATCATTGTATCTTAGGAGATAGATGCCATTATTCCGCAAACATCTAAGCGAGGCGAATTTGTTTTAAGCACAGAGTGTCACACATTCGACTTGATTATCCTTGTTCGTAATCTGTTTCGATAAATAATTTTGTAAGTAATTTAGTTTAGTTGTTTGATTTGTTTCAAGTTATTTTTATTATACACAGAAGATTGTTCCAACAACTTCTTCATGATAACAATTATTAGTATAAAAACAAAGAAAAAGAATTTATTAGTATTATAAGGCTAAAGAATTTTTTAACATTTTAGAATTCATTTTCAAACCAAAATACCCTTTAGATTTTTGTTTTTATTTTTTTTAATCTAAAATTTTTAATTTTAAAATTCTCTCATCAAAATTAATAATAAATATAAAATTTTGAAGAAAATATTAGGAATTTTTTCTATATATATATTTGTTATTATCAAATAGTAAAATTTCACTATAACTGTGGGGGGCCGAATATTGGGAGACGTAAAGAGGCCGAATAATTGGACCTGGAGAGTTGAAATATATACATCGCATTCGGCCCCATCTTACACATTTAAATCCTAGCCTATTCGGCCAAATAGCCGGTTGAGTAAGGGACTGAATGGAAAGCGGTTTGCAACAAAAGGAGTCGAGAAAATAGTTATACGGCGAATTAAAAGTGGGCCCAGCCCCGAGGCTCAAAAAAGAAAAGATATAAATAGAAGAATATCAGCCAGAAAGAGGTATGTGAGAATCATTGTGCTTAACTTAAAATACAAGTAACTAAGAGAGTATATACTGACTTAACCGTCGGAGTGCTAATTCCGGCACCCCCGACCGGAGTGTTTGTTTCTTTTCAGGTCGTTCAGGTCGTCAGCTGAGGATCTCGAGCGTCCCAGTGGATCAAAGGAGTATTTCAAATCCACTTAACTAATTAAAATAATTTTCGTTACAAGAATTAATTTTGGCTTTTAGCATAATACAAATAGAGGTTGAGAGTATCTATCTTAATCCATCTTATTCTCCTAACTTCTTCATTTTATAGAAAGTAAGCGATGGATTCATCATGAGGCCTTAACAAAAAACATATTTCTCTCTATACATTGAGCAACAAGGCTCCAAAAATCAATTTCAATAAGTTATCGTTTCTATTAGGGGTGTGCGTAGTGTAGTTCAGACGATTTGAAAATAAAATTATAAATTAAATAACAGATTGACGGATTGACAAATTGCGATTTGAGTGATATGTGACAAATTGACGGATTGAAAAATATTTTAACTAATTATCATACATTTGCATAATATATAACATTAATTTGTACAATATTTTTTATATATATAATACAAAATAATTTTACATAATATGTTTTATATATATTACTAATTTATAATAAATTTCATATCTTAAATCTCTCTTACGCTCATTTTTATTTTGATATTTCATTGAAGAATAAAGAATATATATGTATTAATTATAACGAAGCGAAACGGTTTGGATGACGGATTATAAATTTTAAAGTTTAAATCACAATTAATGATTAAAGCAATATAAATTAATACAAATTAATATAATTTTAATGAATTAGACAATATTTTGCACAGGTTTAGTTTCTATTGATAATCTTACTGTATTAGTTCTCTTTTCAAGGTGAGTGCATATTGTTTTCCTTTTTATGTCATAACTCTTGCCTTGGTCATGTGTTGTACTACAGCGAGACTTGATCTTAAAGGGCATCGTCTTTATATTGCATCTAGAAGGATGATTAGGATAATTTTCCTCTCTGTTAGTGTATATATAACGTATCTAGATGAATGAGTGAGTAATTTTTTTTCTCTTTGCGAGTGTATTTACAACTATGAATGAGATAATAGAGATAAGGGCAAATCAAGCGTTAAAATTTTTTAATAATAAGATAAAATAAATCTATACTTCAAAAAAAAATTTCATGACCTTAATTCCAAAGTGCTTTTAACTAGAACTCTAACTCATGTAAACTTATATTGAAACTTATTTAAACAAAACAAAATCAAGACATGACTTAAAATGTAATATTTCTAAAATTAATTTTTTTTTATAAAAATTTTGAAGACTTTTAGGGCTTGTTTGTTTTGTTTTTGGGAGAGTTGTTTTTGAAAAAAATTTGAGAGAGTTGTTTTAGAAATTTTTTTGGTTTGTTTGGTTGTATATTTTGAAAGTAATTTTGGAGTTTGGGAGTTTGGGATGATTTGATATTTTGTTGTAATTGAGTAGATGTGTGTGAGAGAAAAAGTGATTGAGAATGAGAGAGGAGAGAGAAAAAGTGATTGATTGATGTGTAAGAGAGAAAGAGTGATTTTGGAAATTTTTTGAGAAAAATCTTAAACCAAACAATTTTTTAAAATTTTTTTTCTAAAACTCATCTCTAAAACTCAAACCAAACATACCCTTAATTTTTTAATTTTATAAAATTGTCCAATTGCGTGACAGCAAAAATCTGAGGCCCAGCTGCCAAGGAGGGGATTGGCTGGACGCATGGTCCAGCAAGGTGCACGCCCTGCGTAAATAGCCCTTGAAATTTCCAACTGCCCCCACACCACACCGGTCCAGACCACACCACCACTCTCTCTCTCTCTCTCTCTCCAAGCCCCACCCAAGAAACTAGAGAGAGAGAGAGAGATTCAAAGCAGGATTGATTGAGGTAAATTCGAACTCTTTCTTTTCAATTCCATCAGTTACTGCGATTTTTCAACACAATTATTCTATGTTCTTTGTTGCAAAAACATGTTATGCGAAATCAATTTCTGGGTTCTTGTTTAATCTTGTGTTTCTATTGTGTTTCTTTGGCTATGTTCTCTTTGCAACGATAAAGGGGGTGATTTTTGGGGAACAGAGCAGAGAAACAGAGAGACAGAGAGAGAGAGAAGATTATATGTCGTCTGGTGTTGTTGGTGCTGATCTGTTGATTGGAAGATCAAAGCAGCTCTGGCTCTTTTCTCAATCTCTGTTAATCTCAACCCTCTTCTTCTGTTGCTGTGCTCATTAGAGGCCAAACCAGAGTTCTCCATATTCTTCCATGCGTTTAAGATCAAGAAGGTATGTTTCTTTATATTTGATTTTCTCATATATATATATATGATTTTGTAATATGGGTTTTGGGTTTTGGTTTTTTGTTTTTTTTTTTTGGTTTTTTGTTTATGTATGCAGGACTTGTTCTGGCGTGGAGTGCTTTGGGGGGTTTTCATACAAAACACTTCTTCTATTCAATCTTGAGTACTAGGGTTTTGGGTTTATCTCAGGACTGAGGATTTTCAAAGATTTTCAAAGATTTCCCAACTTTTCTTGTTATTGGCGTGTTGGGGGTTTAGGGTTTTCTATTGATTTAATTTATATCTCAAAGAAGAGATGCCAGGGCTTCAAAGGCAGTTTTTGAATCAAAACATGATCATTAAGAAAATGAAAAAAGAGAAAACAGGCAAAGATGATTATATGAAACCAATGATCATTAAGAAAGTGAAGAAGGAGAAAACAGGCAATGATGATTGTATGAAACCGGTTAGAAGAGTTCGAGTTGTTTACAATGATCCCTATGCCACCGATTCTGGGAGCGATTACGATGACTACTCAATTTATGATAATAACAATGGATTTACGAGAGTTAAGCGTGTTGTTATGGAGATTGTTCTTCCAAAGGTACCAAACGAGTCCTCTACAGAAAATTCTCCGATAGGGGCAGTTGCTAGTAAGGTTTGCGAAATCAGAAGATGCAACGATCGTCATCGATGTATAAAGGAGTGAGGAGAAGGAAATGGGGAAAATATGCTGCGGAGATTCGAGACCCAATTCAGGGAAAAAGGGTTTGGCTTGGTACTTACAACACTGCGGAAGAGGCTGCCAAAGCTTATGAGAGAAAGAAACTTGAATTTGAAAAGGTACTTGAGTCGTCGGAGAGTGGTAAGAACTTGAATTTGAATATGGCTTTGATTGTTGACAACCACCACTGTGCTTCGGAGGAGGAGACTAGTGGTTTGTTTTCTCTTTCATCTCCATCCTCTGTCCTTGATGTCTCTCCGACATCTATGGTCAATGGCCTTGACAATTCTATCAAAGAAGAATGCAATTCCATAAAAATTGTGGAAGAAGAGCAACCCACTTTGGCAATCTTGGATGATCAATTTGTGTCACCCCCAATTTGTCAAGAACCTGAATCAGGTTTTGAGAACAACTTGCAACCAATTAGTGATTTGGAACAACCACCCATTTCGGAATTGTTGGAAGATCCATCAATTTCGCCCTCGGTGAGTAGAGAGCTCAGTTTGGGCTTTGAGAACAATTCAGTATATGGCAGTAATGATATGGGGCAGTTTTTCAACGGCCTAGATGATTTCGACATGGACTTTCCATTGTTCGAGTTTCATAATGAAGAGAGAAATGATCTTACCGACTTTGATTTTAAGTTAGGCAAAGAAGAGCTTGCTTGGCTTGATGAAGCCCTGAATATAGCCTGCCCATAAATTTTGCAGCTAGGATCTGCTACATTAAGATTAGTTTAAACATCTTGAAAAATAAAAAATAAGTTGTTGAGTGGCAACAATTGTCAATGTGAGTGATTTTCTTGTTTTGGAGAGTAAAATGAGAGATTTTCTTGGGTTTTTCTCTGTGCTGTGCCTTTAGAGCCGTCCAAGATATTTTTGGCATCTCTCTAATAAAGATGAGTATTGTTCATATTCACAAGTGAAGTTCTCTGTTCTGGTTGCATTTGCTTTCTTCTATTGCCAACTATTACATGTTTTTTTTTCAGATTCTGAATTTTTTCAGCTTTGGGTTCCAATCTTGTTTGTTTTCTGAAGCACTTTTGATGTGGCCAATTTGATTCTATGTGGAGAGCTTTGAAGATGAGCATCTTTTGTTGTCTTTTTTTTCTTTTTTTGTTTTGTATTCTTGTATGGACCTTTTGGTAATGGTGATGATAGAAGATGAGACGGTGATGATAGAAGATGAGATAGCATGAACAAGAAGAGATTTCTAGTTTGCAGACGAAAAGGAAAAGCAGAAAGTGCAAGATTAAAAATCTTTTTCGGAGCTTTGGTTCGGTCCTGTGGGAGTGTAAATCATTCACCAAAATAATTAAATTAATTTGATAATGATAGTTTTATGATTTTATAACATTTATTTTTTGAAAAAATGGATGCCAAGTATTGTTTTCAAAATAATAATTATTATTATTATTTTTTTTTAATTTTTTTTTTTTAAAGACAAATCAAATGAAAATTTGAAACTACAATCATGAGAACAATTTGATTTATTTTTGGAATGATCTTGCGTCGTAACTTAAAATTATCACAAAAGTAATGCTATTTGGGTTGTCATAATTACAACCATTGAGATATTATATAATTACTCAGGCTTCTCTCTAATTGAATTGCAGTAATTAGAATTGGAGTATGTTGTTTAACTCTGTGGGTGCATTACATAACTCGTATCAATAATTTGAATTATAATTTTTTATTGATAAATTTTATTTAGAGGTGTTTTATCCCAATAAGTCTACAAATGAAAATTATAGCCTTATTAGTCCTATATATTTAAACTTTTATTCTATAGTCTTTTTTTATTTATTTATATTTTTTGTTGGATTATTATATTCTTATGTCTATATGTTGATATATATTATATACAAAAATAATATACATGTTTCCTTCTGTTTTTCTTATGGTAGGGTTTCGTTCCTATGAGAGAGAAGACGACGACACAGAGTTCGTGGTAATGTTTCATTGCAATAGGGTTTCATTTCTATAGGAGAAAAGATGACGATTCAGAGTTTGTGGGTTTTTTTTTTTTTTTTTTGGTCATAGTTATGATTTCAGCCGGAAATCACAGGAACAGAGGTAATGGCTTACAAACTTGTTCAGTAGATTGATTGAAACCCACATTCGACTGGATTGAATCAAAGGAAAGAGGAGATAGATTTGAATCGCAACTATTTTTATATCAAGTCTATGTTGCTATATATATATATATATATTTTTTTTCTAACTTCATTTTCTGGAATTGATGGACATGTAAGTTTTATTTAGTTGAATGGGTTTATAGGTTTTGGCTGATTATTTGAATGTGGTGAATATTCACATCGCAGGAAGAATGTGAATGTATATGAAGGATTGTATGCTCTGTTTTTGCTTTTAACATTATTATCTAGATTAAATTTTGGTTGGTTGGTTGCTTGTATGGGGTTATTGGTTTTGGCTGGTCATGTATTTGAGTTTTGATTTAAATTTTTGAATGTGGTGAATATTTATATTGCATGAACAATGTTAATGTTCATAAAGTGTTCGATTTTGGGATTAGCTGTGCAAAATATAGACTTGGCAATTTTTTTTTGCATGATGTGATCAGTGTTAATATTTAAATTAATTTGAATTGAAAATTTGTTATTGTGTTATCAATTGGTATTAATATTATTCACACACCAATATAATATTGAATGGTGAATATGTTTTCACTGTGTTCATTACCATTGTGACAAGGTGATGTTAAGGTTCACATCAGCATTGTATCAACTTACACAACGACAAACTCAGCTTTCATTTTGAATACAAATATAATGTGAATATTCACAATAAAACATATGAATGTGAAGGTTCACACGAATTCTGGAATATAGATGAAGACACTATGGTTTCAAAGTGTTAATTACTAATATGGAATGGTGATATTAAAGTTCACATCAAAATTGCATTGCCCACAAATCACATTAAGTTAATGATTATGTGTACACAATTGTAAAGCAGCTGACAACAATGTAAAGGTTCACATTGATTTTTTAATCTCTAAAAATATGACGACATCAACATTGCATTAACAACAAACCATCATTTTTGTGTGTACACAAACATGAAGTGTACGTTTATACACAATTAAATTATTAATGTGAATGTTAACATCATAAATAAAACATAGCATCTTGGTGGTTACTCTTCCTTATTCAACTACAGCGCAGAAAGGCAGGTTACTACTACCGCTTACGACTTACAGAAACGACTTCCTTACTCGCTTAAGTCAATCATTTCTTAGTCACATAAACCAATGATTATGTGTACATAATTATAAAATAACATAAACTAATATGAATATTAACATTGATTTTCTAGTGGCAGTATTATGACAACATACCATTGTATCTTATTAAGCATAATCAAAATAACTAATTATGGTTCTTTTATCCAATGTATTCTAATATTTTCAAAATCACAAAGAATGTGGAATTTATATTCATATTTTTCTCGCCGATGTAAAATGTGTTTTTGGATGCCTTGTATGTCTCTAGCACGCATACAATGACATCATTGAATTTCATATATTTGTCGAGGTGAACTTTACCGATCCTCAACACATTAAACAACTGCCAAAATGGCGTTTCCTTCAAACAATTCAGCTGAGGATCCGAGAACTTGGTACTTATCATTAGTTTCACTAACCCAATGATGTTAGGTCGGTAGTTAACCTTTTTCACATTCACTTTTCAGGGGGGACTGGCTATTTGTTCAAGTTTGTCTTTGACGTGGAACTGTTCTCTTTTTATTTGCTATGAAATCTATGAGCAACATCTGTTTGTTCAATTAGAAACAAATTTACTATTAATGGTCCAAATGGTAAATGATAACAATTACAAACTATATGTACTGTAATAGTGGAATGATGTGACCATGGTTGTATTGAGTAAAACCATGATGTGAATATTCACATGAACACAGTACAATATAGGATAAAATAATAAAAGTCAAATACATGGTGTGAACATTCACATTGATCAAATACATGGTGTAAATATTCAAAAAATCAACTAAGTCTGCTATTTCCTACAATGAAAACACTAATGCGAACATTTGAAATATGAGCACAAGCGTAAACATTCACATCTTTGGGCATTGATGTGAATGTTCGCATCTATGGACAATGATGTAAACATTCACATCTGATAAAGGATTGAATGGAATAGGAATGGATTTTGCATTTGTGTTGGCATTAGCACAAATTTATTTGGCATGTATTTCACATCAGTTCATTACAATCAAACGTAAAGGGAAAACACAACAACAATAATATCAAATAGTTGTTTTGGAATTCACATTAAACCAAAAAGATGAGGAATGAGTGTGAATATTCATAATAACTACATACTACCAAACACCATGACAATATCACCAATTCATCAACTACAAACTATAAAGTTTTGCATCATACCCAAACATGATGTGAATATTAAGTTGACAAACATGGACAACATTAAGCGAGAATGGATAATTGTTAATGGTATTTTTTACATTATATTCACATACACATGTTAATTCACAATGTTAATGTGGATATTGACATTAACATTGTATCATATTACACAATCAAAAAAACAAGCCTTGTTTTGAATATAAGAATGATGAGAATGTTCACATACGCTTACAAAGTACAAAAACATGACAACATTAGCAATATATTAACCACACACCACAATTTTTGTGGGAATCAAAACATATTGTGAATATTCACATTGGTATAAATGTCAACATCAGAAAACAATAGTTTTATCCACATATCACATAACAAGTCCAAGAAATGAGGTTTTTCATAGGTATTAGCTTGATGTAAATCTTCATAATGTAACATATAAATGAATTGGTCCATAACAATTTGTGAATGTTTACATCATGGAAATAGCAACAACAACAATTATATATATAAAAAAAAAATCTGAAAAAAAAAAAGGAAAAATTTTAGGGGATTTACATCCATTCACGGATATCATCAATATCAACAACAACTGCAAGAAAGGAAAAATAACAACAATAATATGAATAGTAAAGACCAAAATCATATCAATATAACATGGGGATGTGTGGAAGTTCGCATTGGGACAAAAAAAATAGTTAGGGCTTAGGATTTATATACAAAATGAGTGAAATCACTTATGTTTGGTACCAATTATGAGATATGGTTGGATTGTCACAAATAATCATTGTGAAGATTTGTAGTAGAAACGAAGGATGAGAATGGTGATTCCGGCAACCGACAACATAGAGAAGACGATAAAGGAGTTGAGGCAATGAAACGGTGAGATGATGAGACGATTTCACAAGTATGGAATATAGGATTTTTGCGGGATTGTTTCCACTTTGTCTGGGAGTGCTCCTATATTTTCGGATCCTGTTGGTTTGAATGGCAAGAGACATTCAAAAACGTAGCAGGGGTGTTTTGGACAAAAAGCTAGGTAAAAAACAATTTGGGTTAGATGAAATAAAACACTTAGGAATGGATTTATAAAAAAAAACACCCTTTGAATTATTCAATTTGTAAGACTCGTTGAGTTCCCACTTCTGTAAAAAATTACGTTGATCGGATATTGATAGTCACTTAATTAGATTAAATTTGTGTCGACGATAATTATGATTTTAAAAAAATTCGTAGATACAAATGTATTTTGATCAAGTGACTATTAATATTTGATCAATATGATTTTTATAGGAATGAAATCCTCAACAAGTTTTACCTATTGAATGATTTGAATTATTGATATGTACTTTGTGGTGGGCCCACAAAAATCAACAGTATATCCTAATTGAGAAATCCAATTAAAGAGAAACTTATCCTTTGTAAAATTTATGTTGGACTCATTTTATTGATAATTGTGATTGGTTCACATGAGACGTGATTATATATATTTTTGTTGTTAGTGAGGCCCTATTGGTTAAACTAGGGGTAAAAAAAAAAATGCAATGAAGAGAAATATATCTCTCAGACTCAAAAGGTTTTTTGCTTGATTTAAATAGCTTTTTTTGTGTTCCTTCATAATTGAAAATCCTATTTGTATATTAATTTCTTGTTGCTAATATGACTAAATTGGGTTCGGTCTCTTTTAGATATCCAATACTTCCCAGATCTTCTATTTATTGGTTTATTTTTTATTTTTAATATAAGAGTCTGTCTTGTACCCTTTGCCTTCATATTCAGGTGCTAGCCAACTTTTCAATAGTTGGTTTAGATCTTGTCTCACATTCCCTTTCTTTTAGCATAAAATATTTTTTTATTATTTAATATGGAAAAAAATAAAAGAAAAAATATATATATAGTGAAAAATATTTTATATTTTTAAAAAATAAAAAATATCTTTTAAAATAAATTTTATCGATACCGACAATGGCTTATTTTGGGAAGATAGTAAAAAGTGACTTTTTGGCTTTTAACCAAGTTTTTGGCGTTTTTAGACAAATGATTTGGGAAGTTGGTAAAAAGTGGCTTTTCGCTTTTTTGATTAATATTTGTTTATGATGTCAAATCATAATCAAATGACCAAACTACCCTTATTTAGTTTAAAATATTACAACTTCACCTATGTAACATATTTTGACTCATGAGAGGTAAAATTGTAATTTTACCCTTGGCTAAAAACCACCTTTTCAAATGAAAAAAAATTCAAAAAAGTCAACTTTTAACTTTTACTACAAATCAAAAAAAGTGATTAAAAGTCAACTTCTCAAAACAAGCCAATGTCACTATCACTACTAGCTTACAACCACTATGACCACTACTTCTCTACCATCAGTATTATTACAGTCATTACCATATCAGTACCACTATTATCAGAGATATGAACTTATCAATTTCATGATTACAACCACACACAAATATTTTATTCCAAAACAAATAGAAGTGTAAATCACTTCCAAACTAAATTATGTCAGCTAAGCACATAAGAGAGAGAGAGAGAGAGAGAGAGAGAGAGAGAGAGAGAGAGAGAGAGGATCCAACATATGTGAGCTTTTAGGTTGAGAACCATCGTTCGACCACATAATAATTGCTTTGACTAATCAAGGGGACTTGGATAGTGTAGTGGTTGCCAGCCATCCATAAAGACTTTTATTTATTTTTTATTTTTTGAGAGGGGGCGTTCAAAGTTAAAAATGAGACAGTTCAGTTTATTTTTAGATTTGAATTATGGAATGTTTTGATAAATTGGTAAAAAATTAATTTTTTAATTTTTTAGTTTTTTTATGGCTTTTTTTTGGACAGAAAAGCTCACTTTTTTGGTAGTTTTTTTGTGACTTTTTGGGAGAATTTGACTTTTTACCAAATTTTCAAATTACTCTTATGACTTGAACGTAGAGTTGTATTTTAAATTTTGAGTTTTTAAATCATGATTGGAAAAGAGATTTTTGTTTAATTATAAATTTTAAAAATAATTTCGAAATAATATGTATTTTTAAATTGATTGATGTATAGAATGTGAGAGGAGAGATGAGAAGGAAAAAGTGATTGATTAATTGATTAACAATAATAAAAAGGACAAATTACACTAACGGTTCCTATAATTTAGGACTTGTGTCACTTTGGTCTCTGACTTTTCAATTGTAACACATTTGACATTTAATTTTGAATCTTGTTTCAAATAAGGACAATTGAAAATCCATTGCTCAATTTCAAAGGCAATGTGGTCAATTTGATAAAATATAAACTAGTTTAACAAAAATAAATATCAAAAAATTATTTTTTAATTTTTAAAAATTATTTATATCCACCAAAGATAAAATTATATCAAATTGATAAATCTTTTACATATTTATTTATTTTTAACAAATTAATTTTTAATAAATGTTTGGATGATGATGTGATTATTTTTATTTTCATTAAATTAGTTTCTATTTATTCAAAAGTTCAATATACCGACAATTTTGATATCATTATAAAATCAATCCATTAAATAAAAAAATTCAAAACTAAAAACATTTCATATGTTTAATATATTGATTACACATTAAGCCTAATAACCATCCATTGCATGATAATTATCTAAAAATATCTGTTAACAACAAATACAGTCATCTATTACATGATAACCATCGAAAAGTATAAATATAACCAACTATTACATGATCATCATCCAATCACATAATAAAAATTAATTTGGTAAACATAAATAAATAAATAAATTTGTAAAAGATTTATTAATTTTACATAATTATTTTTGGTGTGTAGAAATAATTTTTAAAAATTCAAAAATATTTTTTTAATATTTATTTTTATCAAATTAGTTTATATTTTATCAAATTGATGACTTTGCCTTTGAAATTGAATAATGGTATCTTCAATTATCCTTATTTGGAATAAGATTCAAAATTCAGGATCAAATATGTCACAATTGAAAAGTCAAGGATTAAAGTGACACAAATCCCAAACTATAGGGACGATTAGTGTAATTTCCCCTAATAAAACAAAGAAAAAGAAAGGAGTTTTGAAAGTGATTTTGAATATTGTATTTTAAAAATTTATTTGATTATAAATTTTGATTCAAATCATGATTTGAAAGTAAAATAAAATTTTAAAAATTAAACCAAAAGTTACCTTAGTCTGTTTTCAAAAATGCTTATTAACTCAAATTTGTATAATTTAAATAGTTCAAATATATTAAAATGACGTTATTTTATTCTCAAAATAGCGTCATTTTGAAACATTCAAATCATCCGAACCATTGAAAATTTAAATTACCAAACATTATCTGTCTTTTTTTCTGTATGATTTTGAATATTCTCTCTTGCATGACTGACTGATTACTCCCATAGTCCAATCACCACACCTTTTTGAAACGATGTTATTTTAATAAAATAACAACGATTTAAACTATTAAAAAATACATTATTAATCTATATCTATCTATCCTATATATTAAGCAAAAGGAGGTTTTTAACCCCAAGTCATGTGGGAGCTCCAATCTCCCAATCTAAATTTCTTGATTTTTTTTATTTAAAAAAAAAACCTTAGCATTTATTAACTTCTCTCAACCCCCAAGTCTTACCCTCATAATAACTCTTTAATGCATTAAGAACAAACATAAAAAATTCTTTGAAATCCAACACATGAATTCCTTGAAAAATCTCAACACATATGATTATTATTCTCATAATAGCACTTTAATGCATTAAGAACAAGCATAAAAAAAATTCTTGAAAAGTCCAACACATATGATTATTATCAAAATATTAAACTTTAATATAATATAATAATAAAAAAAAGACATTTAATTCCTTGAAAAGTCTAACACATATGATTATTATCAAAATATTAAACTTTAATATAATATAAAAAAGGAAAAAAAGAAGACATTTAAAAAAAAAGAAAAAAAGAAGACATTTAAAAATCGCAATTCACATATATAGATAATTGTAAACACAATCCGTGCATAGCACGGGTGATATGTTAGTCTATACTATATATTAAGCAAAAGGGGGTTTTAACCTGTGAGAGCTCCAATATCCCAATCCTAATTTTTTCATTTTTTGATTTAAAAAAAAAAAAAAACCTCAGCATTTATTAATTTCTCCGAATCCCCATGTCTTTTGGGAGATTTGGTCAAAACCCCCTCATAATTAAACTTTAATGCATTAAAAACTAGAATAAACAAAATTCCTTGAAAATTTCAATACATCTATCTATGTATATTATATTATCTATATCTATATCTATCTATCTATCTATATCTATACTATATATTAAGCAAAAGGGGGTTTTTAACCCCTAAGGCCCGTGGGAGTTTCAATATCCGAGTCTGAATTTTTTAATTTTTATTAAAAAAGAAAAACTCAACATTTATTGATTTGGTCAAAATCCCTGATCAACATTTATTAACTTTTTTCAATCCACATATTTTTTCACATGTCTGCATTTATTGATACAATCCCCTAATCAGCATTTGAAATCCACTCATACAAATAATTATAGATACAATCCGTGTATAGTTACTGCAGTACCCTTTTAACTTCTCTCATACACTATGCTTAGTGATAAGATTGTTAAATTATTTTTATAAAAAATCTTAAAAAACATAATTATATATAAAAAAAATCTAATACAAATATAATATTTATAATTATTCCATGTTAAGCAAAATGGGGTTTTTAACCCTCAAGGCCTGTGGGAGCTTCAATATTCCAATCTGAATTTTCTAAATTTTTTTATTTTTTATTTAAAAAAAAAAACTCAGCATTTATTGATTTGGTCAAAATTCCCTGATCAGCATTTATTAACTTTTTCAATCCACATGTCTTTCCACAAGCCTGCATTTATTGATTTGGTCAAAATCTCCTGATCAGCATTTAAAATCCTTCATACAAATATTATAGATACAATTCGTGTATAGTTACTACAGTACCCTTTTCAACTTCTCACGTATATTATGGTTAGTGATCAAATTGTTAAATTATTTTTTATAAAAAATATTAAAAAACATAATTTATATATTAAAAAAAATCTAAAACAAATATAAATATCTATAATTATCTCGTGCATAGCACGGGTGATGGGCTAGTCTATACTGTATATTAAGCAAAAGGGAGTTTTAACCCCCAAGGCTTGTGAGAGCTCCAATATCCCAATCCTAATTTTCTAATTTTTTGATTTAAAAAAAAAAAAAAAACCTCAGCATTTATTAATTTCTCTCATTCCCATGCCTTTTGAGAGATTTGGTCAAAACCCCCTCATAATTAAACTTTAATGCGTTAAAAACTAGCATAAACAAAATTCTTTGAAAATTTCAACACATCTATCTATCTATCTATTATATTATCTATATCTATATCTATATCTATATCTATATCTATCTATCTATCTATATCTATCTATATATTAAGGAAAAGGGTCTTTTAAAACCCAAGGCTTGTGGAACCTCCAACATGTCAATCCTAATTTCTTGATTTTTTAATATTTTTTTTAAAAAAAATTGACTTGGTGATTGGTGATTGGTTCAGAGATTGTAATAATTACACTATTGATTACAATAAATTCAAAGATTGTAATAATTACACTATTGATTACAATAAACACTTAATTTATAATAATTACACTTATTAAATGAATAACGCAATAAATGAAATCCTAATTTCCTTACTTTTTGCATCCCCAAGAGACCCATGTAATTATTATGTAAATGCCTCTTAAATAAATAAATAAACACTTATTAAATTCTTTCAAACTCCTCGGTCAAACCCCATGTATTTAATTTATATATTATGTAATTATTGTGTAAATGCCTCTTAAATAAATAAATAAACACTTATTAAATTCTATAATTATATATTTAATTTATATATTTAAAAAAATGAAAACAAATATAAATATCTATAATTATCCCGTGCATAGCACGGGTGATAGGCTAGTACTAATATTAAGCAAAAGGGGGTTTTTAACCCCAAGACTTGTGGGAGCTCCAATCTCCTAATCCTAATTTTCTAATTTTTTGATTTAAAAAAAAAAAATCTCAGCATTTATTAACTTCTCTCAACCCAACCTCAGCATTTATTGACTTTTCCCAACCCACAATCCCTTTTGACTTCTCTCATAATCATTGCAACATCCTTTTCAATTTCTTTCATACACTATGGTTACACACAAAATTTTTTAAAAAAAAAGATAAGAATTTTGCTATAGATCTCAAAAAGATTATAACATCTAAATTTGAATTGTGATTTAATAATATAATTATGTATTTTTTTTATGTATATCTATCAAAATTTTAAATTACTTAATGGGACAAATTAATCAATTTTTCAAAAATTATTGATTTTTAATTTACAAAATAGATTAAAAAAAACTATTGACTGATTTATTTAATTTAATAACAAAAATATTTCATAATCTCTCCCTCCTAATCTCTCTCACAAATTTTCAAAAAAAAATATTAAAACTTGCATTCATTTTCTCTTCCCTAAAAAAATCAGATAATATTTTCTATTAAAGTTGTAGATATCTACCTATATTTTATATGTTATATTATAACATAACAAAAAAAAACTAAAAAACTAAAAAAAAATCTTTAAAGTTCATCTAAATAAATTTTAAATGAATAAAACTCACATGTTTATCACATATCTAACTTACATCATAACTTACCTAAATAATAATAATTAAAAACAAATGGAAACCACAGATAAATTAAATTTTTAAAAAAAAGATACCCACAACTCCCTCTTAAATAAATTGAAAAAAAAATATCCAAATAGAAACCACACAAAAATAAAAATAAAAATAAAAAGATATATATATCTATCTATCTATATCTATACTATATATTAAGCAAAATGGGGTTTTTAACCCCCAAGTCCTATGGAAGCTTCAATATCCCAATCTGAATTTTTTAAATTTTTATTTTAAAAATAAAAAAAAAAGCTCAGCATTTATTGATTTGGTCAAAATCCCCTGGTTAGCATTTATTAACTTTTTTCAATCCACATATTTCCACATGCCTACAATTATTGATTTGGTCAAAATCCTTTGATCAGAATTTAAAATCCCCTTATACAAATAATTATAGATACAATTCGTGTATAGTTACTGCAGTACCCTTTTCAACTTCCCCATACACTATGGTTAGTGAAAGCAAAAAAATCTTAAAATATAATTTATATATTAAAAAAATCTAAAACAAATATAAATATCTATAATTATCCCGTGCATAGCACGGGTGATAGGCTAGTATTATATAAGGCAAAGGCTTGTAAGAGTTCCAAACTCTCATTCTACAATTGTTAATTTTTGTGATTTTAAAAATAATTCTAAAAATCTATCTATCTATACTATATATTAAGCAAAATGAGGTTTTTAACCCCAATGCCTGTGGGAGCTCCAATCTCCTAATCCTAATTTTCTAATTTTTTGATTTAAAAAAAAAAAACCTCTGCATTTATTGATTTCTCCCAACCCACAATCTCTTTTGACTTTTCTCATAATTATTGCAACACCCTTTTCAATTTCTCTCATACACTATGGTTACACACAAAAATAAAATAAAAAAGATAAGAATTTAGCTATAGATCTCAAAAAGATATGACATCTAAATTTGAATTATGATTTAATAATATAATTATGTATTTTTTTTTTATCTATATCTATCAAAATTTTAAATCAATTAATGGGACAAATTAATCAATTTTCCAAAATTATTGATTTTTAATTTACAAAATAGATTAAAAAAACTATTGACTGATTTATTTATTTAATAACAAAAATATTTCATAATCTCTCCCTCCTAATCTCTCACAAATTTTCAAAAAAAATATTAAAACTTGCATTCATTTTCTCTTCCCCAAAAAATCAAATAATATTTTTTTATTAAAGTTGTAGATATCTACCTATATTTTATATATTATTATAACATAACAGAAAAACCAAAAAATAAAAAAAAAATCTTTAAAGTTTTTCTAAATAAAGTTTAAATCAATAAAACTCACATGTCTATCACATATCTATACTATATATTAAGCAAAATGAGGTTTTTAACCCCAATGCTTGTGGGAGCTCCAATCTTCTAATCCTAATTTTCTTATTTTTTGATTTAAAAAAAAAAACCTCTGCATTTATTGACTTCTCCCAACCCACAATCCCTTTTGATTTCTCTCATAATTATTACAACACCCTTTTCAATTTCTCCCATACACTATGGTTACACACAAAAATAAAATAAAAAAGATAAGAATTTAGCTATAGATCTCAAAAGAAATAACATCTAAATTTGAATTATGATTTAATAATATAATTATGTATTTTTTTTATGTATATCTATCAAAATTTTAAATCAATTAATGGGACAAATTAATCAATTTTCCAAAATTATTGATTTTTAATTTACAAAATAGATTAAAAAAAAACTATTGACTGATTTATTTATTTAATAACAAAAATATTTCATAATCTCTCCCTCCTAATCTCTCACAAATTTTCAAAAAAAAATATTAAAACTTGCATTCCTTTTCTCTTCCCCAAAAAATCAAATAATATTTTTTATTAAAGTTGTAGATATCTACCTATATTTTAAATATTATATTATAACATAACAAAGGGGGTTTTTAACCCCAATGCCTGTGGGAGCTCCAATCTTCTAATCCTAATTTTCTTATTTTTTGATTTAAAAAAAAACCTCTGCATTTATTGACTTCTCTCAACCCACAATCCCTTTTGACTTCTCTCATAATTATTGCAACACTCTTTTCAATTTCTCCCATACACTATGGTTACACACAAAAAAATAAAAAAGATAAGAATTTAGCTATAGATCTCAAAAGATATAACATCTAAATTTGAATTATGATTTAATTAATATTTATGTATTTTTTTTATGTATATCTATCCAAATTTTAAATCACTTAATGGGAGAAATTAATCAATTTTCTAAAATTATTGATTTTTAATTTACAAAATAGATTAAAAAAAAACTATTGACTGATTATTTATTTAATAACAAAAATATTTCATAATCTCTCTCCTAATCTCTCACAATTTTGAAAAAAAAATATTAAAACTTGCATTCCTTTTCTTTTCCCCAAAAAATCAAATAATATTTTTTTATTAAAGCTGTAGATATCTACCTATATTTTAATATATTATATATAACATAACAAAAAAAACCAAAAAAAAAAAATGTTTAAAGTTTTTCTAAATAAACTTTAAATCAATAAAACTCACATGTATCACATATCTAACTCACATCATAACTTACCTAAATAATAATAATTAAAAAAATGGAAACCACAGATAAATTAAATTAAAAAAAAAGATACCCGAATAGAAACCACACAAAAATAAAATAAAATAAAAAGATATATCTATCTATCTATATATATATATATATATATCTATACTATATATTAAGCAAAAGGAGAATTTTAACCCCCAAGGCCTGTGGGTGCTTCAATATCCCAATCTGAATTTTCTAAATTTTTTATTTAAAAAAAAATACCTCAGCATTTATTGATTTGGTCAAAATCCCCTAATCAGCATTTATTAACTTTTTTTAATCCACATGTCTTTCACATGCCTGCATTTATTGATTTGGTCAAAATTCTCTGATCAGCATTTAAAATCTCTCATACAAATAATTATAGATACAATCCGTGTATAATTACTGTAATACCCTTTTCAACTTCTCTCATACACTATAGTTAGTGATAAGATTGTTAAATTATTTTTATAAAAAATTTTAAAAAATATAATTTATATATTAAAAAAATTAAAATAAATATAAATATTTATAATTATCACGTGCATAGCACGGGTGATAGGCTAGTATACTATATATTAAGCAAAAGGGAGTTTTTAACCCCAAGCCTTGTGGGAGCTCTAATCTCCTAATCTAAATTTTTTGATTTTTTTATTTAAAAAAAAAAGACTTAGCATTTATTAACTTTTCCCAACCCCCAAGTCTTACCCTCATAATAACACTTTAATACATTAAGAACAAACATAAAAAAATTCATTGAAATCCAACACATATGAATTCATTGAAAAGTCCAACACATATGATTATTATCTCATAATAACACTTTAAGCATTAAAAACAAGCATAAAAAAAATTTCTTGAAAAGTCCAACACATATGATTATTATCAAAATATTAAACTTTAATATAATATAATAAAAAAAAAACATTTAATTCCTTGAAAAGTCTAACACATATGATTATTATCAAAAAATTAAACTTTAATATAATATAAAAAAGGAAAAAAAGAAGACATTTAAAAATCACAATTCACATATATAGATAATTGTAAACACAATCCGTGCATAGCACGGGTGATATGCTAGTTATATATTAAGTAAAAGGGAGTTTTTAACCCCAAGTCTTGTGGGAGTTCCAATCTCTCAATCTAAATTTTTTGATTTTTTGATTTTAAAAAAAAAAAAAACCTTAGCATTTATTAACTTCTCTCAACTTCCAAGTCTTACCCTCATAATAACACTTTAATGCATTAAGAACAAGTATAAAAAAAATTCTTTGAAATCCAACAAATGAATTCCTTAAAAAGTCCCAACACATATGATTATTATCCCTCATAATAACACTTTAATGCATTAAGAACAAATACAAAAAAAAATTTATTGAAAAGTCTAACACATATGATTATTATCAAAATATTCAACTTTAATATAATATAATAAAAAAAAGACATTTAATTCCTTGAAAAGTCTAACACATATGATTATTATCAAAATATTAAACTTTAATATAATATAAAAAAAAGAAGACATTTAAAAATAAAAAAAGACATTTAAAAATCGCAATTCAAAAAAAAACCTTAGCATTTATTAACTCCTCCCAACCCCCAAGTCTTACCCTCATAATAACACTTTAATGCATTAAGAACAAGTATAAAAAAAAGAGTGATGCTAGAGACCCCAAATATTCTACCAAAAGTTTTACCAAATGTCTCACATGGGTGGGTGTGGGACCTACACAATATGGGTCTCATGTGGGTCCCACACCCATGTGAGACATTTGTAAAACTTTTGGTAGAATTTTTGGGGCCTCTAGCATTTTTGTAAAAAAAAATTCTTTGAAATCCAACACATAGGAATTCCTTGAAAAATCCCAACACATATAATTATTATCCCTCATAATAACACTTTAATGCATTAAGAACAAGCATAAACAAAATTTCTTGAAAAGTCTAACACATATGATTATTATCAAAATCTATATTATATATTAAGCAAAATGGGTTTTTAACCCCAAGTCTTGTGGGAGCTCCAATCTCCAATCTAAATTTCCTGATTTTTTGATTTTAAAAAAAAAAATCTTAGCATTTATTAATTTCTCCCAATTCCCAAGTCTTACCCTCATAATAACACTTTAATACATTAAGAACAAGTATAAAATAAATTCTTTGAAATCCAATACATATGAATTGCTTAAAAAATCCCAACACATATGATTATTATCCCTCATAATAATACTTTAATGCATTAAGAATAAGCATAAAAAAAATTTCTTGAAAAGTCCAACACATATGATTATTATCAAAATATTAAACTTTAATATAATATAATAAGAAAAAAGACATTTAATTCCTTGAAAAGTTCAACACATATGATTATTATCAAAATATTAAACTTTAATATAATATAAAAAATGAAAAAAAAGAAGACATTTAAAAAAAAAAAATTTAAAAATCACAATTCACATATATAGATAATTATAAACATAATCCGTGCATAGCACGAGTGATATGCTAGTATCTATATCTATACTATATATTAAGCAAAAGGGGATTTTAACCCCAAGTCTTGTGGGAGCTCCAATCTTCCAATCAAAATTTCCTGATTTTTTGATTTTAAAAAAAAAAAAACTTAACATTTATGAACCTCTCCCAACCCCCAAGGCTTACTCTCATAATAACACTTTAATGCATTAAGAACAAGCATAAAAAAAATTCTTTGAAATCCAATACATGAATTTCTTGAATATTCCGAACACATATGATTATTATCCCTCATAATAACACTTTAATGCATTAAGAACAAATATAAAAAAAATTCTTGAAAAGTCCAACATATATGATTATTATCAAAATATTAAACTTTAATATAATATAATAAATAAAAAAAAGACATTTAATTTCTTGAAAAGTCTAACACATCTATCTATACTTACTATATATTAAGCAAAAGGGGGTTTTTAACCCCAAGTCTTGTGGGAGCTCCACTCTCCCAATCTAAATTTCCTGATTTTTTGATTTTTTTTTAAAAAAAAAACTTAACATTTATGAACCTCTCCCAACCCCCAAGGTTTACCCTTATTATAACATTTTAATGCATTAAGAACAAGCGTAAAATTTTTTTTTTGAAATCCAACAAATGCTTTTCTTGAAAAGTCCAACACATATGATTATTATCCCTCATAATAACACTTTAATACATTAAGAACAAGTATAAAAAAAATTCTTGAAAAGTCCAACATATATGATTATTATCAAAATATTAAACTTTAATATAATTAATAATAAAAAAAAAGACATTTAATTTCTTGAAAAATCTAACACATATGATTATTATCAAAATATTAAACTTTAATATAATATAACAACGGAAAAAAAGAAAACATTTAAAAAAGAAAGAAAAAGACATTTAAAAATCGTAATTCACATATATAAATAATTGTAAACACAATCTGTGCATAATTTCCTGATTTTTTTATTTAAAAAAAAAATCTTAACATTTATTAACTTCTCCCAACTCCCAAATCTTACTATCATAATAACACTTTAACGCATTAAGAACAAGTATAAAAAAAATTCTTTGAAATTGTAACAACCCCATCACGTATAATGATTAGTACTTGATTAATTAAGGAGAGTTGGAATTTAATTGCCGAGTATTATAATTTAATTTGGGATTTAAGAGAATTATGGGATCTGATCCTTATATGATTCTATTAAAGGGTTATTTCGAAATTAGAAATTAAGGGTCCAAATGACTTAAGGAAGTAAAATTGAGAAGTTGAATCAATTTGATTTTAATTACGGACCTATTTGGAAGTTTAATTAAATATTCGATTCAGTTTAGTAAAATCGAGATTCGATTAATTAGGTCATAATTGGAGTTGATTAAGTCATGAGGATTGAGAATTGTGGTTATTATAAATTAAATTTAATTATGATGTGTCCAATTTGAATATGTAATTTATTGATCGAAAATTGAGTCTGATAAGAAATTGAAGGCCTAAATAATTTGGGAAATCAAAATTGATAATGATAATAAATTTAATTTGACATTTGGAGCCTTTTGGGAGTGGATTAAAAATTTGATTCAGAAGGATAAATTTTAAATATAATTAATTGGGCATTATAGAAGTCAAATTAGACTAATTAAATCATGTAGGAATTGTAATTAGTTATGATTAATTAACTTGTGTGTTAATTATGATTAATCAAGGCTAAATGATGTTTAATTAAACTAAAGTGTGACTAGTGTGCTAAGCTAATGAAACATGGATTCATGTTAGGTGGACAAGTGCCCCACTAGTGATTAAAAAAAAAAATGACAAATGAAGTCAACATGGTGCCCTTCAATCTGGTGGAAGCAGAGTTAGAAAAGAGAAGGGAAGGGTGAGCACGGCTGAGAGGGAGAGACGCCGCGGGGGGGGGGGGGGGGGGGGGGGGCACACCAGATTTAAGTCAAAAATTGTGAAAAAATTATCTTAGGTAAGAAATCTCATCCTCTTTCTTCTATTGTTTAAATAATGTAGAAATTGATTTAAGATGAGTTTTGAGATGAATGTTGAAGCGGTTTTGGGGTAAAATGAGTTTCATGGAAAGTGTGTTTAAGTCAATTAGTCCCCAAATTCCTTGTAGATCAAATTAAGAATTAGTTTGATTTTGGATTCTTAATCTATGCATGTAAATCTAATTTGAGGGTTTTTATTTTATTCAATTTAAATATGTTTTGGAAGCTCTATGATCATAATTTAAGGTTGGGTTGTACATGCAAGTTTATTATAAATTTGATTTTGAAGAAATGTTTGGAAGCCATGAGTTCATGAAATGTGGGTTTTGATTTTAATTATTAACTCATGCATGCAAGTAATGTAATTTAAGAATTTTGTTTAATTTAAACAAATTTTGGAATATATTAAATTAGTTACTTTTATTTAAATTGCATATGTTCAATGTTTGCTAGGAAATTGATAAGAAAATGATGAATTTGAGCTAAAATCAAGTTTATGAGAGTTAAGTTAGAAATTAATTATCTTTGGCTTGATTTTGTAGAATCATCCTATAATACTTGAGATTTGAGATTAAATTCATGGAATTAGGATGAAATTTGGGTTTTAAACATAAAATGAGTTACATGCATCATGAATTAAGAAAGCTATGAAATTAGTCTCATGGATTTTGTAAGAAATAAGGTTTTAAGTAAGAAATTAAGTAGACTCATAGTTGTGGAAATTAATTTGGAAAATTAATTGTTTTTAAATTGATTTTGTAGCATTTTCTTGTGATACATGAGTTATTAAGGGAATTGAGGCATTCAAGTTCATATATGAGTTATTAAGGGAAATGTTTTAAGAAAATCAAGTTTATGGAAATTTGGAATTAATCCTAAAGTTTTGATTTTATAATTAGATTTTTATTTAATCCAAGCATGTGATGTAATTTAAGAATTATATTCAATTTAGATACATTTTAGAACACCCATGATTATAAATTAAGTTTTGATTAGAAATTGAGTTAAGTTGAATTTCTAAGAAATTGATTTGTGTAATTCATAGTTAAGTTGATTTTGTTATTAATAATAAAATTGGATCTATTTGTATTACATACGTCATGGAATTTCAAGAGGTTGGGAAGTCTAATTTATATGTTAGAATTGTGGGTTAATGTAAAGAAGATGAGTTAAAACTAAATTTGGACAATTGGAGCATGATTTTGAATGAATGATTTCTAATTGAAAGTGTTTATTTAATTATACAATGATTTTCCATTTTTGTGTACAAAAATACATGTTTTGAGGTTTTGAATATCAAATATGAACTTCAATTACAATTTTGGAAATTTCAGAATTTGTGTTGTCCGCTCGAGCGAGGAAAGTCTTGCTCGAGTGTGAAAATCGAGCTCCCAGTAGTTTTCAAATTTTGCAGTCCGCTCGAGCGACCAAAGTGGCGCTCGAGCAGAGACCCATTTTCAATATATTTTAGAAAGTTGCATTTAGTTCATATTTTTATCCTCATCTCTTTCCAAAGCACTCTAGACATGATTTGTGATTCAATAAAGATTAATATGCTACCAATCAACATAGATTAGTTAGTTAAGGAATGAATCATTGATCTAGTGGTAATTGTTTAAGAAGCCAAGTAAAAGATCAATCTATTTGGAAAAGAAGGGCTTAGTAATGAAAGAATATGTGAAATAAGAACCCGGTTGATTTAAATGAGAAAGAATAAACGTAGTAGAACTTCGGACTATAAAGACTAGAAAGGACAAGTTTAATCAAGGGAGTAATTGTATTTCAATATGTATATGTTATGTGCTTGTGTAGGTCACGCGCCATTGTCTGCCTGATTTTCTTGATATGTCCAGTCTGTCTGATTTGCTTCTGCAGCCATCTGTGAGTAATAACTCTGTAAAGTTATGTTTAACTTTAAGTATTTTCTGACTGATATGATATGATATGTTTTTCTGAAATGCTACTTTATGAGTTATGAATGAATGTCCAATTTTCTGAAATGTACTGTGGCACCCTTAGTTCACGTGGCCCTCGCCCGGGGGTAACAATACCGCGGCCAATCTGTATCTGGCCCTCGCCCGGGGGTAACAATACCGCGGCCAATCTGTATCTGGCCCTTGCCTGGGGGTAACAATACCATGGCGACTTGCGCGCAAGATATGAACCTTTATGGTCGTTGGTACCAACTATATATGTGGGTCTCTGGACTAATCTGATCTGATAGCTAATGGGTGTACCACGTATGATCTTATGCAAAATCTGAATATGAACATGAGTGTGTACCTGAATCTATTTCTGTTTTGAAATCTGAATATGTTCTGATTTAAATACTGGATTCTAACTTGTGATGGACATCATTCATAAAACCCCTTTACTCTGTTATTATTCACTGGGTTTTAGCTCACTGTATTATTTATGTATGTAGGTGATCAGACGCGTGACCAGGCTTAGAGGCTTCTGTCTGGAATTTGTTTTGTCAACCAACCTATGTGCCTCCGGTGAAGGTTCCGGAGATGTTAAGTGTTATCGTTATGTGATTTAAAGTTTAAGTTATGTTTTCTTGATTGGTTCAGCAAGTCATGTGTATTTTGAAAAAGGGACTAAGTCCCTTTCTGCCTAATCTGTATATATATTATGACGTGAGGATGATGTGTATATAAGTACATGAAAAGTTTAAAATTTTTCTGTCTCATATAAGTTTGCACAGCTCAATGGACGTTGTATATTATTATTTGCTTCCGCTAGCCCCTAATATTATGTTAATCTGTCTCAGAGCCTTCTGTAACAACCCTCACCACTGATCACTGATTTATGACTGATTACTGTTAAACGGAGACTGATTCTGATTGATAATAGAATTAGTGGAATACTGAACTGACTGACTGAGATTTGAACCTGATTGACTGACTGTATCTGTTTAAATGCATTTTCTATCTGTTGAATGTGTGATTATCTGTTCATGTTTATGTGTTTAAACTGCAAATTGAAGGCCTTATCGGCGGCCGAACCAGGAATTGATTAGTGAATTGCGATCACCATAATTTATGTGACTTTATGATGTAATTACCTGAAAATTGATTAGGTATGATTAAATTAGATTAAATATTGATAAAATGCAAAGTTGGCTTTATTTACCAAACTAGCCCTTAGTGGGCCACTATCTTAGACACATCTAGAGGCTTGCATACATTGAATCAAAACATTCATCAGCTTCATTTCCTTGTTTCCACCGAATTTAGAGAGAGAGAAAGTGAGAGAATTGTGTTTTCTTCTTGTTTTGCTTGGAGACTTGGAGATTTGGAAGAGTAATTGCATATTTGAACTCCTACACCTCTAAATCAAGACCTAAGGTAGAACAACTACCCTTTTGTTTGTTTTTGTTAGACTCTTGCATGATTTAGAGTTAAGTGGAAGTCTAGAGCCAATTTATGGCTTGTAATGTTGTATTGAGGCTTAATTGTTGCATGCATGTATACATTTGGTAGTTTTGAGGTTATAGTCCATGATTCCTCACATGCATGTCCATTTTTGGTCTCAATTCATGAATTTATCTTGGCTTTGAAGGAATGAGCTCATTTGAGCAAATGTTGGAGCTTAATCCTTGCATGCATGGCATATGTTTGTGATTTGAGGTTATCCTTCATAAGAATGTACATGCATGTTCATATTTCTACCATGAGCCATGAATTCACCATGTTTTTGGAGTAATAGACTCTTTTGAGCATGTATTGGAAGCTTTGATTTGATTTAATCTCATGCATGTCACTTTGTAGCATGTTCATGCATGTTCATGGAAAATGGGTTTGAAATTGGGTTTGTTTGAAACACCCTTGGGCTTTGATTTTACCAATTGAGCTTTAAATCATGTGATTCTATGGGTTTACAAAGGTTTTCTAGAAAATGGGCCCAAGAGGATCGATTTTGGTGTTTGAACCTTGAGTTTTGAACTTAGAACACAAACCTGGATTTTCCAGATTTTTGTCTCCCGCTCGAGCGGGGAAATCAAGCTCCCAGTACTTTGACCTGTTTTACAGTCCGCTCGAGCGGAGAAATCGAGCATCCAGTACTTTGCACTGTTCATCAGTCCGCTTGAGCGAAGGAATGTACGCTCGAGCGGAGTATTGGGTGACACGCTCGAGCAGGGAAGTTGACGCTCGAGCGGGTACCTTTGTTTGCATGTCCGCTCGAGCGGGGAAAGATGCACTCGAGCGGAACCCTGTTTCACCAAAAATGTTTTCTATGCACATCCTTCCATCCTCATTCCACCCTAGGCATTCTTAGGCCTAGTTTAAGACATCTTAATGAGGATATAGATGTAGAACACACCGAGGCATTTAGGGATTAAGTTATTATCTTTCCTAATTGTGAAACTTAGAGTGTGTTCAATCTGTTAACTGTCTAGGGTTGGCATTCCGAGGAGACGCTCTAGCCCACTGTAGCCTAGAACTCTGTGAGTAACAATTGTGTAAAGATATGTTCAAAATGATTATCTTTTGAATACCGAACTGAACTGTTTACCGAACTGATATTGATTACTGAATGAATGTATGTTCGTTATTTCTGAACTGTACTGTGGCATCCTTAGCACCTACTGTTCACTGTTACTGTTACAGAGATCTCTGTTTGTTCCCTCGTTGGAACCACTACTGTTTACTGATTGATGGCTATCATTACTGTTCGTCTTCCAAGACCTACTGTTTACGGTACTGTTATGCTAATGGATGTACCACATATGACTGATTGACTGAAATACTGATTTAATGAACTGTTTTCATTACTGTAAGGACATTCATTCTAAACCTCTTTACGTATTATGTTATTCACTGGGCTTTAGCTCACTGCTCATATATATATGTAGGTGTACAGGCACCGGACCAAAGCTAGACGCGTCGGGATTATTCCAGTTTTGTCAAGCCAGCCTATGTGTCTCACTGCGAGGTTCCGAGTTTGCCATGCTATGGCTTTGGGGTGTTTTATTTCCCCCGTCTGTCTCCGTACTATTTGTATCACTGTATAGACTGTTACCTACTTTACTGTACTGTTATCAAGGGATTAGGTCCCTGTACTGAATGACTGTAAATGTTTGTTTAGACTGTATTGCTCTGAATGTATGAATACATGAAAAGTCTTTTTGCATACAGACCGTCACAGCTCATTGGACACTGTTCATTTACTGTTTTGGCTTCCGCCAGGCCCCTGTACTCTGTTTTTACTGTTTTACTGTCAAGAGGCCTTCGGTAATCTCGGATTACTGGCCGGTTACGGTGCTAAACCCATAGGGGCGGGTTTGGGTCGTGACACCTTCGGTAATCTCAGAATTACTGGTCGGTTATGATGCTAAACCTATAGGGGCTGGTTTGGGTCGTGACAAAAATCCAACACATATGAATTCCTTGAAAAGTTCCAACACATATGATTATTATCGCTCATAATAACACTTTAATGCATTAAGAACAAGCATAAAAAAAAATTCTTGAAAAGTCCAATACATATGATTATTTTCAAAATATTAAACTTTAATATAATATAATAATAATAAAAGACATTTAATTCACTGAAAAAGTCCAACACATATGATTATTATCAAATATTAAACTTTAATATAATATAAGAAAGGAAAAAAGAAGACATTTAAAAAATATATATTTAAAAATCACAATTCACATATATAGATAATTATAAATACAATTCGTGCATAGCACGGGTGATATGCTAGTAGTACTAATGTATTGGGAATGGCAAAAAAACAAAGCATAGAAAGTGAGTGGAGCCTATTGCCACATCATTAATACTCCCCTAATGCTCCTTTTTTAATGCTCCCAAGCATTTTTCAATATTCAAACCATTCAAATCATTGAAAATTTAAATTATCAAACATTTTCAGTCTTTTTTACTGTGTGATTTTGAATATTCTTCCTTGCATGACTGGTTGACTACCCTCGTAGTCCAATCACCACACCTTTTTGCAATCTAATTCCCCCATTTGCCTTCCCTTTCCATTGCTTTCATCCTCCACCTACCTTATATTTTTCAACCACCCCCCTCCCTCCCTCCTCTCTCTCTCTCGTAAGAATTTATTCTTAATTAGGCTCTCATTGACTATATTTTATTTGATTTGTGAAAAATAGATTGAACGTGATTCAGATAGATTGACTGGTATAAGCCCAAAATTACTATTGTGATCCATAAAGTTTGGGCCATGGTCATTTTGGTGTATATATTATTTTATATGTGGATATGTGATATGAAGGTGTAAGGCTTGTTTTAAGTTATTTGGGTTCCTTAATGGGAGGACCCAGTAATTGTTTTATTTAGGCCCAGTCCCCTCTCCTATCCTTATTAGGGTTTACATATATCTATATATATGTAGATCAAAGGGTTGTCAGCCCCATTGAAAAGACAATAAAAAGATTAGGAGGAGGGGAAGAGTTAGTGTTAAGGTTTTCCAATTGTGAATTCCATATTCTTTCAAGGAAGCAAAACTCAAGACAATAACGAAATCAAACGGTATGTATCCAAGTTTATATTTTAGTAGTTACTTATATTCATAGTGTTTTGATTTCTAGTATATAGATCCTATAATCTTACATGTGGTATCAGAGCAAGTTTATACTAGAATCAAAATCATGGCAGATTATTTCAGTAAAATTATTTTATATAATGATAAGGAATAAATTAATTTTTCTTTTACTGAATGATGCTTTTGTATCTCAAAATTGTGCTTTAGTAATTTCAAGCAGACTTTTTCAATGTAACGAGTACATACTGTTTGAGTATTGATAGTTTGCTTCCAATTGTGTTTTATAAAAAAAATAAAATAATAAAATAAATAAATAAAATAAAATAAAAAAATTGTTATTGTTTTTATTTTTATAATTAAATTATAGATTGCATGATGGGTTACAGATTGCATTATTATTAATAAATAAATAAAGTTTTAAAAGTGGACAAATATTTATTTTTGTAGTCCCAGTTGGAAGATTTTTGAATCAATATGGGTGATACTGCCGAAGTGGTTAACTTATTGAGATTTAAAGTGATTTACCAATAAGGATTTTGGGAAGCTCTTCTAATATTATATCACTCAATTACCTACCCAAAGGGGGTTAATTGAGTGCATTAATTTTAGAGTTAGTGTGAGCCGCTGGTAAGAGAAATTTTATTGTTTTTGAAAGAATTTATCTACCCAAAGGAGATAATTTCTTGATAAATCATTCTTGCTAGTTGATTTGTATATAGGTGTTAGAATGTGTCTTATATATTTGAGTAATGCTAGAGACCCCAAATATTCTACTAAAGTTTTACCAAATGTCTCACATGGGTGTGGGACCCACACAATGTGGGTCCCATGTGGGTCCCACACCCATGTGAGACATTTGGTAAAACTTTTGGTAGAATATTTGGGGCCTCTAGCATTTTTGTATATATTTAGCCCAAGGTATTTATATAATGATACATTCTGAAACATCTGACAATATTGTTAAAATTTATTTGCAGCCCATTGTTGTGAGATTATAATTATTGCCCATGTATAATTAATTAAGATTATATTGAAGTTTAAAGATGTTGATTGTATTCTATATATTCAACCCAAAGGTGTTTATATAGTGATACATTCTAGCACATCTGAGAATATTGCTAAAGTTTATTCGCAGCATATTCTTGTGAGATTATACTAATTGCTTATGTATAATTGAAAGTTGGAGTTGTGAACATGCTTTCTATATATTCAGTTTAAGAGTGATACATTTTAAATATTTGAGAATATTAATTGTGATTATGAGATTATTATTGTCCATATATAATTGAATGATATTATATTGAATTGAAAGCAATGAAGGAGATATTTTTATGAAAATCAAATTTACTGCATTAAAGTTTTGATTATGAATCGGTTAAAAGATATTGAGTTAGCTTTAAGACTAATTGATTTAGATATTGACATACTCAAGAATGTGTCTTCTTAACCATTTATATTAAGACCTCAATATAGTGTGAAATATTGAAATTATATTCAATGTTAACTATTTAAGAAAGTAGAGTTTTAAAATATTCACTAGGTGATTGTTATAAGAAAATCTAAATTATACTCTGCAATGCTCTATATAATACCTTCAACTTTTACAAATCATTATCTCTCTTCAGTGTTTTATGTTTTCCTTTTCAGAATATTCCGCAAATCTCTTTATATATTATTAACTCAAGTAAGAAATTTTTTTTAGAGTTTTTTGTGAGCTATGACACTCTTCCCACCTTCGGAATCTCCTTATTTGTTTTTTAAACTGCTTAAAAAAATACTTGTGTTAATCAAAATTTTATTTTTTGGTCAAGTTATTTAAGTTAGAGTCTAGTAATTTTATATCATCCATGAAATAAAATTCAATTTTAATGTCAACAAAATAAGCATTGTTATTATTTTTAATTTTGGTAATAAATAAAATAATAATAATTGAAATAGATTTTATTTTGACTTGGATAATAATTATCATAAAGTGTGTGGGAGAAATTATTCTATTAATTTTATAAATGAGTATTGATGTTATGCATTTGTCTATCTCATTTATGTTGAAAAACATATTGGTGAAGATTTTAAAATTATTAATTGAAGATGGATATTATAGTGAACATGATAATTTTGGTTAATGTAGTAACCTCTTATTAATTTTTACAAAATTGTGGAATCAATTTAAATATATCATGGTTGTAACTTCGGAAGAAAGTTGAGTACTTGAGCGTCGTAATTGGACTCTAATAAAATGATGATGCATATGTTAACATGTTTAAATTATACGAGTGTTTTTGTGATAGAATGTTTTTAATTACTATATATACTTGTGTATACATTACATATAATACTAAGTTAAAAATATTTGAAAAAAAAAAAAAAACACTTTTGAACTGTGAACTAGTAGAAAATTTAGAATAACTTTTGAGTTTGGGATTGTACAGAAGTAAAGAATTTTATGATATATTTTTTAATCAAAATGGGACCTATAGCTATTTGTTGTTACTTTGTAAGTTGTCAATGGTTCTATTATTTTGGTTCTGACATAAGAATCTTTTAAGCTTTTAAAATGTGAAGTTATTAGATTGGTGAACAGTTTAAATATATAAATCTTTTTGTATACTTGTGCCTATTATAATAAATTGGTCCGTTCATTCTCACATAGAGAAAGTGAGAGTGCAAGTAGAATCTGAAGTGTCTATTCAGTCTATTGATAAAAGTTGAACATGTATAACACGTGCAACTTTCTAGACATTCTCATACAATTAAAAGATCCTTGCGATTATATTATTTTTCTAAATGAGCAATATCAAGAGATTGAAGAGATGATTGTTACGTATGATGAAGATATTGGCGATTTGAAATATGGTAAATGAATTGGTAGAAATTATTAATTAGATATGAGATCATGTTATACCTTTTTAAAAGTTTGAAATCTAATGACTATTTTTTAAAGATAAATAAATTAATACAATGCTATTGCAAGAGGTTGTGATTTGAAAAGAGTATTGTTCTTACCAATGTTATAAATATAGGTTTATAATGATTATAGTAGTATTGTGACATTTTTATCTATTGCTTCGCCAAACAAAATAAATTTGATTTGTAAGTCAAATAAATTTATCTATGGTTTTAAACGAATTTCTGAGTAATGATATTTAAAGGTTCACCAAATATTATTACTTGGCTTTATGGATAATACTATTAATTTATGCATATCTCTCAAGGTCAGTGAGAGTAATTTATTTTTTTTGATCCTTTATACTGATGGAATTTTACTTACTAGTAATAATTTCGAATTAATACTTGATGTGAAGATATTGTTGTTAATAAATTTTTTATATAAAATATCTTGATAAAGTATTTTATGTGTTTAGCATTAAGATACTTGAAAAATAATTTAGAGGATTATTTGTCTCATCTCAAAGAGTATACCTAGAGCACATTTTTACTGAATTTAATATGCAAAATTGAAAGTTTTACTTTGCTTTTCTTAATGATCGAGATTAATTAAGTAACATTCAGTATTCATAAAATGATTTTGAGAAAAAATTCATGAGGAATGTCTTGTATGCTAGTGTTGTGAGAGTTTAATGAATTATGAAGTTTGAATTTAATTTGGTGCATATGCAATTAGTTTGTTAGACAATTATTATTTTAATTTAAGCTTTGACCATTGGGTTGAAAGACATAAAGTGTCATGATATTTATAGAGAATTAAAGATTATACAATTGGCTATAGAAGAATTAATCATGTTAATATTATTGGTTGTATAATGTCGACTTTGAAAGTTGTTCAGATGATATATAGTGTCTATTACTAGTTACATTTTTATGTTTGCATGAGGTGTTATTTCATAAAAGAGTTTCATAAAATCTCTTATAATTTTTTACTATGCAAACATGTTTTAGAGTTCGACTTGAGTTATGTAATTAAAGAATTTTATTTCAGAGCTTGGAATTGTTAATTTCATCCCCAAACCTATAAAGATGTATTATGATATATGGTTTTAATTTTCTCTATGAAGAATAACAAAAACTCTGATGATGTTAAATACATAAATTTAAAGTACTTCAAAATTAGAGAGTTGTTAAAGATGATATTCTTTATAAGCACATGTTATAGAATACATACTAGTTGATCTTCCAAATATAGGGCTTAGGCCAAATTTTAGTTTGCCAAATATATTGAGCATATGGGTACTTTACAGTTTTTTATGTGCTTGGTTAAAAATTTTTTTTACCCATGAATATTATCTATAGTATATTTCAATTAATAAAGTTTAATATGTTTATTCACATTTTGTTTATAGTTATGTGTGTGTACACATAAATGGTAATTGTCATATACGTATACCTCTTATATGAGCTATTACAGTTATATTTTAATTTTGAGATATAAAGATTAATACTTTGGTTTAGAAGTGTATATGGATCCATAAAGTATGATGTTTGGTTTAAAGCATAAAACACCTTGGTTTAGAGGAATAAAGGCTTCTTTTAGAAATGTAAAATGGAATAAAATTCCTTGCAGGGTCTTGTCAAGACTATACAGATGATTGAATGCGGAATTAGCATGTTATATAATTTTTGGATCAATTATGCTGAAATTTCACACTACACTTTATCACATATAGGAATCCATGTTGGTGAGATATTAGTGTTTGTAATTGTGGAAGGTGTTATGTTGTTCAATAGCATAATTACCGCTACAGTTCGATATTAATATTTCTCATTGAACGGGATTCTGTGTTGAGATGTTTCTATTATGAATTATGTTTATGTGGCCACTAAAGTTGTTTAATTCGAGAGTCATTTTTTCTTAAATAAAATATTTTCTTAAAGTAGTAGTCAATGTTGCCTAAGTGGGAGAATGTAATAATTTATTCTTAATTAGGCTGTCATTGACTATATTTTGTTTGGTTTGTGAAAAACGGGTTGAACGTGATTCAAATAGATTGACTGGTATGAGCCCAAAATTATTATTGTGATCCATAAAGTTTGGCCCATGGTCATCTTGGTGTATATATTATTTTATATGTGGATATGTGATATGGAGGTGTAAGGCCTGTTTTAAGTTATTTGGATTCCTTAATGAGAGGGTCCAGTAATTGTTTTATTTAGGCCCAGTCCCCTCTCTTATCCTTATTAGGGTTTATATGTATCTATATATATGTAGATCACAGGGTTGTCAGCCCCATTGAAAAGACAACAAAAAGATTAGGAGGAGGGAAAGAGTTAGTGCTAAGGTTTTCCAATTGTGAATGCCATATTCTTTCAAGGAAGCAAAACTCAAGATAATAACGGAATCAAACGGTATGTATCCAAATTTATATTTTAGTAGTTACTTATATTTATAGTGTTTTGATTTCTAATATATAGATCCTATAATCTTATCTCTCTCATAGAGAGAGAGAGAGAGAGAAAGAAGACTTTTCTTCTAGAAAAATATTTGGTAGTGCACAAGAGGAGGGAGTCAACACACACACACACATTGCCAGCAGACAGAGTCATTCTAGAAAAATATTTGGTAGTGCACAAGAGGAGGGAGTCATGAAAACCAGCATGATATTCTCAACTATTCCCCCATGCTTGTTAATATACTCTAGTGGTTGAACACATGGTATGCGATTTGTGATTTTTTTTACCAATTATTAATATTATAATTATATGTGTTTTTTAAATTAATATATAATATGTATATAAAACATGAAAATTTATATAGATAAATTAATCGGTATTTAAAATATAACTAAATAAAAAATAAATACATACTCGGTTGAAGAATTTAAATGATAAATGAAATTTTTTATAAGGTCTCGTTTGGGAACAGGCTAATTTAGTAACTTTTTGGCTATTTGGTTAAAATATGAGCTAAAAAAAACTAGTATGTTTGGGATGATTTTTTGGCTTTTTACGAAAAGATGTGCAAAAAGTAGAGAGAAAAGAGAATCTTTGACTTTTTGGTATGGGTTGTTGGCTTTTTGGCTAATTTAGTAACTTTTTGACTTTTTGACTAAAAATGATGGTTCCTATAAATATTAATTTATAATTAGATTATTGAGATCACAATCTTATTTTAAATAAGAAACAATAAATAGGTCTTTTAAATATATAGTATTACGTAACTTTTTTTTCTATCAACTTTCACTTTAATTTTCTATAATCCGTACCTGCAATACAATTGCAAGTATAAAATTAATTGCACAATTACACAATTTTATTTAATAGTTCATTTTATAATACAAATTCATTGAATCCACAGTTGCATATTATTTGTAAACTATTGGTGTAACTATTGGTGTAAGAATGCATTAATATCAATATGTAATATATATTTATACATGAGTCTCGTTTTCTGTATCACAAATATCTTGCATAATGAAAAACGTAATATTAGTCATTAGTACACAATTGCTATACAATTGTCATGAAGAAAAATAAATATAAAAAGTACAATTATTGTCGTGATGTAGGTATTTTGCAAAGTCTGGGTTTATTATTGAAAGTGTTTGTTGTGGACACCTGTTTGTATAACATATATGTATAGATGTATTGAATATAAGTTGATAGGAGAACAATACATAATTTTATAATTTTTTCCTAATAAATATAACTATATTACTAAAACGATATATGTTAGAAAAGTAAAGTATCCGATGGAAATATAACATTATAAATTGATAATGTATCAATACAGTAACATAAATAAATTTATATTTATATTTTTATATATTTATATATATAGACATTGACATATATAGGATATCACAAAAGTAATATGTGAAATTTTTTGCAACAATATAATACCGGAAACAATGAGAAATTAATTATTTATAATTAAATAGTTGGTTATAATGTAAATGTTTAGTGTTATATTTTTTTATGTGTGCACCATTTTTTAATTAGGTTATTAAATTCACATAAAAATTGAAATAAATTTGTGAATAATTTGTGTAAAATTAGAGATTAGTGAAGAAAGATATAAAAAAAGAAAAATTTATAGTGTTCTGTTTGATTTTTTTTTTAAACTTTGTTTTGAATTTTTTTATTTTCATATTTTTTGTCTTTGACACTATTTATTTTAATAATCCATTTAGTTTTTTTTTAGATTCACTTAATTTAATACTTCTAATTTTTAAATTTTACTTTTAGATTTAGATTAATTTAATCAGAATACATTTAGAAAATAATTTGTTGTGTATTTTTTTCTGAAAAAAATTATTAATATTAAATAATAATAATAACAAAAAAATATATAATAATAAAAAATCAGTACATGTTTGAATTTATAATTTTTTTAACAATATTTTATTTTTTAAAGTGCCATGTAAAATATTACAGTTCATAAAATATAATTTAAACAAAAAGAAAATGTATGAAGATAACTTGCGAATTTTTGAGATGCAACACAAATCTCTGTTTAAAAACGCATATACTTTCCTCCATCTAGATTCGAACGAATGCACACAACTTTAAGATTTAACCAAAATTATTCATAGTGATTTGATCAATGATAGACAATTGTAAATATTATGTATATGAGTAGTATAGATGCAGACAAAGAAAATAATAAAGAGTAATTATTTTTTTTTCTTTAATCATCATCAATGTAAAAAATAGGGAGACGGTTTGTTTATATTTATATAGGACTCTTGAAAGTAGATATATCATTTTTGAGTGTTCAACTCCAAAAATAAATATGGTTTATATAGGATTCTTTATGACTTTTAAAAAATGTAGTAGATTTGAAAGGGTAAAATTGAGATTTCAAAAAAGAAAGAAAGAAAAATATGACAGACTATTCACACTTTTATAATGGTAGTAGCTAGTAGATCTGTGTTTGGGTTGTTTGCTTGTCAACAAGTTTGTTAGCAGTTGGATTCCTATCTCGTTGTTCATTTAGGCTGTATTTGGATCATAAATTTGAATAAAAATTTAAAAAAAGAAGAAAAAAGAAAAAAATAATTAAAATCTGAATAAAATATAAGTACATTTCGCATACCTTTTTTATTTTTCATTTTAAATTTTTATCAAAATTCATTATTTAAACACAGTCTGTCTTTTTTATCCCATGCTAGAATTTGGTATTTTCTTGAATTGTGATTTTTGATTATAGAGGAGGTACAGGATTCGAGGTTATGAAAAAACGTTGAACTCTAGATTGTGCTAAGCTAAGTTGTTAACCCGTTAATATGCTATAAAATATTTATAAATAAAAAATAAAAACTAACTTTGATTGTAGTTGTTCTTTGTTGTTTAGTTTCCTCTGTAACCATAAATTCTATGTACTTTTCAACCTTTCGGATTGAAGATCTTACATTTTGTCCAAAAAAAACAGAAAGCCAATTTTATTATGTTTTCATATATTTTTTTTTTGGGTAATAAAAAGATTCAAAAATTTTAAATATCCCTTATTTTCATATCATTTTCATTTTTATGTGAAAATAATTTTTGAAAATTCAAAAACAACCTTTTGTTTCCTAAAAAAATTGAGGCCTTGTTTGGTTTGACTTTGGGAGATAAGTTTTCAAAAAATATTTTGGGGAGAGAGTTTAGAAATTTTTGTAGTTTGTTTGGTTGTATATTTTGAAAATAATTTTAGAGTTTAGTAATTTGGGATGATTTTATATTTTGTTGTAATTGAATAGATGTATGTGAAAGAAAAAATGATTGAAAATGAGAGAGAAGAGAGAAAAAGTGATTGATTGATTTGTAGGAGAGAGAAAGTGATTTTGGAAATTTTTTAAGAAAAATTACAAACCAAACAAAATTTTTAAAAATTTTCTCCAAATTTTTTTTTCCCCAAAGCCAAACCAAACAAGGCCTGAATGTTTTCAGAAAATTTTCTTCAAAATAGCTTTTGGTAACAAATCTAGGTTTTATTTAAAAAAATGAAAAATAATAATAAAAAACGACAACCAAATAAATTCTAATTAAACATCTATGAATTGAACAAGTCATTTGAAGAAGCCTCTGTCTACCTTTTTTTTAAACCATGCATGCACCTATATTCGGTATTTTGAAAAGTTGGTAAAAAATTAATTTTTTTATTTTTTTATTTTTTTGGTGACTTTTTTGTGAATTTTTTTTGTGTAAAAAAGTTAAAAAGTTAAAAAAGTTGACTTTTTAGCAAGTTTCCAAATTATTCCTCAAACATGGTTTCCACTTTCCACTAACATTTTAATTAAATTAAAAAAAAAAAAAGAATTGATCAAGGCACCAATAACCAAAGAAAAGTAATAAAAATAAAGGGTGTGTTTGGTTTGATTTTTAGAGATAAATTTTCAAAAAAGATTTTGGGAGAGAGGGTTTAGAAATTTTTTTGGTTTGTTTGGTTGTATATTTTGGAAACGATCATGCTACGTAGCTCGAAACTCGTGGCTCGAAACGCGGATCGACACCAAACGACATCGTTTTGGTGTCGATTTTTGTTTTTTTTTTTTTTTCCTGGTTTCCTGGTTTTTGGTTCAGAACGAAGAAGAAGAAGAAGAAGAAGGGAGAAGAAGAGAAGGGAGGAGGAGGAGGAGGAGGAGGAGGAGGAGGCCATAAAAATGGCTGGAGGAGGAGTCGGGGCCGGAGCTGCGACGATCGGAGCTTCTGTGCCAGGCGAGGCGGTGACGACGACGAGGCGAGGCGGTGACGGTGACGAGGCGAGGCGGCGGCGAGGCGACGAGCTGTGATCGGCGATCGGCGAGGCGGTGGCGGTGGTGCCTCCTCTTTCTCTTCCCTCTCTTTCTCCCCTCCTCTTCCGTTTTCGAGCCGTTCAGAGCTCGAAAGTTTCGAGCTCTGAGTCATTTTCCTTTTGGAAATTGTTTTAGAGTATGGAAGTTTGGGATGATTTGATGTTTTGTTATAATTGAGTAGATGCGTATGAGAAAAAAAATGATTGAAAAGAAGAGAGGAGAAAAAAAAAAGTGATTGATTGATGTGTAGAAAAGCGAAAGTGATTTTGAATTTTTTTTTTCCAAAATCACTAAATCAAACAAAACTTTAAAAAATTTTCTCTAAAATTTATTTCTCAAAAGCAAATAGAAAAGGCCAAAATTTTTGAGACTCTTTAAAAGTCTAACTCAATACTACCTCATCTTTTAATGAAAATGGAATAGACTTAGAAAAAGTCTATATCATAAAACTGATAAAAAATTTGACAATAATTTTAAATTTACGGTGTACATTTAAAATTCCCTGTGGTGGGATAATAGCTCTATTAAATCTTGGCTACAGATTATAAATTCTGAATAAATTTTTAGTTATTTATTTATTTTCCTTGGGTATATATAGCATTGCTGAATAAACTCAGAGAAGTTGAATAATAATAAAAGAGGGGTGCTATTAGCATCCCATGAATTATTTTGGATCTCTCATTTCTTTAGACTCCCACTTATAAATTTTAAAACTCTCAAAATTTCTTTTTCCCCCTAAATAATACCAAAATTATCATTGTGAAAACATTTCACCCATTGACTCCACCCATTGAATGCACACTCCCACACCCCAAAAAAATCTCTCTTCCAAAAAATCCTAACAAAAACCCACCAAGAAGAAAAAGAGCAAATGTGATTACTGTTTCTATTGCCTCATTCACCATTATTACAGTTGGTATAATCTCTCTCTCTCTCTATATATATATACATAATTTCTTAGTTTTCTTTTCTTGTAGGAAAAAAATTATAATAATTGGTTTGGTTGTTTTGTTAGTAGATATTATAAAATTGTGAGTTTAGCAGAGATTTACGCAACAATATTATTAAAGTTACGTGATAAAGGAATAACTTTTGAAGTTAATAATGGTTTTGGCTACTTCTGATAACTTCTGCAAGTGTTAAAAATTTTGATTATTCAATGTGTTATGAAATTTTCATGCTCGGACATGCATTCCCGAACATTACTTTTTTGTTCAGGAATGCCTTCTCGAACAAATAAGTAATGTTCGGGTCTGTATTCCCGAACTTGAAAAAATGAAAATTTCTGCAAGTGTTAACAATTTTGACCGTTCAATGTGTTAAAAATTTTCATGTTTGGACTTGTATTCCTGAACATTACTTATTTGTTCAGGAATGTCTTCCCGAGCATATAAGTAATGTTCGAGCCTGTATTCACGAACTTGAAAAAAATGAAAATTTCTACAAGCGTTAAAATTTTTGACTATTTAATATATTAAGAATTTTCATGTTCAGACTTGCATTCCTGAACATTACTTATTTGTTCGGGAACACCATCTCCGAACAAATAAGTAATGTTCGGGCTTGTATTCCGCCAAAGGGTTGCCGCTTTTATCACCGGAATATTGCCATTGCCAGAGAAGTGTAGGTAGTCAAATGGTTGTCACTATTATCGCTGAAATATTGCCACCAAAGGATTTTTAAGGTTTTAAGGGTGGGTAGGTTTTGAAGGTGAGATTTGGGGAAGATGGATGGGTGGTAATAGAGGTAGGTGCTCTCATAAATCCTAATTCATGATGTAGTGGGTGTGTGTAGGTTTAATTGCTACTGTTACTGTCGGAATATTGACACCAAATGGTCTTCAAGGTTTTGAGGGTGGGTAAGTTTTGAAGGTGAGATTTGAGGAAGATGTATGGGTGGTGATGGAGGTAGATGCTCTCATAAATCCTAATTCATGATGTAGTGGGTGTGTAGGTTTAATTGTGCGAAGAAGTGTCGTAAAATTAATGATGTCTTTTTTAATAATTTTATTTGAGGTTATTATTGTAATAAAAAAATTAAAAATTGAGAAGCTCAAAATAATTTATGAAATACTAATAGTAGCACTCTAACAAAACACATGGACACAATTTGTCCTAGGCCCGATTTGGTGTAGCAATTAGCTTAAACGTCTTTATGGGATCTCAAAGTGCATTCCCTACTTCGACTAAAGGGTTGATATTAAGTTGGGCTGCGCCAGACCAGCCCATAAACCCATGCCCACATCGGCCAGTGGAAAATGAGAAAAGCCTACATGTCATGTTTTCTTCGTCTCCTTTAAAAAAGAAAAAGAAATAAAACAAAAAAAAACCCAGCTACAAAAGCTTTTTCAGAAAATACTTTTCAAAAAATTCTATTTTCTTATTTTTCGTATTTTTTAATTTTTACTAATTTTTTTTTAATATTTTAAGCAAATTTTTTTACTTTTTAGACACACCTAACATAAATACACCTAAAAAATAAAAAAATTATAAAAAAAATCTTTTAAAAATTCGCTAAATAGCAAAAATACAAAAAAAATACAAGAATTTAGTACATTTTTTGTATTTTTATGTATTTATTAATTTTTTAAAATATTTTTTCACAATTTTTTTACTTTTTAGATATATCTAATTAAGATGCATCTAAAAAAGTTTTAAAAAAATGTTTAAAATTTAAAAAATATTCACTAAAAACAAAAGAATACAAAAACCAAAAATTCAGTTTTCAAAAAATTTAACCCAAAAAATTCAAACCAAACACACTGAATGTTTTTGGTGTTTCTTAAAATTAAATTATTTTTAGAAATATAATAGATTTCAAATTATATTCAGAAAATAAGTTTCTAAAAATAATCAAAACGAAAAAGTAAAAATGAAACGCAACCAAACAGGCCCAATTTGTTACCCATACATATAGTTCTAAAAATATTTTTTAGAATTGCTCTCACTAAGGCTGTTTTTGAATCATGGATTTAGGTAAAGATTTGAAAAGAGAAAGAAAAAAAAAACGTTAACAAAATGTGAATTAAAAAAGGGTAGAAGTTATATATATATATATATATTTCAATTTCCATTTCACTTTCTATTTCCAAATCCATAATTTAAACATAACGTAATAGTTTGAAAGACATAAATTTTTTGGGGGTTAAATTTGATGCTTAAAGTATTTAGTTGTTCTTATTTTGCCCCAATTTCCAACATTTGTCCAAATTTTGTTGAAAAATGCCAGGTCTGCGTCACTTTGTTCCTTAAAGTTGCTTTGATCCAATTTAGTTTTTAAAATATTTAAAAATATTAGAATCCTAAAAAACAATAAAATTTTATACAATACTCACATAGGTGTGAGACCAAAATCTTAACAACGCTCTAGATGAGAAACCCATGATGAAAAACCTTAGGCTTATGCCTTCCTTAGTGGACTTGGCCTAGATGAGTTAGCAACCTGAGCTGCAGGTAAAGCTCAACAAGTTGAGATTTAAGTTTACTTTTAAATTTTTTAATTAATTTATTTTTTATTAATATGTTTTAAAAAAATTATTTCTGATCGGGCTTGTGGGTGGAATATCAGGGTCACCTTTTACGGATCAACGGGCTGGGCTATTAAATTGGGACGGGCTTCAACACCTAACATAGGCCAATCCATTTCTTATTTGGCCTAACCAACCCTATTTAGAGTAAAGGCTTATGCTAGTTCGACAGGCCTAGGCAGGGTAACGGGTATTTGGGCAGAAGTGCTACAGACCCCACGGGCCACGACCCCGACGCACCTGTGAGAGAGAGGGAGAGGGCACCTGTAAGAGACAGTGAAGAAAAAAAATAAAATAAAATAAAAAATGAGTGGTCATCAATCAATTACGGATTATGGAAGTCACAATTTTTTAGGGTCTCAAGCATTAATCGGTATTTGGGCTAAGTGATGACCGTTTAACTTTGACATTTTTACTATTGTAAGTTTGGCAACCCAAAAATAATTCATCTTTTTATCTTTTTTCCATCACATCACCTCTCTACTTTTCTACACATTTTTTCGTAAAAAGATAAAAAGTGCACTTATTTAGGTCATCCCAAACAATCAATATCAGCTTGTGGTAGGGTGATTGTATTTGCATTTAAAAAATAATTTAATATGTCCCATTAAAATTTTGTAATTTTAGTTTCTATTATATTATAATATAAATTTACTAATAAGGACATCATATATTAAATCTTAAAATAAAATATTATTTTTTTCATAATACACCCCTATCACTTATAGACATTGTTCATATTTAAATCTCTTCATCTTCTTTTTTAAATTTCAATTATTTTCTCTCTTCTTCTTCCTCACTCCAAATCTCTAACATACTCTACCAAAATTCACCATTATTATAACATCATTATTTCTTATTGTATTGTTATTTGTAAATAAAAAAAAATTAAATAAAATCAAATAATAAATAAAAATAAAATAAAAATAAAAATAATAATAATAATTATTATTATTATTTTTTTTGGTTGCAGCAACCCATTAATTGTTCCCACGATGGGATTCCTTTTCTACCATCTAATGCAGCTGCCAAGTCTACCACAAAAGCAAGACCTTTCGTATGTTCTATGTGACGCAGAAAAGTATGACCAAGTCCTCAATTCTCATGGGCTCCCCCCTTATAAGCCTTGGAATGTTTGCCCCTGTGAATGAGAAATTTCAATAATTGGCAATGAAAAGATTGAGAAGAGGATGGTGCGACTAAGACGTGTCTGAGAATGATTGAGAAGAAAATGTCATGGTTGAGAATAGCTGAAAAGAGAAAAATGTGGAGTTTTATTGAATTGATTTTATATTAAAGTTCTGAGAAGAAAATGTCGTGGTTGAGAATAGCTGAAAAGAGAAGAATGTGAAGTTTTATTGAATTGATTTTATATTAAAGTTCTGAGAAGAAAATGTCGTGGTTGAGAATAGCTGGAAAGAGAAGAATGTTAAGTTTTATTGAATTGATTTTATATTAAAGTTATTATTTGGGTGTACCATAAAATTAAAATATTATATTATTCAAGGATACTTTGTGAAAACATATAAGATATATTAGGAATAAATTATATAATTTAATAAAAAATAGTGCAAAATTAAACGTATTAATTGATTTTTTGAGTGTAAATAGAATCCCTTGCATTGCTTGCCATTGCGCATAGTGACCTCGTTGTCACGTACCGACTCATTGGGGGTGCGAGTTCTACACTAAGTACCTTGCAAGCGCATTAGTTTGTGAGCGGTAAGGCATGCAGGGTAGATCCCTATCGCATCTTCTTGGTTGGTCCTTGGGCATAATACACGGTGTATGCAGTACCACTTGTGGAGCCGGCTTCTCGAGAGGATGACAAGCGCCTAATCCGTGACATCGTGCTCTCATTTGCAGTGGGTCGGATCTTTTAATTGGGGAGGCATATGAGCATACAAAATTACGGTGCAAATTGCAATGTTATAGCAGGGCCGGCCCTGACTTATTAGGGGCTTAAGGCGGATTTTTTAAATTGGGCCCTTCATATATCATTATTCAAAAAAAAAAAAAATTTGTTTGGATAAAACAAAAAAGATAAAAATTTATTTCTTTTGCATTACAATTTGACAAAATTTAGATAACAAATATCTATATATACATATATATATATATATATATATATGTATAATAGTTGAATTTTAATTAGTTGAATCGAATCTTTATTTTTTAGCTTACCAATGCTATAAGAACAAAAATTATTGGGGGTAAGGATGAGAATTTTCGATACAACTCAAGCAATATATACAATTAGCAAGTTAAGATTGACTATTTTTAACATGAATCAAAGTATGACACAACTCAATAGCATGAATTATTAGTTATATATTTGAATGTTTACTAAAGGATGCCATGATATTTTTTTAATCTTTTATTTAACTCTATCTAACTAAATAAAAAAGTATGTAAAATAATAATTAAGACTAATATCTTTTTTTCATTTAAGATATATATTTTTTTGTTACCTATTTTAGAGTCAATCTAATAAAAAATATATAATAATAAGGTATAATTTTTTTAATTAGAAAAATGCAATTGAATTAAAATCAAACATTTTATGAATAATTTCATTTAGTTGAAATAAATTTTATAAAATTCAACTTATGAGAAAAATTTTAATCTCTCAATACACTTATTAAGTTATTTCTAACTAAAAGTGAAAGTTTTCACATTAAACATCAATCGAACACGAATCAAAATAACACCACACAACAACATAAAAATAAATAAATTGAGTTAATATTAAAATAATTATGAAATAACATGACATGATACACTCTCCTAATTGGGGGTCCTAAATTTTGTTCAAAATTGAGGGCCCGAGACGACCGCCTCAATTGCCTCACCCCAGGGCCGGCTCTGTGTTACAGTCTGAGTCTACCGTGGCCATTATGACAACAAAATTTTCAGAAGGTATATGTATCATATTTTGTTTCTTTTCTACTTAAATTCTTCGTCTTTCTTTCTTAAAACACTTATCATCATTAAATTATATCTCAAAATTCATCATTAAATTATATCTCAAAATTTTGTACTTCAAAATTATTATATAATTGAACGATTGTAAGTGTTTTAAAACAAGAAAATAGATGGAAATTATTTAAAATGAAGAGAGAGGAGTTTTCGAGTGGAAGATGTTTGGCTTTTGCTCTCGTTTTTTTTTTTCTTTTCCCTTTTCCTTTTTTTGATGAGAAAAAAACACAGGGATAATGTAAATTTGTATGTTAGTTTACCAGTTTTTATTCAACATAATACCAATGATTATTTATATCGTATAATCGTATTGAAGTCGTATAGCTGTCTGTTTTTCAAGAAATTGGATAGGATGTGTTTGGTATACGAAAATTGTACTTTTCACCCTGTTATTTCAATTTAAAATTTTTGGTTATTACATTTTAAATCCAATCTCAATTTAGTCATTATGTTCAAATTAGACATTAAAATTAATTGCTTTGTTTTGATTTTTATAATTTACTTTTCAGAAAATTTTACTTTTTTATTTTTCATATTTTTTCGTTTTCATTGAATTTTTAAAAATATTTTAAGCAATTTTTTTTATAAAATTTTTAGACACACCTAACATAAATACACGTAAAAAATATAATTTTTGTGAAAAAATCTTTATAAAATTCACTAAATACCAAAAATATCAAAATTCAATATATTTTTCATATTTTTGTGTATTTATTATTTTTTTAAAATATTTTACTTTTTAGATACATCTAAATAAAGTGCATCTAAAAAAGTAAAAAAATTACTTAAAATTTTAAAAATATTGACTAAAAATAAAAAATTTAATTTTTAGAAAATTGAATTCAGAAAATTGAAACCAAACACACTGAATAATTTTGTGATAAGTGTTAATCTTGTAAAGTGCACACGTAGAAATAATTAATAATAATTTGGACTGAAGGATCAAATTGACACTAAACTTCAAGTGTAGTGGATAAATTGTTAAAATTAAAATAATAAAGACTAAATTAAAATTTGACTCAAATTATGTGTAAATTAAAAAGTATAATTTCGTGTTAATGGAAAGTTTGAAACCATACATTATTTTTATATGATTTCTATTTTTGTGCGAAAATAGTTTTCGAAGATTTGGAAGACAATTATTTTGGGTTTCTCTAGAAAATTATTTCAAAATAATTTCCAGAAACAGTTTTGCAAACAAATTTTATGTGAAAGTATATGTTGGACTATTGACAGACATAAATCTCTTTCCTGAAAAAGCTTCATAATCTTTTCTTTGCATCCAAACAGGCAAACACGAGAAAACAGGAAAGATGCTTTCAAAAACACAGTTTATGCCTACACAAATGGTGCATTAAGATTAGCATATTTTCACATGATTCCCCCCCTCCCCTTTTATTTGCATAACTTCTCTCTCTCTCTCTCTCTCTCTCTCTCTGTTTTGTTTTTGTTTAATGCTAATCATTGACCTTTTACAATGCGGTTTAGTTAATTACTCACATTCAGTGACAAGATAATTTAAATTACAAAATTTCATAAAATTTCAACACATTCTCAATTCTCTCTAATGATAAACTCTAATATTGAGACAATAATAACAGTCATACCATAATATTCCTCACGACTTCGCAATCAAATGGTATCATAATTCCATTTTTAATACTTCCGCCATCACCATCTCCATCTCCATTCTCGGATTCATCTCCATCTTCAAGTCAACCTAGGGTGATTGTTACATTTAATCCTATGAAAAAACATATAAATAATTCAACTTTCAAGTGATGGAAGGTTGCTTAGTCGAGCTTCATATGTTGGTTTATTGATTTTGAAACTTGCCCTTTCTTTTATCTTGTAATTAAACTCTAGTTAGTTAGAATGCTGTATTTGTGTTGTTAGGATGTTGAGAATGACAGTTGATGCTATATAGTTTCTCTTTACACCCATCTCGATTTTAATATATTAGGATTATGGTTCACAAATATGGGTATAAACTATAAAGAAAAATTATGTGAATGTATTTACGAGCATCCAATGAGTTCCTAAAATTTTATTTGAATTGACAAAAATGCTCCAATTTGCTAACATGTGGTGGCCTTTGATAGGGAGGGTGTTAATTTGCTCTAGTCCTTTTTGCCCTTTATAAGTTGCTTTGAGTTTGTGCTCTATTTGTTTCTCTTTAGTTTCACTTTTTTGTTCCCTCATTTTGTATTTGAATGGCAAAAAAAGTAAAACAATGAAACCTTAGGTAGCGTTCGGTAACGTTTACGTTTTTTTTTTTTATTTACAAAAATTTTATAAATTGATTTTTATTTATTTTTAGAAAAACATAAACTACAAACGTGTTTGGTTTAAACAAAATGTTTGAAAAATTTTAAAAACATAAACTAAAAAATATATTTGTTCAGGCCTAAAATATTTAAATTTATTTTTTATTATTAATGATAATGGGATCATGCACATTATAATTGAAAAAAAATTAATTGAAAAAGAAATTAATTGGAAAAAAAATTATTTGAAAAAAAATTATTAGTTAAATTTTTAAATTTCTGTTTAAAAACTAACGTAGACTTATTTTTTGAGTTTATATTTTTTTCTCAAATTTATAAACTGAGACAACTATTTATAAATTAAAAAAATTATCAAATAAATTTTTATGACAATTTTTTAAAATTTTTATAAATATAAATTGAAAGCCGAAAACGGAATAGTTAGCAAATTGAAAGCCTTGCCGCCGCCGATCGTCGCAGCACCAAAGATCGTCGCAGCACCACCGCCGTCGCCTCCGGCCCCGCCTCCGCCTCCTCCTCCCCCTGTGATTATGTCCCCTCCAGTCCTCCTCCTCCTTCCTCCTTCTCTTCTTCTTCTTCTTCTCTTCTCTTCTTCTTCTTCTCCGAATTCGAGCCAAATTCGAGCCTCCAAATTCGAGCTACCTATCGGAACCGTTTTTAGAGTGATGTTAGACATCTAAAAAATTTTATCAAAAATTTTATTGTCTTACATGGATATAAGTCTCACATTACGTAGATCTCATGTGAGTATCACACTTATATAAGATATTTAATAAAAATTTTGATAAAACTTTTAGATTATGTAACCTTTTTGATATTTTTAAGCTGTGAAGCTATAGAATTCTTATTAAGGATGATTGGTGACAAATCATATACGACAGGCTTGTAGTACTTATGTCTCATGTCCCCCTTTTTTGTTAACGTATTAGGTCTTGTTAAATTTGATTCTTGATAGCTAGTATCTCTCTCTTAAATAATAAATTCCAACAAATATTCAATTAGGCTTGTAACAATGTTACTTAGGATTCGTTCGGGATGTGGATTGACTTTTTAACTTTTTTTTATTATTTTAGCTTGAGGCTAAGAAGTATCGTTTGGGATGAATTTTTTGACTTTTTTTTTTAATTTTTGTGAGAGAAAAATTATAATAATTATGGATTGGATGTGATGTTTTGTCTTATTGGACTTAAAAATCTATCTTATTTTTTTGTGACTATTTTATCCAAAAAGCCTGGGGTTTTTTCTTCCTAAACGAGCTCTTAATTGTCATGTTGATTATTTTTTTACATTAAAATGCTAAATTATCATAACTTTCATTATAAATATCTTATTTTAATAAAAATCATATATTTGAAATACACTCCTCCATTTCTATAAAAACAAGATTCATATTTTCATGTATAAAAACAAAATTATGTAGGACCAATTATCAAGTCAATTGGAATTGCCAAAGTTGAAAGCCATGTAGGAGGATAAAGTTATGTTGGTTAGTGGTGCTGGTGATAGTGAATTTGATAATTGAGGTCCAACAAAGAAAGGTGTCAATTTCGTAGAACTGTCAATGTGGTCCAAATCATGAGAAATATGTATGGAGAAAGAAAAATTTAGGAGGAAAAAGGTTATTTTAGTAAAAAAGTTAAAATCTGAATTTTTAAAAAAATCAACTCATATAAAAAAATAATTTTTTTTTCTCATTTACTCTATTTTTACACATTTTTTCATAAAAATTAAAAAATAATTTTTAAATATATTAATTTTTTTTCACTTTATATTTTAATCAAACAATCACTTCTCAAACCCGCACTGAGTTGTTACTGTCAAAGTGGTCCAAAAAAACGTCTAACTAGTTGAATCAGTTGGGCCATAATATTCAGTATAGTGTCGTCACATAGAGCAGTTTTTCGGGTTTATTTCTTTGGATTTGTTTGTTTGTTTTTTTTTTTTTTTTTAATTTGAACGATATTTTTGCCTAGCTCTTCAATCAGCTGAATCAATTGGACTAGCATAGTTCAAATTACAAAAAGGTAATGTGCTTAAAAAATTCTTTAAAAACTTAGTATTTTTTTGTGAGTAAAAAGATTAATATGAAGAAAAATAATTAATTGATGATAAATAATTTTGAGAAATGTTTTATAGCTCAAAATGCCTTTGGCCCCGAATGGCTCGATTGCCCAAAACGACATTATTTTGGGCATTTTTTTTTTCCTTTTTTTTTTTTTTTTTTCTCTTTCGCCTCTGTTTTCTCTCTGAAATAGACAGAAGAAGAAGAAAAGGAGAAAAGAAGGAGAGAAGGAGATCTGGACTTCAATGGGTCTCTTTGGATATGGACTTCAATGGCTTGTTATTTGGAACATCATTGCCTTGCCTTATTTTGTGGTTAGTTACTCTCTGTCTCTCTCTCTGTCTCTCTCTTTCTTTGTGATTTGAACTTATAGACTTTGTGGTTGTGCTATGATTTTTCAGATTTGAAAGCAAAGAGATAGTTGATTTGAGATACCAAAATGGGGAGATTTTCAATACCCATCATGATTGGGTTTGTGGTAATGTTATTAAGCTTGTGGGTTAGTATTACAGAAGAAGCAGAGTATATGAAATACAAAGACCCAAAACAACCATTGAATGTTAGAATCAATGACCTAATGAAAAGAATGATGGTGGAGGAGAAGATTGGGTAGATGGTGCAGATTTAGCGCAAGGTTGCATCATCTGATGGATTCGTGGGTAGGGTTTGGTTTGGGACTTTTGATGCTTAATTTTGGATAATTTTTAACTTATTTTACATATATTTGATTTTATTTGAGTCTGTATGTATGTATGTATGTGATGAGAGGGAGAGAAGATGAAGAAGATTGAAGACAGTGATAAGAGAGAGAGACTGAGAGAGAGAGAACAGAGGAAGAAGAAGAAGAAGAAGATGAAGGAAAAAGATAGTGATGAGAGAGAGAGAGAGGGAGAGAGAGAGAGAATAGAGGGGGAAGAGAAAGAGCACACCAATAGAATTTGAGTGAAAAAAAAAAATTCGGACTACTCGAGCCAATGAGGATTTGAGCTGTGTAGCGGAGCTGAATAATTTTTTTAATAAAAAAATTGACTTTTTAAATTTGATTTGACTTTCACTTGTCCCCTGATGTTATGAATTAATAATGCTTGGGCCATAAACACTAGGTTACATAAAGTATACTGTATGGCCCAAATTAATACCTCATATGTTTTTAAAAAATATGTTTTGTAATTAGGAGATACTAGCCTATCACCCGTGCTATGTACGAGATAATTATAGATATTTATATTTGTTTTAATTTTTTTTTAATATACAAATTATGTTTTTTAAGATTTTTTATAAAAATAATTTAACAATCTTATCACTAACTATAGTGTACAGGAGAAATTATAAAGGCTACTACAGTAACTATGCACGGGCTGTATCTATAATTATTTGTATGAGGGGATTTTAAATGCTAATCAAGGATTTTAACTAAATCAATAAATGCAGGCATGTGGATTGGAAAAAGTTAATAAATGTTGATCAGGGGATTTTAACCAAATCAATAAATGCTGAGTTTTTTTTTTTAAATCAAAAATTCAGAAAATTAAGATTGAGATATTGAAGCTTCCATAAGGCTTGGGGTTTAGAAACCCCATTTTTCTTAATATATTTACAATTATCTATATATGTGAATTGCGATTTTTAAATGTCTTTTTTTTTTAAATGTCTTTTTTTTTTTCCTTTTTTATATTATATTAAAGTTTAATATTTTGATAATAATCATATGTGTTGGATTTTTTAAGGAATTAAATGTCTTTTTTTTATTATATTATATTAAAGTTTAATATTTTGATAATAATCATATGTGTTGGACTTTTCAAGAAATTTTTTTTATGCTTGTTCTTAATGTATTAAAGTGTTATTATGAGGGATAATAATCATATGTGTTGGACTTTTTAAGGAATTCATATGTGTTGGATTTCAAAGAATTTTTTTATGCTCGTTCTTAATGCATTAAAGTGTTATTATGAGGGTAGGACTTTGGGGTTGGGAGAAGTTAACAAATGCTAAGTTTTTTTTTTTTAAAATAAAAAAATCAAGAAATTTAGATTGGGAGATTGGAGCTCCCACAAGGCTTGGGGTTAAAAACCCCATTTTGCTTAATATATAGTATAAATTTATGTACATATAACACCTTAAATTGTTTTGGCAGAACACATTTTTTTAAAAATATTTTTTGACATTTCCTATTATTGTGGCAGAATTATTTTTAATTTTATTTTTTTGTTTTAAGACTAAAATTTTACTACAATACCATCACTTTCACCACCATCACCATCGCTGCCACCTCCACCACCACCCCCAACATCACCACTTTCACCTCCACCCCATCGTAGTGCCACAGCCACCACCACTAATACATATATAGGAAAACATTTTTTGATGGAAAAAAAAAAAAAAATCGTTAAAACAATCAGAGCATAAAATTAATGGTTAATTTTTTTATTTTGTTTTATTTTTTTTTATGCTAGTAATTATAGATAGTGGTGAAACGCAAACACTGCCAAAAAAAAAAAAAAAAAACCGCCTGTATTTTAGGCTGTAGTAGAGCAATAACAAACATGTCACATTCTTTCATTCAGGTGTGTACCCCATGCTCATAAACATATTGATGAGTTGCATCATGTGGACCATGTTTTTCCACATCCTTCCCAAATGTTATAAGTTAATGTATTGGAATTTCTTGTCCTCCTATTCAATCCTTGAATCAAATAAATGACAAACAAGTTGCAACAAGTTCAAACTCAACCCTATGCTTATCTACACTAGTATGTTTTTTTTTCTTTTTCTTTTTTTATTTTATTTAAAAAAGAGTATAATAGTTTACAAATATCAAGATAATAATGGTAAAACTCAACAATCAACTACTTAAGAAAGTTTAGCAATACATATGTGCAAGTCCAATATCAACAAACACTAAAAATTAATAATACATATTCATAAGCTCAACACCAACACACTACATCCATAGAAAAAAGTCCAACAATATATATTCGTAAGAGTTTGGATTTGCTAAAGTTAAAAATTTCAATTTTATAGATAAAGTTGGCGCATTATGTGACTAATATGTTACATGTCAATAATCTGAACTGTTCATCTTATATGACAAGTTAAGAAGAATATACATACAAAAAATTAAGTTGATTAGACATAAGTAATCACATAATTAAATCACATATATATTATAACAAATGGCCAATTTATTCTTAAAAATATATAGGCCGTATAAATAAAAATGATCTAATTGTATGACAATTGATATTAAATGAACTTGATTTTTGGTATAGATAATTTTTCCAATTAGTTATATAAGATGAATAGTTTAGATTACTGAAGATCCCATAACAAATCACTCCGATAATAAGTTAATTTTACCAAGAAGTTGAGATTTTCAACTTTAAAAATCCGAGCTAATAAAGATCTCTATAACAGGAAAAAAAAAATTAATAATTAAAAAGATCCGAAAAGGGGAAAATAATCAATCCCTATCACCCCTAACCTCCAAATGGAGAATGCATAAAAATCGGTGATTGAGCTAGCTCAATTAGTTCAACAATAAGACTATTTTGGGATATTATAAAATGCAAATTATAATCACCCACTTTTATCCTACTATAGTTGGCTACCAGAAATCTTCCACTTTAGCATATGATCAGAAATGAAATATGTGACTAAAACCTCGACACATCTCTACTTCTTCCTGTTCATTCTCTCCTCTCCATTTTTAATTTCTTCCCCAAAAACATATGCAAAATCCATGATTGAAACTTGCCAAAATTCTTCAAATTCATGTCCTTCTCTCCTCTCCTACCGGTTTCCATGGGCCTCGAAGCTCTCCGACGTGGCATACCTTTTCCAAGTTAACATTTTTGATATCTTAGCCTTCAACAACATTGACTCCACAAAACCATGGTCCTCTAACCAAATTCTCCCTCATAAATCTCTCCTCAAAATACCCATTTTGTGCCCATGCGTAGACAGGTTAAGACGGTCAGTATCGACCGTCTACACCATCCACTCAACAGACACTTGGGATTCTGTATCCCAAAGCTATGGTGGTCTTGTTAGTGGAAAGAAGTTAAATGAATGTTAATGGTGGTGGTGGGATTGGGGAGAGGATGGTGGTTCTGTTGCCATGTTCACGTTTTGACAACCGTAATGGTGGTTGTCACGACCCAAACTCGTCCCTATAGGTTTAGCATCGTAACCGGCCAGTAATCCTTGGATTACCGAAGGTATCTGTATAGTATAACATATAATTAAGGGGCTAGCGGAAGTAATTATACAAAATACAACGTCCATAGAGCTGTATAGACATACATAGGACAGATTAATTTAAGACTTTATATACCCACATGTGACGTCATATTTACATTAGTCTTACGTCACTCACATATATAGATAAAACCAAAATGGGACTTAGCACAGTATATAGATAAACAGAAACTTGTTCAAATTTCACAAAAGAAAACAAAGTCTTAAACTTAGTTCACAAAACACGATCACATGGCTTTTTTCAGAACCTCTTCAGGAGGCACAAAGGTTGGTCGACAAAATAGAATTCCAGGCAATCATCACTGAGCCTGGTTACGCGCCTGATCACCTACATACATAAATAATACAGTGAGCTGGGGCCCAGTGAATAATAATAGAGTAAATGATTTAATGAATGTTGTTCATAATAGATACAGAAAATAGAATTTAGCTCATAACATAAGTGGATTCGTATTCTTATTCAGAAATCAGTATTCGTAACAGAAATGGAATCAAAATCATATTTATAATCAGAATTTACGGTGAGTTGTACGTGGTACATCTATTAGCACTAACAGAAACAATTCACCTATAAAGGGACGGCCATAAAGGCATACAGTTGACTCACGTGCACGGAGACGGTACAGTTGGCTCATGAGACGTACAGTTGACCCATAAATAGGATGTATATAGAAAGATCCATAACAGTTGGCTCATGAGACGTACTGTTGGCCCATAATTGGGACGTAATAGAACAGATAACAGATGTCATCTTAAGTTAATGATGCCACAAGTACATTTCAGAAACATTGGATAACCATTCATTCATACAAAAAATAATATTTAAGAAAATAGATCATTTTATATCATTCAGAAAATACTTATAAATTGAACATAGCTTTAAAAAGTTATTACTCACAGTACGCTCTAATAACAGACAAACAGAGCAGATAAAGCAGACAAACAGAGCAGATAACCAGATAACCTACGACACATGACCTACACAAACACAGAACGGATACACATTGAACACACATGTCACAGATATTCCTTTTTTATGATGTGTGTTCCTAGCTCTTATCTTCATTATTATGTCTTAAATAGGTCTTAGGAATGTTTAGGATGCAATGAGGATGCCAAAATATACTTTGGAACACAAATTTTCAAAAACAAAACAGTTCGCTCGAGCGCAACATCGGTCGCTCGAGCAGTCTGCAAAGTCTGCAAAAGTAGTGGTTGCATGATTTTTTTGCTCAACGGACGCTCGAGCCAAAAACTGAGTAAATAGGGTCTCTACTCGACTGCAATTTCCTACGCTCGAGCGGTCTGCAAGAGTCTGTAAAATTTCTGGGAGCTCTCATTTACGCTTGAGTGCAACTTAGGTCGCTCGAGTGGAGGGTCAAAAATAAGGGTGGTCGCTCGAGCGTAAGTTCTGTTGCTTAAGCCAATCCCCAAACTTTGCAAAAGTATTAGGAGCTCGCATTCTCTGCTCAAGCGAAGACTTCACTGCTTGAGCGAATGGTGCAAATTCTAGAATTTCCAAATTGTTGATTCAAGTTCAAAATCCATTTTCAAGGCATCGAAACACATCCTTTTGAGTCAAAACTTAGTAAAACATTGAGAAACCAAAAGTACATGATGAATTACAAACCATTTCACAAAATCAAGCCTAAAAGCTTTGTCAATTACACCAAAACCAAACTTGAAGTTTAGAGAACATAACTTGCATGTAATGTCATGAATTCTAACTTTCCAAAACATGATCAAATGAGATAAAATGATGAGAAACTTGATAAGCCCTTAAAACAAAGCCAAGATAGACACATGCATGTGAGATTTGTTTGAAATTCAAACTCAAAATATCACTACAACAAAAGGCATTTTTGGCGACGTTTTTTAGCAACCAAATTGAATTTAGTTGCCAATTGTATGTTTTTGGCGACAATATACGTGTTGGTCGCCAAAAAATACACTATTAGCAACAAATATCTTAATTGATCGCCAAAAATGGTTGGCGCCAATTTAATTTTTTGCGCAGGAGCGCTAAAAATGTTTTGGCGACCAAATTAATATATGGCGACAAAATTGTTTGTCGCCAATTGTGACTTTTTGACGACGAAATTAAAATAGTCGTTGAAAGGTGAATGATATTTATGGCAACATAATGATTTTCGTCGACAATAAATATTTTGTCAAAACGACGTCGTTTTGAAACTGTCTTTTTTATTTTTATTTTTTTTTAATGACCTTTAGGTGAATAAACAAGATTAACCTAATATTCATTTCATTCTACAACCTGAAGCGGCACAGCAAAAGACAAAGAGGTATGTCTTCTCTCCCTCTTCTTCGTCTCTCTCTCCTTCTCCCTCTCACTCTTACTCTTACTCTCTCACACTGTCTCATCTTCCTCTCTTTCTTCTTTATCATCAATTTCATTCTCTTGTTTGGCATGGCAGAACACAACACAACATTGATATTGGGACTGATTTTTCCCTCATTCTCTCACACTCTCTCATCTTCCTCTTTTTCTTCTTTGTCATCAACCTAATTTTTCAGACTGATATTCTGATTTTTCGGACTGATATTGTGATTTTCGGGACTGATATATTCTAATTTTTGGACTAATTTTGGAACTGATTTCCGGGACTGGTATATTCTGAATTTCAGACTGATTTTGGAACTGATTTTTGGATTTTGGGACTGATATTCTGATTTTGTATTTTTTGGGGACTGATATTATAATTCTGGGACTGATTTTGGGGCTGATATTTTGATTTTGGGACTGATTTTGGCATCGCATTTTCAAAGAGTGGAGCAGCAGAGGTATTCTATGCAAGTGAAACAGGAAAATAGGTATGTATATGTTTCAATATGCTTTCATGTGGATTATGTGGTGATATCATGGCGTTGTGTATATAAAGCATTTTGGCTTTTGCACTCTAATAATGCCAATTATCTATAAATTACTTTGTTGATTGAGTTCTCTTTGTATGGCCTTGGACTGTTAAAATTTTCCCCGTTTATCATGTTATGTACAGAAAAATTCACAAATATTTTAATGCGACATATTATAAAAGAATGTTTCATATGTGGTGCACCCACTTAATTGTGTTTGTATTATGAAGCTACAATTTTCAAATTTAGTGTTGAGGTTTGAAAGTTCTGAAATGTCATTTTTCAGATATGATTTTGTCATTAGAAAGGCCCGTTCGGGGGCCGAAATTGCGAAATGACCACCGAAACCACCAAAACTTGGCACGGACAGCTTGTTCAAGCCTAAATAGACTAGTAGGAACAAACGGGATCTCGATTGGATTTCCGGTTAAAAAATTAGAAGGAAAAATGTAAAACACAAGACTTAAAAGGCCCGTTTGGGGGCCGAAATTTCGAAATGACCACTGAAACCACCGAAACCACCGAAACTTGGCAAGGATAGCCTTTTCAAGCCTAAATAGACTTGTAGGAACAAACGGGATCTCAATTGGATCTCCGGTTAGAAAATTAGAAGGAAAATTGTAAAACACAAGACTTAAAAGGCCCGTTCGGGGACTGAAATTGCGAAATGACCACCGAAACCACCAAAACTTGGCATGGACAGCTTGTTCAAACCTAAATAGACTTGTAGGAACAAACGGGACCTCGATTGGATTTTCGATTAGAAAATTACAAGAAAAAATGTAAAACACAAGACTTAAAAGGCCCGTTCGGGGGCCGAAATTACAAAATGACCACTGAAACCACCGAAACTTGGCACGGACAACTTGTTCAAGCCTAAATAGACTTGTATGAGCAAACAACACCCGATTGGACTTCCCGTTACAAAATTAAAATCAAAATTGTGAAATTCATATCGAGGTTTTTTTATTTTTATTTTTGTCAATCTAATATTGTTTTTTCTTTTTTCATGTGACAGATTGGCAATGGTGGAAAACAGTTCGGGTTGCATCAGAAGATTTGTTTTTGGAAATATTTTGACATAGGATTTTGGTAAATGATTTATGGATTAAATGTTTAGTATCAAAATATTTGGTTTTGTATTTTTGAAAATATTTTGACATAGGATTTGGTAATGTATTTATGGGTTTGATGTTAGTAGTTTGTAAGTACTTTGGCATGCATGTTTTAGATTGTCAGAGAATTGTAATTATGTTTATTGGGATTTTTCATAGCTATTAATTTTGAAATAGTATGAATGTCTTGCACAGGTGTATTATTATTTACATTACATTTGTGTATATATTGTGCACAGGAAAACATGTGTTTTGGATTATTTTGAACAGGAAAATTATTAAAATCAAAATTTGTGTACTGAATTTTTAGTGACAGGTGGTATTTTGGTCGCTGTTAATATATTAGGCGACAACATATTGTTTTTGTCGCTAAAAGTTAGTTGTTATTCCAAGAACTTTTAGCAACCAAAACTTACTCGTTGCTAAAAACGTGATTTTTAGCGACCAAATTAATTTTGTCGTTAAATAGTACTTTTGGCGACGCATTATTTGTTGCTAAAACTACATAGCCTATCCAAATTTTAACCTTTTAGCGACAAATTGTAATTTTATAGCGACAAAATATATGATTTTTGGCGACCAATTTTGCTTGTCGCTAAATGTCTACATACGGTGACAATTTTTGATTTCGTCGCCAATACTTTTAGTGACAGGGCTTTGGTGACAAATTGTATATTTGTCGCCGATTCTTTTGGCGATGAAATTTGTACTTTTGGCGACCAATTTTTGGGTTGCCAAATGTGTTTTTTGTTGTATAATGAAAATGCATGCATGCATGATATGATCTTCCTTCCTCTATCACAAGCTCCATTCTTGCATTACTCAACTTAATTCTCTAGAATTCATATCCTTGATATCATAATTATATAATCTAATGGTTGTAGACGTCCCCGAACGTCCCGGGAGGGAATCTCGTTTTGTTCATTGGGGCTCACTACAGTTCAGGACTCAATATCACGGTCCTGTATCTAATCTCGCAGAGTACAATGCAAGACCGATGAATCATCAAAGAGTCCAAATCTGACAAATCGTTTTTGAAAACAGATTTTTTTGAAAGAAGTGCCAAACATGAACTGCTTTGCCAGATACAGAGTCGCCACCTAAATATTTATTTTGGGAGAATTTAGGAAACCCTGACTCGTTACCTAAGGCCACGTGTCCGTCATCACCAAAGTTGCCTCGGCTCGGGAACTTGGGTACGATTGGGGAAGGTCACTTCATGAGCACCCTCGCTCGCTCGATCGAAGATCGGCCACTACTAAGCATGATATCGAGTTTTGAAAATATATGTGCTCTTATTCTGGTTATTAGCCTAGAATTACTATGTGATATGCACAACATACAAGTATAGACTAGATCGCCTGAGTTGGAACAAAACATTTCATGTTTGTTTTTGAAAGCGGTTTGCTACTCGCAAGTAGGATAAAATGCGGATTTTGTCACCCGCAAGTGGGCTTAGAAAACATGGTGATTTGCCACTATCTAGTGGGCTTAAAACTCGTAATCAATGAATTGTTCCAATTCAGATAATCCAACCTTCACCCACAGGCATTCAAGCAGTTATATCACATAAGCACTTAGCCTTATGGTAAGCATGCTATCATGGCAATCACTCACACACATGCAAGGATGCTAAAGTATAAACACTTACCAAGTACTCCGAGCCAAAGAAAGAAGATAATTAGAAAACATGCATGAATCCTAACTATGCTGAAATGCCTAATGCAACACATGCAAAAATGCAACTGAGATAGGCTCGGCTATTCTAAAATGGCATATGAAATGCAACAACTGATACATGTATTCAACTTGGAATTGAAATACAATGCAGTTAGCATAATGCGCCGAGCCCGGTGCATGCAAAACAGATGAATGGATGCAAACATACGAGCATAAGGATGCTAATTGAAACATGCCCTAAACTAACCATCATAAGCTGGTAAATAAAAGGGAGAAAGACGTGGGGTTGGAAGACATGCATCACACACACGCACACTTATTACAACATTGCCCTCTTGTAGAGGGTCCGAATAAATAATACAGACCGAATAAATAATTAACTACTCTAGCTAATTAAATATTACAAAACCCTAATTAATTAACAAATTAACTAAGAGACGAAATAAACAAGTATGCAGATCTATGGACCGCCTCAGCTCTGTTCCGAATGATGAAAGATGCATGCATGCTCGAGTCGCCTTGTTGGGAAATTCCTTGCGATGCCCCGATTTGCCTCTGTTTGCAATTGATCCCAGAATATTGTACAAAGCTCTAGAAGGCTGCTGGTTTCTGGTTTGCTGCAACAGAGAGTAAGAAAGGGGCATGGCAAAGAATTTTCAACAAATGTGTGCACGACCACTCTCCCCGTCATTGCATAAGCTCTAGGGAGTGTAGTCCTTGATCCTCATGCCATCAATCATGCATCTCGATGCATGATGGCCGAGGATTCGAATTGCACGACTCAATGTGAAATGAATGCACATATAAACACAACAAGGCCTAAACTTCATCATGGGTAATCCGGAGTGTCGGCGACCGGAAATTGAGACACGTTTCGTTACTTTGAGTACGAAACGCCCATCGTTTCCTGTGTTTGGACTAACCCTACTCCAAACACAATGCAATGAGATGGCATACACAATGCAACTAACATGCCACCCTAAATGCAATGCAACTTAATCATGCTGGTATGCGAGGGATGATATGCAAACATGCAACTAGCATACGCAATACTATGAACTGAGGATGGCATACTCAATGCACACGAACTATATGGCATACGCAATGCAATATGGACTTAAACTAAAGTGAGTGGACCTCAACCCCACTCAAATCAGTGGCCATATGATGGAAATGAGACAATCGAAATACATGCAAACATGCACGAATACAAAGGACCGATCCTAAGGCACAACATGCAACTCTAACTAAGCATGGCAAAGGATGAAGTATGGCATGCAAACACACATTTTCCAGCTCTGAAACATAATGTACAATGGTCCCGAATCATGCGAATATGTCACACAATGCATGCAAGATGGCTCGAATACCGAAACTTGTGAAGTGCATTACACTAGAGGTACACAAAGCAATGCACAAATAATGAAACTGACCCCAAACAGACCCTAGGCAGGTCTGAAACAGTGGGAAAATGGCCCAAAATGATGACTCAACATGCAAAGAAACGAAGCTCATGCAATGGTCCGAAAACGAGGCATTTATGCACAACTCTCAAACACGTTTAAAGAGTGGAAATCATGGGAATATGACATTCATATAAGCTCTAAAATATGATGTATAATGACCCCAAAGCATGAAAATGCCTCAGTATATGCATGCAATAGACCTTAAATCTCAAAGCTAGGCATGGATATTGAACTACAAGCATGAAAAACAAGCATCATTCGACCATGAGACCCAAAAATAGAGTTGAGACAGTCCAAAACATGCACAAAATCAGTTTAAGGCATAGCCAAAAAGTGCTAACATGAAGGGCCAAAACAACATGCAACATAGGCTAGTAAGCATGGTTTACACTACATGTATATGGAGCACATGAGGGGCCACCAAACCAGCCAAAATAGAAACATGGCATACCAAAATATGACCAAAAACCCACTGAAAACTCAATCAACACATGTTAGAATGAAGCGTTCCTTTGAAAGGCCAATGAGAGGGTTGTTCTACACATGTATGATGGACACACAAAATGACGAAACTACCTCTGGATAGAGGTTATGAGGGCCCTAAAACTCACTGAAAAGGGCCTGAAATGAGTCTAGGAAGCATGCAAGTAAAGGCCCCTTTGGAAGGCCTCGAAGAGGATTACTCTACACATGCATAATAAACATTCAACATGGCAAAAAGGGCTCTGGGCAGAGCCTATGCAGGTCACAAAACTTACAAAAAGTGGCCTAAAACATGGCTTTGAAACATGAAAATAGGGGCTCCTTTGTAAGGCCAACAAAGCTAGTAAACAAAACAAGGGGTGAGAGGGTCACCCCTCTCTGATTTTGATGCTCAAAAATACATAATAACCACTAAAAATCCGCTGGATTTCAGTGGTCAAAAGGGCCAACAAAGCTCACAACAAAGGCCCTAATGCATGGCCTAAAACAAGAGGAAATGAAGCATGCAAGGGGGTAGATGACCCCCAACAGAACAATAGTCTTAAACAAACATGTTTAGAAGCTCAAAACAAGACTTTTTTCAGTTTATGACAAAGCCTAAATATGCTTGCAAATACAGCTAAACTATGAAGCAAAATAAGGCTACAAAGAGGGAAATAGAGACTTACCCTTGTAGAGAAGAAGGCCAGCAGCTTCTGGACCAAAATAGGAACTCTTCAACCTCTAAAAATGAGCTCCTAGGTGCTTAGGTTGACCATGGAGGTGTTGTTCTTGGAGGTGTAGTGCAATGGGGCCAAGAACAATGGAGCTTTGGAGCTTGGATGTAGAGAGATAGAGAGAGGTGTATGTATATGCCTTAGCCAAAATTTCTCAACCTTGGCTCTTGAGGGAGAGGCTCTCTCTTATAGAAGAGGAGGTCCATAGCTTCTAAAGGAAGCTAAATCAAAAGGGTCAAGCTTCTTGAGGAAGCTAGAGCAAAGGGGTCAAGCTTCCTCAAGAAGCTAAGAAAGGTTCAAGCTTCTCTTAGAAGCTTGGAGCAAAGGGTCAAGCTTCTTCAAGAAGCTAAAAAAAGGTCAAGCTTCTTAGAGAAGCTAAAAAAAGGTTCAAGCTTCTTGGAGAAGCTAAAAAAAGGTTCAAAAGGTTCAAGCTTCTTGGAGAAGCTAAAAAAAGGTTCAAAAGGTTCAACTAAAAAAAACTGGTCGGTGGCCCCATTTGGTGGTCTCCCGATTGAATGCAAGCTAGTGGTGGGGTGGAAGACCAGTAAATGTGGCCCAAAAACCAAGAAAACCAGCTTCCCGACAAGAAAACCAGAAAACCGACAAGCGGGGAGAAAAGTGGTCTCCAAGGAGAAAAGGTGGTCTCCCACCCTTGTACCACCTCCCAAACAATGAAAATAGGGTCCACCTAAAAATGAACCAAGACGGATGCAAAACGAGGGTTCGGGAGCCAAAACGCGCAGCCGGGTGCCCCGAAAACTGACTGTTAAGCATCGAAAGTGGCACGCGACCACGAAGGTGGTCTCCCGGGCCACAGTGTCCCACTAGAGAGAGGAAACAAGGTGTGTGCCAAAAACCGGAGCGAACGGAGAAAGTTAAGCGGTCTCGAACCGAGACGCATGGCCGACGGCTCCGAAAACTAGAAACTGGTCTCCAAACGGGAACAGTGGTCTACGACCACGAAAAGTAGCCCACGGCCACTGAGAGATAGTCTACGAGACCTCTCCCTCCCTTCAAGAAGAGAAAACAGAACCTGGTTCGCAAACCGAGGCAAAGCACAACAGAGTCCCGAAGTCTGGAGGCAAGGCTCTCAGCCGAGATTCCGTAACCTCAAAACGAGCACAAAATGCGCAATCACCGAGCGCTCAATCGATGACGTCTGAGTCTTAAGATCGGTCAAAAATGGGGTGTCTACAATGGTAGAATTCTTACCTAGGCTTTCCAAAGTGAGCTTTAAAGGCTTAATCCTTGAGTCTCTAAGTCCAAACCCTTCAATTCTCTACAATTCTTCTTTCTTTTCTTGAATTCAACTCTTTCTAGGCTTCTCTCTCTCTCTCTCTCACGTTTTTGAGTTCAAGAAGTGGATGAAATGCTTGTATCTAACATAAGCTACAGTCAATTGTGCCTTATATGGGCTTAATTAGGTTGCCTTAATTAATTTGATTTAAGGATAGTTAATTAGGTGTAGTTATTCTAATTAATTGGGTTTGAATCAAATTTTAATTAATTCTATCATAAAATCCTAAAAATTCCAAATAACATATATACGTAGTTGATTTCATGTTCGGACGCCGATAAGGCCTTCAATTCGCAAAACAAAACAGAAACACAGACAGATATTTCTATGACGGACAGATACAAACACAAATAGCACAATTCACATGCAATTAACTCAGAATTTCTTCTTAATTACTTATTAGGCATCCTTAATCAAAGATTAAGGTAAATCACAGGTTAGGGTTGTTACAGTGGTGGTGGAGCGACAGTATATATGTCGTATGTGGTGGAGAGAGTGGAAGATTTGGAGAGTATTGGGGCGGCGTATCGGACGACGGTTCATGAGTTGGAGGAGGTTAACGCCCTCCTCAACCAATCTAAGGTGGCTCCGGGAGACATTCTAGCCATTCCTATATCTGGTTAGTAGTAGCTCATTGATTTGGCAATCTTTGTTACATTTTAAAGTGGTCTCCTTTAGAAAAATGATCAATAATGTGTTATTGACAATTTTGAAATTATAAAATAAGGGACATTTTTACACACAAGTTCTAATTTATAAACTTATATTTCATTAAGTTCTAACTAAGATTTTTTAAATTTTCAAGTTCTATTAAATTTTTAATAGTAAGAATTGCTCTTCAAACAATGATTGTTCATCATTTATGATTACCTATAAAGGAATATGATGATTTATCATTTATTTTGATTTTCAAAACTTTAAAATATCAACTTTCAAATTGAAAAAACTAAAAAAAATAAAAAAATAAAAAATTGAAAAAACTGAATTATTTTTTTGTGAAAAACTAAAAATTTTGTATCTATAAAGGAGTATGATGATGGAACATTAATGTGCAAAACTGAAAAAAAAATATTTTAAAAATGAAAAAACTGATAATGTTCTCAGTTTTAAAACTGGAAAAAACTAATAATATTTTCGGTTTTATTAGATAGTTGAATCAAACCAATAAGTAGAAGAGCAAAAACACTTCATCTCATGCTCTGTTTTTTTTCATCAATTAGTGAAATAATTATTTGGAACATCACTATTGATAATGTTCTTAATTTTAAAAATTGAAAAAAAACTAATAATATTTTCAGTTTTACTAAATAGGATTTATTAGTTCAAAAAATCTTAAATATGACCTGAGCTACTATAATATTTGTAAATAAAACTTTTATGTGTTTAACTCTAAAAATAATAGTAGACATTTTAATTGAAAATCACGAGACTATAAGAAACTATACATATATTATTTTGTATGATTTTTTTTTTGTATAAAAATTATACATATATTACTTGTGCTTGAATGTAAGAGAAATCGGCCTACTATTCATGAAGTTTTAGTTAGGAATATGCTATATAAAATTAATAAATTACACTTATTTTTTTATTTACATTTGTGCCAATAATTAAAATTTTAATATTTAAAATAGTACTTACTAAAATAGTATAATTAGAGTTTTATTTTTATATATACAAGATAACTGTTTGTGTGTGCGAGTAGTTATAAATGTAGGTCAACATACTTAAATATGAAACCAAACATGATTGAGACCCCCACTCCTTCTCGAGTTCGGATCCTCTCCAGCCATTCTCTATTGCCCTTCCTCCGGAGGACAGGCCAGATTTGGTCACGTCACCCCACAATAAATCTGGGGCTCAGATTAATTCAAAAAAAATTAAATAAAATCATGCTGACACCTTTGTCTCATACGTCTCACCAGTACACACTCACTCTCTCTCTCTCTCTCTCTCTCTCTCTCTCCCCTAATAAAAAATTTAAAAAAACTATTTTAATTTTTTATTTTATTTTCATAATATGTATAATTTTTAATATAAAAATTTAATTTTACAAATTAAAAATATCATTGAAAATATACCTTTAAAATGAGACTAATATTAAATATATTTAATAAAAAATTTAAAATAAATAAAAAGTAATTATGTGTAGTTATGTTTTGAAATTATTATTTTTTAAATATAAAAATTAATTTGATGGAATAAACTCACAAAAATCATATATTTTTGAAATTCTCAAAAACAATCTTCATTCAAAAAAAATCATATAAAAATAATTTTTTTTAAAGGAAATAAAAAAAAAACACACACAAATCCAATCTGCGCATAGGTACAAATCAAATACAAAGGAGTTTTGGGAATATGGTTAAAAGATAGTTTTTTGATTTTTTTTTTTTTGAAAAAAAACATGTAAAAAATGTGAGAGATGATATGATCATGTTTTTCATTTTCATAGGATTTTCTTTTGGAATGAAGATTGTTTTCGAGAATTTCAAAAATATATGATTTTTGTGTGTTTATTTCATCAAATTAATTTTTATATTTAAAAAATAATAATTTTAAAACATAACTAAACATAGTAATTACTTTTTATTTATTTTAATTTTTTATTAAATATATTTAATATTAGTCTTATTTTAAAGGTATATATTATTTATGATATTTTAATTTTATAAAATTAAATTTTTATATTAAAATTATACATATTATGAAAATAAAATGAAAAAGATTAAAATAGTGTTTTTAATTTTTTATTAGGAGAGAGAGAGAGAGTGAGTGAGTGTGTGTGTGTGTGTGTGTGTGTGTGTGTGTGAGAGAGAGAGTGTGTGTACTAGTGGGACTCTGAGACAGATGTGTCAGCAGGTTTTTTTTTTTTTTTTGAATTAATCTGAGCCCCAGATTTATTGTGTGGTGACGTGGCCAAATCTGGCCCGTCCCTCGGAGGAAGGGAATGAGAGAATGGCTGGAGAGGATCCGAACTCCTCCTTCTCACCCTCACCCCCACCCCCACTCCAACACGTGGGGGTTAGTGATTAAAGGAGACGGGAAAAAAAAAATTATGTCCAATCACACCCCATTGGGGGTCTTGGGGGTCACCCCCAGTGGGTCTGGAACATTTTTGATATGAAACCAAGTGCATAAGAAACAACACTTCAATAACGTTTACGTTTTCAGTTTATATTTACAAAAATTTTATAAACTGATTTTTGTTTATTTTTTGAAAAACATAAACTACAAACGCGTTTGGTAATTGACAAAATGTTTAAAAAAATTTAAAAATATAAAAAAGAGTGAGAAATGGCAAGTGGCGGCGGAAGACGGTAATGGAAAGTGGTGACGGTGGGTGGTGGTGGGTGGTGCGGGCAGGTGTGGTGGTGGTGGTGGTGGGTGGGTAGGTGACGGTGGCGGGTGGTGGGTGGTAGCGAGTGGGTGGTGGCGGTGGCGATGGTGGTGGTGGTGGCAGGTGGGTGGCGGATGGTAGGTGGTGGCGGGTAGTGATGGTGGGTGGGTGGCTGACGGTGGCGGTGGTGGGTGGTAGCGAGTGGGTGGTGCGGTAGTGGTGGGTGGTGATTGCAGGTGGGTGGCGGATGGCGGGTGTGGCGGGTGGGTGGTGATGGTGGGTGGGTGGGTGACGGTGGCGGGTAGTTGGTGGTAGCGAGTGGGTGGTGGTGGCGGGTGGTGGTGGCAGATGGCGGGTAGTGTGGTGTGGCGGGTGGTGGCGGTGGTGGTGGTGGTGGTGGTGGTGGTGGGTGGTGATGGCAGGTGGGTGGTGGTGGTGATGGTGTGGGTGGTGGTGGTGGCGGGTGGGTGGCAGGTGGTTGGTGGTGGTGGTGGTGGTGGCAGGTGGGTGGTGAGTGGTGGTGGCAAGTAGGTGGTGGGTGGTGGTGGTGGGCGGTGGATGGTAGTGGCGGGTGGTGAGTGGTGACGTGTGGATGACAGGTGGGTGGTGAGTGGTGGTGTGGTGGCGCGAGGGGTGGGTGGTGGTGGCGAGTGGGTGGCAGGTGGGTGGTGGTGGCAGGTGGGTGGTGACTGGTGGTGGCAGGTGGTGGTGGATGGTGGGTGGCAGGTGGTGGTGGGAGTGGGTGGTGGTAGGGGAAAACGGTGGTGGAAAATGGTAGCGGGTGGTGGTGGCTAGTGTTGGGTGGTAAAAAAAAAAAAAAACTCAAAACTCAAAACGAAAATGCATTTTTTTGTGTTTTCATTTTTTGGCCAAATTTATAAACTGAGACTACTGATTTATAAATCAAAAATTTTATTAAACAAGTTTTTATTTGAGTTTTTAAAATTTTTGTAAATATAAACAGAAAACTGAAAACGTAAGTGTTACCAAACGATACCTAAACAATCAACTCAATTGTTGATAATGAAATAAGTATCTATATTATATATTCACTATTATTTTAATTATTTTTATTAAAAATTAATGTATAAAAAACATAAATAAATTATGAGAATTTTTTTTGTAATTATTTATTATTTATTATTTTTATAATTTAATATCTATATTTTTATTTATAAATTTTAATATATTTATCATATTACGGTTCAATTCCCAATTTTCCATATATTTGTCTCCGGTTCCGATTCGTAGCTTGAAAGAGCGTGGCTCGAAATTGGCTCGATACCAAAACGACGTCGTTTTGGTGTTTTTTTTTCTTTTTCTTTTTTTCTTCTTTCTTTCTTCGCGTTTTGATGAAGATGAAGAAGAAGAAAAGAAGAAGAAGAGAAGAAGAAAGAGGAGTTGCGCTGCTGGGTTCATCAACATCAACAAAAAAAAAAAAAAAAAATTGTTGATCAACATCAACAGGATCTGAGTCTGCAGATCTAGATCAAACATCATCAACATCAAATTTTTTTTTGTACAAATTTTTTTTGTTCAAAATCTGCAGACTCAGATCAGATTTTTTTTTATCAAAATCTGAAGCTGTTGTACAAATTTCTTTTGTTCAAAATCTGCAGACTCAGATCAGATTTTTTTGGATCAAAATCTGAAGCTGTTGTACAAATTTTTTTTGTTCAAAATCTGATGCAGATCCAGATCCATTGAACAAATTTTTTTTTTGATCCAGATCCAGATCAAAAATTTTTTTTCAACAGCTTCAGATTTTGAGCATCATCATCTTCAACATCATTCCAGAATCAATCTCTACTAATCCAACCCTTCAGCTTTACCCGTGTCCGTCTACGGTTCATGTACTGCACCTTTTCACTTAAATGCACCATTCCAGAATCAATCAGCCATGAAATCTTCAACATCATCTTCATCAACAAAATCTGGTGGTCTCTTCCCCCTTCCTTCTCTCTTCTCTTTTTCCTTCTCTCTCTCTCTCTTCCTTCGTCCCTCTCCCTCTGTGTCTGCTTCAGATATAAAAGAGAAAAAAAAAAAAAACGGCGTCGTTTTATAAATTCGAGCCAATTTCGAGCCAAGGTTTTCGAGCTACGAAGTATTTTCCTATTTGTCTCAACGGAAACAGGAGGCAATTTGAGAAATTTTTGTGTGCAGATAGGTACAAGCAAGCATCCTTACCTGCCACCTGGTAGCTTCAGCCAATTAGAGACTAACAACAACTCTGACATAAACAATTAATTCATTAATGCTGTGTTTGGTTAAGGGATTTGAAGAGAGATTTGGAAAGAGAAATAAAAAAAATAGGTGAAATGTGAATAAAATATATCTAAATTTCACACACATTTTCCTTTTTCCTTTCTGTTGAAAATTCTCTCTCCACACATAAATTTAACAATAACTTTTTTTCAACAACAATGGTAGAGATTCACATTTTGTATCTACAAATACATTCATAATGATGTGACAAAAGTGGCAAGTCTCATATCATTGCGTGTAACCAATCAAAAACTAACACTTGTTAGATCAATCATTGTGAGTTGAATTGTGAAAGATTTATGAGGGTCTCAAATATTTTCCTTTTTTCGAGTAATTTTTATATGTGAATAGAATATATGTCATGTAATACCTTTTATTATTGTGATTGGTTTTGATAATAAGATCCACTACATTTATGTTAGGTGTTTGAAGAACAACAGAAACATATATATTTGTTATTGATAGAATGTAATATCACGTGATACCCTATTAACATATAAAAATATCTTTCTTTTTTCTATCACTTTTTCTCTCTCTTCATATATCTCAAGAAATAAATCATTTTTTCCTTCTTTACTCTTTTATCTACGAGATAAATTTTGACAAATGAAATTAAAAATAGAAAAGTCTATAGTCCTAGAATTTGGGACCATAAAATTACCCAAATTTCTATATCTCTAGTGTTTGTTTAAACTCTTTTTTATTGAATCACCTCATAAATAAATCTGTTCCATTACTTTGAAATTTGGATTGATTTCTAAGGTCTCTAGGTAACAAGTTAAAAAAGTCGGCTTCTTAGTTTTTTAGTTTTTTTACACAAAAAAAAATCATTAAAAGTCAATTTTTTTAGCCAAAAAAGCCACCAAAAAGCCAAAAAAATCCAAAAGTCAACTTTCTCAAAACACCACTTTATATTCTCCTAGAAACACTGATTGAAAATTTCAAATCACTCCATTCAATTTAACACATATTAATATTGTTTTTCAATTTTAAAATTTATTTATCATTTAAACCACCAACTGATGAGTAAAGATTTCTTTTAATTACAAATAAAAATCACCCTGTAGAGGGTTAGAAATTAAACCCTAAACTAAGTATGGACCCAAGCACTAAGATCGCCCTGAGAAGGCGACCAGGGATAAGAGAGGAACGTGGGCCAAAGCCTAAGGGAAGTGGACCAAAAAGTGGGCTGAGGCAGGTCCGACCCACCAAGGCTCCAGATGGACTTAGCGAGGAAACATACCCAAGTCAAGTTGCAGAGGCCACATGTGCAGCGGCAAAGTTGCTGAGGCACTTTGTCTCAACGCCGCCATTCCTATTAACTTCGGCTCTACCGCCATTGGAAGTTGCCGAGGGGACATGTGCAGCGGCAGAGTTGCTGAGGCACTTTGTCTCAGCGCCGCCATTCTAAGTATTTTCGGTGCCACCATCGCCGTTCCAAGTAATGTCGGTGTCACGATCGCTTGGAATTACTGAGGGAAAGGGATGACCGAGGCCACCAAGTTGCTGAGGCAATACTTGTAGCGCCTAAGTTGCAGAGATATTATGTCGGCGCCGCCATCTCCAATATCCTCGGTCAGGCCATCTGAACTTGCCGCGGGAAGAGACTACCGTAGCAACTAAGTTGCAGAGGGAATATCCTGCCAAGGTGATAGCAGCCTTGAGGAAGGCTTCCCTTTGCAAGTAGAGGCTAATGCTTGTTGCCGATAGCAAATGCCAAGGCATTACTAGCCTAGGGTTGATGGTAGGCCGCACAGTTTATTAACTTGGCGCTGATAGCAGGCCCAGAAATACCAGTTTATCGCGGCAACCCCGTAAAGATGGGAGCAGGGTAGCCTGAACATAAGGGACTCCCTTTCCATCGCCCAGGTTATGGACCTGCCTTAGTCGCACAAGCAGGACTAAGGAAGCCCCTTTGGGCTTGGTATTAAGGCAAAACATGGCTGATAGCAGGCTTAGCTGTGGTCTCCGCCCTGGGAAGCTAGGGAGTTTATGGCTAGGTAGCTAAGGATGGAGGCTTCGCTGAGGTGAACACGAACGTAGTCGATAGCAGACTAATGGGGTCTTGAGAATACATGTATTGGAAAAATAGAACTGAGATGACAAGTGCAGCGGCGAGGTTCATCGCTGCAAGTGCACTTGCTGAGGTTCAAGCTGAAAAGGCAAGTGCAGAGGCAAACACTCCGCCGCAACTGCACTTGCTGAGGTTCAAAAAGGTAGTTGCGGAGGCAAACATATAGTACATAGTACATGCAGAGGGACACGTGGCACCTTCAGCCTGGTGGCTCAAGGCAAAATATTCCATGTGATCCTCTAGGACACATGTCTTCTCTCTATTTGGCCGCTTGGTGTCCTCTTGGTACCAAGGAAAAGCCTATAAATATGACCCATTTCCCAAGGTTCAACAAGAGGAATTTTGGGGATTTGGGGGAGATGCTACCCAATTTGGTACTGCCATATACTTCTTCCTAAGCCACTTGCTTCACCCTCACCCAACTACACACTCTCCAATTCCCAGATAGTTACTGTTGTTCATTCTCAAGTCACTCTCCCCATTATTGGACCATCAGCATAGTTTTGTCTCTCTAATCACTTTCTAACCTTGAACCCCCCTACATTTCTGGCGACTCTACTGGGGAGGCTGCTTTGTTGATGGTTCATACCCGCAGTGGCTTATATACTTCACTAGAAAAGATGGCAGAGGAAGAAGTTCAACAACTCCCACGGCAGCAAGGCTCTTCTAATGGTGGAGCAGCACATGCGAAGGACCGTGACCACAGTGTTGTGATTGAAGCAGTTCAGTCACTCCAGGATACGCAAAGGGAGATCTTGACAGCTTTGCAAACTCTCATTGAGGCTATTATGGCCATGGCTTCTAAACCAACTCCAATGCAAGCACCTTCGCCTGTAGCAGTCTCAAACCCAGCGCCTAACTTGTTCCCTGAGGTTTGGGCTTCGATCCAAGTGCCTCTGGTGGTACCTCAGGCGAACGGTACAACTGCCGGTACAACTACCCAGGAACAAACTGGACCATTTCAACCCTCACTTTGTTACTCTGGCCGATGTACAAGCTATGCTCGAACAAGAGCGCAGCAAGAAACAACTACCATCTCTTCCAAACCCAGATGTGAAGCCCCATACTCTCAAGAGATATTGACCATGCCTTACCCAACTGGATATACAGTGCCCAAGTTTATTAAGTTTGATGGGAAACAAGGCAATGCCAGAGAACACGTGGTCAGGTTCATTGAAACTCTTGGCGTCCATGGCAGTGACCACTCTCTGCGCCTTCGGGAGTTCTCCAAATCACTTACTGAAAGAGCCTACAGTTGGTATGTAAACTTGGCCCCCAACTCGATCAAGAGTTGGGAGGAGATGGTGAACAAGTTCCACACGAAGTTCTTCCAAGTCTAGGAGAAAGTTACAACCCTCATACTTGGGTGAGACGTCTAAAAAGAAGGCGAAGATATATTGGACTATGTTAAGCAGTTCCAAGACAAGGCGATTGACTGTCATGAACCAGTGGATGAAGCTCATTTGGTCAGCATATGTGTGGAGGGAGCCATACGTAACTACAAGATTTTCTTGGTAAACCATAATCTGCCTACCTTTTTAGCCTTGATTGAGGCAACTAGAAACCTCAGTACCACTGGTCCCTTACACAGGTCTCGTGACAGTCACCGCTACTCCCGCAGTAGTAGAGTTTCTGCGGTAACCTCCACAGGAGGGAGCCGTCCACAACCAGAGGCTTCATCCTCCCGAAAGAGGAAGAGTTATGAAGACAGGAATCCATACCCCTGCAGCCTTGAGAATGTTAAGGCCCTGGTTAAGGAATGGGTCGCTGATGGCGAACTTACTTTACCTCTGGTTGATGTTACTCCAACAAAGAAGGACAAAGAAAGCCCAGATTATTGTGTCTATCACAGAACCACCAGACACCCTACTAAGGATTGTTGGACGTTGAAAAATATCTTCAAGAAGAAAGTTGACGCGAATGAGCTAAGGTTCAAAGATATTGGTAATTGTGACGTACGAAAGGACCCCTATCATAACCACAAGGAGAAGGGGAAGAATGTACACATGATCGGCTACCTTGGGCCTGTGCGCAATCAAGTGCACATGGCATCCTATTATGACGAGTTAGAAAAAATTGCAACTGGCCAACTCCCTGAAACAGCACCTGCAGAGGCGAAATTCGCAGAGGATACTCATGCTCAAGCCTTGCAAAATTCTGTTAAGTTTCGCACATTCTTTGATCAATTGGGGCTGAGCCAAGCTGCCAGGATGGAAGTAACAAAGGCTCTCATCAGCATCTCTGAAGTACACCATGCTGAAGTTGTTGAGGCCAAGGAATATGTGCCTTGACGCATCCAGGAAGATTATGGGGCCATTACCTTTTCAGAGGTAGACAGAGCATACCCATTTCCCCATAACCGTTCTCTTTTTGTCACAGCTTACATCAATGATGTGGAGTTCAAGCGTGCTTTCCTCGGTGGTGGGGCGTCCATAAACATCATTACTACTGACACCATTGCAAAGGCTGGCATCCCAGAGTCCAAAATGGTTCGCCAACCCATTACTGTAACCGGTTTTGGTGGTGAGAAAAAGGTCACCAAGGGCCATGTTGTAGTGGACTTAGCAGTTGGCGAGATTCATTCCGCGACCAAATTCCATGTGATTGAAGCAGATACGAATTACCATATGATACTTGGCAGGGCTTGGATGCACCGATATGGGGCTTTCCCCGTCCAGCTATCACCAGTGCATGAAGGCAAAATTGGAAAAGCGTACAGTTACCATAAATGCGTCTGAAAAGCCATTTGGAGTGGAAGAGGCACACTATTCAGATGTAGTTTTCTTTACTGAGTAGTTAATGGATGAAACACCAAGGACTGGTAAAATTGGAGGGGTAAAATTGCCGAAGTGGGAAGACATTCGAGATGCAGAGGCTGCTCCAGAAAGCAGTGGACAGAAAAGGAGCAGCAAATCCGTAAGCCCTCCACCCAAGATCGTTAAGGTGCGCGAGGGCGGCAAGACAGCCTATTACCTATGACGGTCTTGGGGCCCAAACTTCATACCCTGTGAGGATGGCCCCGAGGCAAATAAATGTGACGGAAGTGAGTCCCAAGAAGGGTTGGTGGAGACACCTGAGTCTGCCCCTGAAGGCATGCAAGATAGGCCCAAACCCCAGCAAGAGGTACTTGCTGAAGTCAACCTCAGTGACTTACCTGGGCAGAGCAAGCCGGTGTTTATCAGTGATACAATGGCTCCAGCAGCTAAGGCAGAATTGATAACACTACTAAAGCAATACAGTGATGTCTTTGCTTAGTCATATGATGAGATGCCTGGTCTTGACCCATCCCTCGTCACTCATCATCTGGACACTTTTCCTAACTTTAAACCGATCAAGCAGCACACTCGAAAGTATTATCCTGATCTTGAAGCAAAGATTAAAGCAAAGGTAGAAAAGTTGCAGAGGGCCAAGTTCATTGAGCCTATACAATATCCAACTTGGCTAGCAAATATTGTTCCTGTGCAGAAGAAGAATGGTCAGATCAGGGTTTGCGTAGACTTTCGTGACCTGAATGAGGCTTGCCCAAAAGATGAGTTTCCATTACTCCATGTCGATACACTTGTTGATTCAATTGCGGGCCATCAGATGTTCTCTTTCATGGATGGGTTCAGTGGTTATAACCAAATCAAAATGGCACCAGAAGATACAGAAAAGACGGCTTTCAGAACACCCTTGGGAAATTTTTTCTATACGGTGATGCCCTTCGGGTTGAAAAACGCGGGGGCAACCTACCAACGGGCTATGTGTAGACACCCCATTTTTGACCGACCTTAAGACTCAGACGTCATCGATTGAGCGCTCGGTGATTGTGCATGTTGTGCTCGTTCTGAGGTTTCGGAGTCTCGGCTGAGAGCCTTGCCTCCGGACTCCGGGACTCTTTTGTGCTTTGCCTCGGTTTGCAAACCAGGTTCTGTTTTCTCTTCCTGAAGGGAGAGAGAGGTCTCGTAGACCATCTCTCAGTGGCCGTAGGCTACGTTTCGTGGTTGTAGGCCGCTTTTCTCGTTTGGAGACCAGTTTCCTATTTTCGGAGCCGTCGGCCGTGCGCCTCAGTTCTGGACCGCTTAACTTTCTCCGTTTGCTCCGACTTTTGGCACACACCTTGTTTCCTCTCTCTAGAGGGACATTGTGGCCCGGGAGACCACCTTCGTGGTCGCACGCCACTTTCGATGCTTAACAGTCAGTTTTCGGGGCACCCGGCTGCGCGTTTTGGCCCTCGAACCCTCGTTTTGCATCCGTCTTGGTTCATTTTTGGTATGGACCCTATTTTCATTGTTTGGAAGGTGGTACAAGGGTGGGAGACCACCTTTTCTCTTGGAGACCACCTCTTCTCCCGCCGGCCAATTTTTTTGTCGGGAAGCTGGTCTCCTTGGTTTTTTAGCCACTTTTGACTGGTCTCCACCATACCACTAGCTTGCTTTCAGCTTGGAGACCACCCTAGGAGGCCACCTGGACCTTTTGACCCTGGTCGGCCGACCAGGGGAGTGGTCGGCTGACCACCTGAACTGGTCAGCCAGCTTTCTCCTTTTCTGTCTCTGTGAGTTGTTGCCAGCTGTGCTAGCTGGAAGGCACAGATTGGATCTTCCATACACGTGTATGGAGGATCTTTGCCCTTGGTTTTTGGCTTCTAGGAGAAGCTTTGGCCCCTTTGCTCTATAAAGGAAGGCCTCCCCTTCCTTGTAGAGGGTTCCAAGATTGGTTTAAGGCATAGCTCATATATCCCTCTATATCTCTATATCTAAGGTTCAAAAGGGCCTTGTTCTTGACCCTTTACACACCACCTCACAACCACACACTTCCACCATCACTCTAAGGTTCTTGGAGCTTGTTTTTAGAGGCTAAGGAGTTGCCTTTTTTGGTCCAGAAGCTGCTGGAGTTCTTTGGCTACAAGGGTAACACTCTCTTTCCCTTTTCTTAGCATTGTTTTGCTTTATCTTTTAGCCATATTTGCAAGCATATTTGGGCTTTGTCATAAACTGAAAAAAGTCTTATTTTGAGCTTCTTAACATTTTTGTTTAAGATCATTTTTCTGTTGGGCGTCATCTACCCCCTTGCATGCTTCATTTCCCTTTGTTTTGAGCCATGCATTAGGGCCTTTGTGTTGAGCTTTGTTGGCCCTTTTGACCACTGAAATCCAGCAGATTTTCAGTGGTTATTATGTGTTTTTGAGCACCAAAATCAGAGAGGGGTGACCCTCTCACCCCTTGTCTTGTTTACTAGCATTTTTGGCCTAACAAAGGAGCCCTTGTGTGCATGCTTCCAAGCCTTATTTCAGGCCATTTTCAGTGAGTTTTAGGGCCTGAATAACCTCTGTCCAAAGGTGGTTTTGCCATATTAGGTGTCCCCCTTGCATGTGTAGAATAACCCTCTTCATAGCATATCAAAGGAGCATCTCATTCTTGCATGCATAGACCATATTTCAGTGGGTTTTTGGGGTTTATTTGGCATGTCATACCTCTGAATTTTTCTGGTTTAGTGACCTCTTGAATGCTCCATATACTTGTAGTGTAAACCCTCTTCACTAGCTTGTATTGCATGCTATTTTGGTCTATGAATCTAGCACTTTTTAGCCATGCCTTAAAATGATTTTGTGCATGTTTTGGACTGCCTTAGCTTTTTTTTTATGCCTCATGGTTGAATGATGCTTTCTATGCATGGTTGTAGTTCAATACTCTTGCCTAGCTTTGTGTTTTGGGGCCTATTGCATTCTTATGTTGAGGTATTTCCATGCTTTAGGACCATTGTGCATCATATTTCAGAGCTTACATGTATGCCATATTCCCATGTTTTTCACTCTTTAAATGCGTTTGAGAGTCGTGCTAGTTTGCCTCATTTTTGGACCATTGCATGAGCTTCATTTCTATGCATGATGAGCCATCTTTTTAGGCCATTTTCCCACTGTCTTGGACCTGCCTAGGGTCTTTTTGGGGCTGGTTTTTCCATTTGTGCATTGCTTTGTGTACCTCTAGTGTAACGCACTTCATTAGTTTCGGTATTCGGGCCATCTAGCATGCATTGTGTGACATATTTGCATGATTCGGGACCATTGTGTATCATGTTTCAGAGCTGGAAAATGTGTGTTTGTATGCCATATTTCATCCCTTGCCATGCTTTGATAGAGTTGCATTTGGTGCCTTAGGTTCGGTCCCTTGCATTTATGCATATTCGCATGTGTTTTGTTGCCTAATTTCATTGTGTTTGGCCACTGATTTGGGTGTGGCTGAGGTTCACCAATCTTGGTTTAAGTCCATCTTGCATTGTGTATGCCATTCTAGTCATAGCATTGCGCATGCCATGTAGTTCGTTGCATCGAGTATGCCATTTGATATTCGCATTGTGTATGCTAATCATATGTTGTCATATTGTTGCATAAGGTGTCTTGTATCGAGTATGCCATGTAGTTCATAGCATTGTGTATGCTAGTAGCATGTTTGCATGTCATTCTCTGCATGTTTGCATTATTTAGTCGCATTGCATTTAGGTTGCATAGTCCGAGTCGCATCGTGCATGCCATGTATATTGCATTGTGTTTGGAATAGGGTTTAGTCCAAACACGGGAAACGAGGGACGTTTCGTACTCCAAGTGACGAAACGTGCTTCAATTCTCAGTCGCCGACACTCCGGATTACCCATGATGGAGTTGAGGCCTTGTTGTGTTTATGTGTGCATCCATTTCATATTGAGTCGTGCAATTCGACTCCCCGGCCATCATGCATCGGGATGCGTGAGTGGTGGCACGAGGATCGAGGACTACATTCCCTAGAGTTTATGCAATGACGGGAGAGTGGTCATGCATACATATGTTGAAAATACTTTGCCATGCCCCTTTCTTGCTCTCTGTTGCAGCAAACCATAAACCAGTAGCAAAAACTGGTCAAGCAGCCTTCTGGAGCTTTGTACAGTATTCCGGGACCAATTGTAAACAGAGGCAAATTAGGGCATCGCGATGGATTTTCCGGCAAGGCGACTCGAGCACGCATGCATCCCTATCATTCGGAACAGAGCTGAGCCAGTCCGTTTTGTTTAATTTGCATGCTAGCTTATTTATCTTAGTTAATTTGTTAATTAATTAGGGTTATGTAATAATTAGCTATAATTCGTTATTTATTCGGTTGTGTATTATTTATTCGGACCCTCCGAGGAGGGCAATGTTGTAATAAGTGTGCGTGTATGTGATGTATGTCTTCCAACTCCACGTCTTTCTCCCTTTTATTTACCAGCTTATGATGGTTAGTTTTAGGGCATGTTTCAATTAGCATACTTATGCTCGCATGTTTGCATCCATTTATCCGTCTTGCATGCACCGGGCTCGGCGCATCATACTAACTGTATTGTATTTCAATTTCGAGTTGAATACGTGTATCATTTGTTGCATTTCATATGCCATCTTAGAATAGCCGAGCCTATCTTAGTTGCATACCTGTATGTGTTGCATTAGGCATTTTAGCATAGTTAGGATTCATGCATGATTTCTAATTAGCTTCTTTCTTTGGCTTGGAGTACTCGGTAAGTGTTTATGCTTTAGCATCCTTGCATGTGTGTGAGTGACTGCCATGATAGCATGCTTACTATGAGGCTAAGTGCTTATGTGATATAACTGCCTGAATGCCTGTGGGTGAAGGTTGGGTTATTTGAATTGGAACAATTCACCAATTGAGAGTTTTAAGCCCACTAGATAGTGGCAAATTACCATGTTTTCTAAGCCCACTTGAGGGTGGCAAAATCCATGTCTTAGCCTACTTGCGAGTAGCACCTTCAAACCGTTTTTCAAAACGAACATGAGGTGTTTTGTTCCAATTCAGGCGACCCAGTCTGTATGTTGTGCGCATCACATAGTAATTCTAGGTTAATAACCGGAATAAGAGCACATATGTTTTCAAAACTCGATATCATGCTTAGTAGTGGCCGATCTTTGATCGGGCGAGCGGGGGTGCTCATAGCTAACCTTCCCCAATCGTACCCAGTTCCCGAGCCGAGGCAACTTTGGTGATGACGGACACGTGGCCTTAGGCAATGAGTTAGGGTTTCATAAATTCCCCCAAAATAAATATTTAGGTGGCGACTCTGTATCTGGCAAAGCAGTCCATGTTTGGCACTTCTTTCTAAAAATCAGTTTTTTTTTTTAAAAAAAATGATTTGCCGGATTTGGACTCTTTGATGATTCATCAGTCTTGCATTGCACTCTGCGAGATTAGATACAGGACCGTGACATTGAGTCTTGAACTGTAGTGAGCCCAAATGAACAAAACGGGATTTTCCTGGGACGTTCGGGGACGTCTGCACTATGACTGCAGTGTTCCACGACATGTTGCATCACGAAGTGGAAGTATATGTAGATGATCTGGTGGTCAAGTCTACTAAGGCAAATCGCCACCTCTGCGACTTGGAAAAGGTTTTTTAGCGTTGTCACAAATTCTGCCTCAAGATGAACCTCTCAAGTGTGCCTTTGGAGTTACCGCTGGCAAGTTCCTTGGTTTCCTTGTACATCAGCGGGGGATTGAAGTAGATAGGGACAAGATCAACTTAATCATAGAGATGCCTCCGCCACATTCTCAAAAAGCTCTGAAGAAATTCTTAGGCAAAGTGTCATACCTCAGGAGGTTTATTCCAGCTCTTGCTGAGATAACTTACCCCTTTGGGACACTGCTGAAAGGGAACCACAAGTTTGAATGGTTGCAAGAACACCAATAGACATTTGATATGGTGAAGCAAGCACTTACCTCCCCACTTACAATGATTGTCCCACAGCCTGAAAAGCCTCTGCTACTATACCTGACCTCTACTCCGCGGTCTATTGGAGCCCTACTTGTCCAAGACATAGATGGCATTGAGAAGCCAGTCTATTACATCAACCGCAAAGTTAATGGTGCTGAATTGCGATATACCCCAATTGAGAGGCATTGCCTAGCCTTAATCTTCACAGCGCAGAAGTTGCGCCACTGCTTTTTGGCACACCCGATCCAGGTTGTGACCCGGAGTGATCCAGTTCGCTACTTGCTGAGCAAGCCCGCTTTGACTGGGAGAATGGCAAGATGGCTTTAGCAGAATATGATATCACTTGTGTTACTCCCAAGGCCATCAAGAGCCAAGCACTTGCAGACTTACTGGCCCAGCTCCCATCCGGTGAACATGAACCTGCAGAGGTATCCCTACCAAGTGCGGTCCATGTATCAACAGCTGCAGTTGAGACTTATTGGGACTTAAAATTTGATGGAGCCTCCGGAGCTGGGAAAGGTGGAGCTGGCATAACACTAACTAGTCAAGAAGGAGGGAAGTTCCATTTGTCATATAAGCTTGACTTTGAATGTTCAAACAACGAGGCTGAATATGAAGCGTTGATACTGGGTCTGATAGTTGCCCAAAAGAAAGGCATCCGCGAGCTAAAAATCTGGGGCGACTCCAAGTTAGTTGTCAAGCAAACAATGGGTGATTTCGCCTTGAAGGAGCCTCTGTTGGCCCCATATCGCACTGTAGTCCAAAAGTTGCTTGCTCAGTTTGATGATGTCCAAATCCAGCATACCCCTCGAGTACATAACCGTTTTCCCGATGCCTTGGCTACACTAGGGGCAAAGGTGGAGATACCAGATGATAGTATACGTCATCGAGAAAAGAACGACGCCCGCAGTGCTAACTGAAGAACACGTAGAGCATGATGCTAAGGGGTGGAAAGCAGATATAATCAAGTAGCTAAAAACTGGCCAGGGAGTAATTAGACCAGCAAAACTTGCACTGTTTCTACTTCTCAGAGGAGAGTTGTATTTTCGCGGTCCCAACAACTTGCTGGCAAGATGCGTCGATAGGCAAGAAGCAACTGATAAACTTAAGCAGATCCATGCTAAGTCTTGCGGAGATGGAGATATCAGTCTATACCGACGGATACAGAGGCAAGGGTACTACTGGCCAGAGATGGAAAAAGAAAGCATTGAACTGCAGAGGCAATGCGCAAAGTGTCAGTCCCAGTCTAAGGAAGAGGAGGCCCATTTCTTAAGTAGTGAAGAATGGAGGCAGCCATATATTGACTACCTTAGGAATGGCACACTACTCGAGAGCAAAGCCGATGCTATCAGAGTTAAGAGGCGAGCCCTCCGCTTCTTCCTTGACCAAGGCAAGTTGTATCGATGAAGCTTTGAAAGGGAACCTTTAGTGTGCTTATCAAAAGATGAGACAAATGAGGTGCTAGGGGAAGCCCACAAGACAGAGCATCAGGGAGGACAACGGTTGTATGGACATCTCATTCACCTCGGCTACTACTGGCCAACAATGGAAGAAAATGCTAAAAACTTTGTGAGGAGATGCCAGTCCTATCAGAAGTTTGGGAATTTGATATATGCACCGGCGGTTGAATTGCACAACATTAAGACTCCTTATCAGTTCCATACTTGGGCATTTAACTTGGTAAGTCCTCTAGCGCAACAGTCCAAAGGATATAGATGGATACTCGCAGCAACCGAAGTTAGTACCAAGTGGGTAGAGGCTATACCAATGAGGAAGGCAGATGGGGCAGTAGTAGCCAATTTCATCAGAGAGAACATAATCTGCAAGTTTGGCATACCCAAAGTGATGCTGTCTGACAATAGAACTCCTTTTGTAAATCGCCATGTGGGAAGACTGCTGGATGCCTACCAAATTAAGCATCATAAGTCTAGCCCATATTATCCCAAAGAGAACGGACAAGCTGAGGCGACCAACAAAACCCTCATCCGAATACTGAGTAAGATGATGGATGAAGCGAGAGGCACATGGTCTAAGCAACTCCCCGTAGCACTTTGGGCGTATAGAATGTCAAAGAGGAAGCCAACTCAAGCAACCCCATTTTCCTTAGTATATGGGTCCGAAGCTGTGTTACCAGTTAAGTTGGCAGTACCTTCAGCAAGAATGGCTATGTCAGCGCACTTAGTTCCAGACAGCAGGAAGAATGACATAGAGGCAGTTGAAGAAAAAGAGATCGGGCCTCATGGGCAATGAAAAAGTATCATCAATCCATAGCCCATGCCTACAATCAATCTGTTCAACACAAAAAGTTCAAGGAAGAAGACTCAGTATGGAAAACAGTGGATGCAATCATGCGGGGGCAACCAATCCCCAAGTTCTCACTCAGATGGGAAGGCCCCTACAAAGTTGCTGAGGCAAGCAGCAGCGGGTATTACAAGTTGACAAGAGTAGATGATGGATTCAGAACTGGCCCTATCAATGCCAAGTATGTCAAACAATATTTTCCTTAATTTCTTTTGAAAAGAGTTGTAAGTTTCTTTGTTAATACTTCTAAAGTAAAGTGTAAAGAAAGGGTCATACACTTAGTAAACACATTACTCTCATATACATTCAGTGTGAGAAAGGTTTTCCAAACTTAGTGAAAGTTTATCCTTGTGAAAGCTTAGTTGTAATGAAATTTTGCACTTGTAAAGAGCTTGCCTTATCTTTAGAAGCTATGTGAAAGCAATGTAAGGGAGGCAATGAAATGAAGCACAAGAGTACTACCAAGCATCCATACTTTTCATTAAAAAAAAAAAAAAATCAAACTTCCAGAACATGATTACAGTGTTTGAAAGAGAAGTTACGAAAAAAAAAGGAAAAGAAAATGGCCGCACCAAGTGTGATGCAACAACAAAAATAAAAAGAAACAAAAGAAATCATAACGAAGTCACAGAGCTACATCAAATCAAATCAAACCCTTCAAAAGGGAGTCCATCAGAGTCACATCTTGAGGCAACTGGGAAACCAATGCCAAATCCTTCTCCTTGAGCCGAGCCAGGTTCTGTCGATGCAGCTCCAGGGCACCCTCACATTCCTTAATGGTCTCCTCTAGAGACGCGATGATCGCCACATTGTCGGCATGCTCGAGGAAGCCATCAATTGTCTAAAGTCCGGCCTTCATCCATGATAGGTTAAAACCGCTTCTCTCAAAGCCACTCAGATTGGCCTCGCTACTCTCCATGAACTTGCTGGGAGTAGTCAGAATCAGCTTGGTGGCCAGATCACGAATAAAGCCAGCAAGTGACTCTAGTAGTGCCGTCTGAACTATTGACCCAGGGACATTAAAGGCGGTAAAGGTGTCCGAATGTAGTGTCTGGATACGAGCAAGGGTTGCAGCAGCTTCGGAGGAAACCTAGTAACTTAGAAAGGATACTTTCTCTGGGGGCCGGCGAGACTCTCTCACACCACCGCTTGCTTCAATCACTGGAGGGAGGATGACGGAGCGACCGAAGGTCTGAGGGCGGCGCACCTCCCCTGAAGATGACTGCCCAGCAGCAGTGGAGTAGGTAGACGCTGGCTGACGATCGGGTGAACTAGCCTCATGAGAAAGACCAAAACTGCATGCACCGTTGCGTCGCTCCGAAAAAAGGTCGTCCATCTGGTAATCCCCAACATTCAGGTCTGGAACAACAGTGGTGTCCATCCCAATATAAAAATCACGAGACATCCCAAGGTCAGCTGGCACCTCTGGAAAATGAGTGGGGTACAAGTCTGCCAGCTGTTCAGAAGTTGCCGAAGCAACTGGGTCAGAGGCCCTAGCAGCAGTAGTAACAGTGTGGGTGGCTAAAGTGATAGCTACCTCTGCAAGTCTGTCTAAGTCCAGAGGGGTCACAGCAGGAACAGTAGAAGCAACCGCTGCACTTACACTCTCTCTAGCCACTTGAACGTCTGGAAGTGGAGTCTGCTGAATTAGCGGAGACTTAGTAGATTGGAAGGAACCACCAGATGCAGCTCCAAGGGTAGGTGACACAACTTCCAGTGGCTCTCTCATGCCACGACCTTCTCTAGGGGTCTCAGGTACAAAGTCATCCCTGCCAACATCGGAGCGGCCAGAGTGCATAGAGTTAGAAGGATGCAGAGGCTCTGAACCCTCAGTGGCTATATCACTTGCTGCAACTTCCGTAGTAGGGGGAACTTGCACATTGTCCGCAGTCTCCACAACTGGCTCTGCCTTGGCCTTAGCGGTCGGATCACCTCCCACAATTGGTTCCTCTTCAACATTTGGAAGAACTTCCCTGCGAGCCCTAGATTTTGTTACTCTAGTCGCAATGGGGAGGTTGTCATCATCGTCTGAGTCTATAGAAAGGCCAATGACAATAGAAGAATCCCCTAGACCGGAGGGCAGGATGTTCCGTGGCCCCTAAAAGAAGAAGAAGATCATGCGATTATTGTAATAAACATGATGAGTACAAGGAGATTAAATAATACTTGTCTAAATATGCATACCTTTCGGAGCCTCTTTCTGCTGGGCGAAGCATGTGCCTTGGGAATCGATGCCGCTGCTTGGGTTGCCCTTAGCCTGGAACGGGTCCTGCGTACTGTTGCACTCACTTCGGGGGGAGCATTTTGCAAGGGTTGAACAGACATTGCCCCAGAAGGATGAGGCTCCTCCACAACGTGCGAGGACAGAAGTTTGAAGAGGCAGAATATGCTGGATTGTTTCCCTCAGCCAGAAGGTAGCCGAAGAGACAAGTCGGGTTGCAAAATAGGTTCCACTGCGAGGACGACCGGGGCGCTGTTGCAAAAATTGAAGAACGAATTGAGATTGCGCTGCCAGAACAGCCTATTGTCCGGAGTATAGGTACCCTCTCTCCCAAGTGAGGGAAGCTCCATGACTCTAAGGCCCTCCACAAGTAGAGTGGCGTAGTCACGAATGAATCGCTGAAAACTCCCGTGGAAATCAGTCTGAGAAGGGTGAGCATCTGGGACGCCCTGATCCATCTTGAATTGCATAAGGACCCTGTCCAGTCGGTAAACAGCGCTGGACGCACCTTCTTCATTCCACACGGGCAAGAATCCAGGGCGAATCATGGCAGCAATAAGGAGGGAATTAGCCTGGATGCTGTCGAGAGAAAAATCAACGTAGCGGGCCTCTGAAAAATAAAAGGGGACAACAGAAACGCTTGGGAGAGGCTGAGTGAAAGGACGAAAGACACACTCCTCCATATGGTCAACATAGTCTGAAAAGGGCCTGTTGGTGCCAAGGCCAGACCATCGAGAGATGCGAGGAAAGAACTGGCACACTTGCCTCGTGATAGGCTGACCCTCTACATCTAGGACAGGGTGGCCTTTTGCATCAAAGATTTCATCAGTAATGAAGGGCTCGTGTTCTCTAGGGATGGGGCCCATGGCAGGAAATCTCTCATAAAAGAAGGCAGTCAGGAAGAGGGTATGTACAAAGCTCCACACGTCATAGCGGCCCATGGATCGCTCCATATCCAAATGGATGAGGTCAAGACGGAAATATAAGTTACCCAGAAAGAGGAGAGCCAGAGGAATTTGATTACCGCTGCAAAGCTTCACGGCTAAGGGGAATCCTAGAGGATTGATGCTTTTGGCGGGTTACTGGGCAAGACAAAGAAGGAAATGAAATAACTCACAAATGCAGCCAAGTACAAGTCGCCTCGGTAGCTCGGCCCAACTATGGAGTCGCGATTCTCCTCAGTAACGTCACCTACCACTGGCTGCAGGTCCTTGAAGAAGTGATTCAACCAAGAGAGATAGGTGGTCTTATCCCTCTTGGGCCTCTCCTAGAGTAGTTCCCCGGTTCTAAGATCATACCATGAGCCAAACTTTCGCGCCTCCCGAAAGGCAGTTTAAAGAGCAGTGACGGTGACTTACTCTACAGGGGTCAGAGACGCGGGGTCAAAGGGATGATCTCCATGGGTGCTGAGGCGTAAGAGAACAGCGACGTCTTCCAGGGTTGGGGTTATCTTTCCTCATGCTAAGACAAAAGTGTGGGTGTCACGACTCCAACGGGAGACAATCATGTCAGTGTTGGTTTGCACCTTACGCACCGACAACTCCCTCGAGATCAAGATGGCATTGAAGAGGCGAACATCACACAGGCGGTGCTCGAGACCACCATCTTCCATGACGTCGTCGACCCAAAGGGACCAATCTGCTGGAGGACCCGAATGGGTGCGATAATAGATGTAAGAATGCGGAAAGTCGCCACGCTCCACACGAAACCGCAGTACAGAAATCGGGTTCACCATGTTCGCGTCCTCCAAGGTGGCCTCCTCGAAAGGAAGTAGAGGTTCTTTTAGAGAAGGGGTGTCAGGAACAAAGGAATCAACCACCTTCCAGGGGTCGGCCAACCCTCTGAAGTAAGGGGCCTATCTCCACTCAGTAGTGGATGGGACAACCCTGTCAGCAAAAAACCTCATGCTGGCCATGAAAGGGAATAAAGAAAGTTAAAAGCTTTGGAAAGAGGAGGCAAATGAGATAAGAAGACAAAGGAGATAGAAAGGTGTGTTGGGAAGAAGTGGGGGACCGGTGGACCCAAGGGCATTATTTATAAGGAAAGTCAAAAAAGGGGGCAAGCACGCTGCCCTAGGTCCATTATGACCTGGCAGTCAAAAGGGTACCTTTTGAGAACCAACGCAATCCTTGGGCTGCTCGCTGACGTCATGCCCACGTGGGAAACAGAGAGCGTGTCTCCCACGCGCGCAGGGGGCAAAATGTAGAGGGTCAGAAATTAAACCCAAAACTAAGTATGGACTCAAGCACTAAGATTGCCCTGAGAAAGCGACCAGGGATAAGAGAGGAACGTAGGCCAAAGCCTAAGGAAAGTGGGCCAACAAGTGGGCCGAGGCAGGTTCGACCCACCAAGGCTCCAGATGGACTCAGCGAGGAAAAATACCCAAGTCAAGTTGCAGAGGCCACATATGCAGCGGCAGAGTTGCTGAGGCACTTTGTCTTAGCGCCGTCATTCCTATTAACTTCGGCTCTGCCACCATTGGAAGTTGCCGAGGGGACATGTGCAGCGGCAGAGTTGCTGAGGCACTTTGTCTCAACGCCGCCATTCTAAGTATCTTCGGTGCTGCCGCCGTTCCAAGTAATGTCGATGTCACGATCGCATGGAGTTGCCAAGGGAAAGGGATGACCGAGGCCACCAAGTTGCTGAGACAATACTTGCAGTGCCCAAGTTGCAGAGATATTATGTCGGTGCCACCATCTCCAATATCCTCGGTCAGGCCATCTGAACTTGCCGCGGGAAGAGACTACCGCAGCAACTAAGTTGTAGAGGGAATACCCTGCCAAGGTGATAGCAGCCTTTGAGGAAGGCTTCCCTCTGCAAGTAGAGGCTAAGGCTTGGCGCTGATAGCAAGTGCCAAGGCATTACTAGCCTAGGGCTGATGGCAGACCCCACAGTTTATTAACTTGGCGCTGATAGCAAGCCGACTTACTGGTTGGAGTTGATAGCAGGCCCAGAAATACCAGTTTACCGTGGCAACCCGCGAAGATGGGAGCAAGGTAGCCTGAACATAAGGGACTCCCTTTCCATCGCCCAGGTCATGGACCTGCCTTAGTCGCACAAACAGGACTAAGGAAGCCCCCTTGGGCTTGGTATTAAGGCACAACATGGCTGATAGCAGGCTTGGTTGTGGTCTCTGCCTTGGGAAGCTGGGGAGTTTATGGCTAGGTGGCTAAGGGTGGAGGCTTCGCTGAGGTGAACATGAACGTAGTCAATAGTAGACTAATGGAGTCCTGAGAATGCATGTACTGGCAAAATAGAATTGAGAAGGCAAGTGCAACGGCGAGGTTCACCGCTACAAGTGTACTTGCTAAGGTTCAAGCTGAGAAGGCAAGTGCAGAGGCAAACACACCCGCCGCAACTGCACTTGCTGAGGCTCAAAAAGGAGTTGCAGTGCCAAACACTCCCGACGCAACTACACTTGCTGAGGTTCAAAAAGGTAGTCGCGAAGGCAAACAGATAGTACATAGTACATGCAGAGAGGCACGTGGCACCTTCAGCCTGGTGGCACCTTCAGCCTGGTGGCTCAAGGCAAAATATTCCATGTGATCCTCTAGGACACATGTCTTCTTTCTATTTGGCCACTTGGTGTCCTCTTGGTACCAAGGAAAAGCCTATAAATATGACCCATTTTCCAAGGTTCAACAAGAGAAATTTTGGGGATTTAGGGGAGATGCTGCCCAATTTGGTACTGCCATATACTTCTTCCTGAGCCACTTCCTTCACCCTCACCCAGCTACACACTCTCCAATTCCCAGATAGTTGCTGCTGTTCATTCTCAAGTCACTCCCCCAATTATTGGACCATCAGCATAATTTTGCCTCTCTAATTACTTCTCTAACCTTAAACCCCCCTACACACCCAAAGTATAGAGTACGGCTACCGGCATTTGGCATCCGGAGACGATAACAGTAATAGAAAAGGTTAACATGTTGAAATAGAACCGTTGAAGAAATGAAAAAGTAAACAACTATTGAAGAGGTTGTTTTGATAAACTGATTACAAACTTATCTATTTTAATAAAATTGGTTCTGATAATTGATAAACTGCTAGTGCTTTCTTCATTTTATTTACTCCTATTTATTTATTTATTACAGAAAAATTTCTTCAAAATCCAATACCTTGTTCTTTTTAATTTTTAATTTTTTTTATTCTTATTTGTTCTTTCTAACTCAAGTATTCATTTAGACCCAACCCAAGTTAACTGTGGGCCAAACACAGGTAAAAATGTAGACTATGCTGATAGTAAAAACTAATTCTCGGGACCCTCGTTGCACTCTATGCTTTACATTACGAGTAATGTTAAATGTAAATAAATTTTGGAAAAATCTATATCTATCTATCTATCTATCTATACTATATATTAAATAAAAGAGGGTTTTTAACCCTAAGACCTGTGAGAGTTTCAATATTCCAATCTGAATTTTCTAAAAATTTTTATTAAAAAAAAAAACTCAGCATTTATTGATTTGGTCAAAATCCCCTGATCAGCATTTATTAACTTTTTTCAATCCACATGTCTTTCTACATGCCTGCATTTATTGATTTGGGCAAAATCCATTGATCAGCATTTAAAATCCCCCCATACAAATAATTATAGATGCCCTTTTCAACTTCTCACATACACTATGGTTAGTGATAAGATTGTTAAATTATTTTTATAAAAAATCTTAAAAAACATAATTTATATATTAAAAAAAATCTAAAACAAATATAAATATCTATAATTATCTCGTGCATAGCACGGGTGATAGGCTAGTATATTATATAAGGAAAAGAGAGTTTCTAATCCGTAAGTCTTCTGAAAACTCCAATATCTCAATCCTAATTTTCTAATTTTTTGATTTAAAAAAAAAAACCCTTAGCATTTATTAATTTCTTCAAACTCACAAGCCTTTTTAACTTCTCTCGTACTTATTACCCCACCATTTTCAACTCCTCCCATACACTATGGTTAGTGATGGAATTATTAAATTATTTTTATAAAAAATCTAAAAAAAATAATTGAATAGTATGCACACAAAATATAATTTCAAATACTTTTAATCAAAACTTAACTTACAATTGTTTACTGGAAGTAACTGGAAGGAGTTGCTTCAGAATACATAACTAGTAAATATTTTTAAATTACAGAGGTAGATGTTGGTTCTCACTCAGAGTTTCCAATTTTTCTAACCTCTGCCTACAACTGATTTAACCATTACAATTTATAGAAATTGAAAGTGACTATGCAGCTTGTGACTAGATGACTAAGAGAGCAGCTGGCAGCATATGGGTAAGAGAAGGCTGTCGGATGCTTTCGGTTGATTGACTGAAAGTTGATGTAGCTTTTGACTGTTGTTGAGCAGGTTGATTGATGAATAGTGAATAGTAAAATTGACTTTTACTATTCATGTCTTTCGGTGGAGCATGTGACTGATGGAAATCAATATATAGACAAAATAGCAGCTTTTCTCAAAAGTTGAGTAGAGAGTGAAGCTATAATGCATATATATCGAATCCAAGGTTGACTGGTTGAGCAATTGTTGACTAGTAGCTATGCATAAGGGTCCTGAGCATCTTGGAAATGGGCCGCATATGGATCATAGCTGGTTGATTGAGCAGTTGAATTGGATAAGCTGGATGAACTGGACTTTTGGGCCGGTGCAGGGGGCTCATCATTAGAAGGTTCATCTTTTAATTGGGTCTGGGCCTGATCCATCAGGAGACGGGCCATTTGGAGCAGTTGATCACTGGATGATCCAGGTTTAACTTTGGGCTTTGACTGAGCTGACTTGGTTTTATCCGATTTGGGCTTTGATTGGGCTGGCGGAGCAGCAACTTTAGACTTGGATGACTTAGGCTTGGAAGAACCAAATGTGGGATCATTGGGGCTTCCAAGATTGATTGGAGGAAGTGGGCTTCCTTGCATGACTGGAGCAGTTGGGATCTGCTGAGCTTTAACCATGGCAGGTGTAGGAGCATGAATGTTGATTGGGAATTCAGTTTGAACAATGTCAACAATGCGGGAAACTTTGAAGTTATCCCACCATTTAACCATATGTTGACGGTAAATGACATCATCAGAAATACCATATTGCCATTTAAATATCCAAGGGATTTTGTATTTGGATATAAAAATAAGCAATGGAGAGAATTTCTTTTGCTGTGAAGTGAATGAGAAAACAGTAGAGAAATAGTTAATCTGTTCAATCAGAATAGACGGGAAGATATCTGAAATGGCGCCATAATGGGTCCACCATCGCAGAAACCAAGTAGGTAATTCTGATTTGAACTTTTGATAAAATTGGAGGAACCAAGAGTGACTATTTGATTCATTCTGATACAAGAGAACTTTGAACCAGGCATCAATGTAATCATAGTAACTATATTGAATTGAATGACCAGGTAAATCTCGAAGTTGGAAAGGAGAACCCCAATCATTCAAAGAAATAATATTGTGAATATACATTGAATGGTATACAAATTTACTAGTGTAGATGTGATCATAAATGGGTTAATCACAATGGACTGATGGTTGAACAGGATGTCTTTGTAGAAGGTAATTGTTTTTTCTGGATGGAGAGGAACAAAATGCCATCCAGGTGGAAAATAGGATTTAACCAGGTCATGAACAGACTGACTCTTTGGGTGACTAGGTTCTTTGAAAAAGAGATTAGTAGTGGTAGATTTAACATAATCAGATTGGGCAAATTTAATAGGATTATGAGGGTATGGAGTAATTGCTTGACTAGATGAAGCAAACGGATCAGAAGCCAAAGCAGATGTGTAACTTGGTTTAGGAATGTTATCAAGAATTTGGTAACGGTTAACCAATTCAGCAGGATGGTATTTGGTGACTAACTCCAAAGGAGGAGGACCAAAAGGTTGACTAGATGGGACCAAGGCTTTGGAAGGAGGCCGTGGACGAGACATCTGCGAAATAGAAGAGATAAATTAGCATCCATTGAGGATATCTAATTGATCAGTATGTTCATGTAAACAGTTAATATAATGAGCAAGTTATTGTTTCTGAGCTTTAATCCGATGAAATTGTATGTACTGGGCTCTTTTAGTAGGTAACTGGGTTGATTTGAGAAAGGCAAGGTGACGAGCAGTATGTTTGACTAAGGTTTTATAGTGTTTAATCTGGTTTTTATGGTAAGGAATAGAGGGAATTGGCATGATATAACTCACTATCCACCCTGTAAAAATTTGCGGGTAAGAAAATCAGGAATAGAATTTTGACTACCAGGAATATATTCAATAACAAAATAAAAAATACTTAAAATAGATTGCCAACGGGAAAAAATTTGCTTACTAGCAAGATTTTGAACATCTTTTTCCAAAACATATTTAGCACATTTACAATCAACACGCAGTAAAATTTTTTTATTCAAAATATCATTTTGAAATTTACTAATACATAAAACAGTAGATAAAATCTCCTTTTTAATAGCACTATAATTTAATTGTGCTTTATTCCAGACACCAGAATGATAACGAACAATTTGTTCAGATGACTGATGAGTAATTTTCTGGAGAAGGATGCCACCATAACCAATATCAGAGGCATCAGTTTGAATAATTTTGAATAAATTTTCAGTAGGAATTCCAAGACAAGGAAGAGACTTAACATATTGTTTGACTTGTTTAACAATAGCAGTATGAGTAGAAGACCAAGGAGGAGGATTGTCTTTTAACCGATCAAACAGAGGTTGACAAGTTTTCCTAAAGTCTTTGTAAAATTCATCAATATAATTCAGTGATCCTAAAAAACGTTGTAACTGGGTTTTATCTAAGATTTCATTAGGAAATTTAGACGCAAATTCAATGGAACGACTAATAGGTAAAATAGTATTTTGGTGAATATCATAACCTAAAAATCGGACTTTGGTTTGAAACAATTTAATCTTAGGAGCAGAAATGACTAGACTATGACTCTTAATGGTATAAAAGAATGCAGTAAGGTGTTTCCAGTGTTCACTAATTGATTTTGAAAAAATAAGAATATCATCTATATAAACTATGAAAAAATGACTAAATGGATTAAAAATATCATTCATTATATTTTGAAATTCACTAGGTGCATTTTTTAAGCCAAATGGCATGACATTTCATTCATAGTGACCAAAAGGTGTAGTAAAAACAGTTTTATATCGATCTGTAGGATGAATTTGTATTTGCCAAAAACCACTTTTTAAATCAAATTTACTAAAAATAACAATTTGACTAAGTCTTTTAATCAAATCTTTTTTATTAGGAATAGGATATCGGATCCATTCTAAAACTTTATTTAATGGTTTATAATTAATAACTAAGCGAGGGACACCTCGTTCTAATTCAGCATTTTTATTTACATAAAAAGCAAGACATGACCAAGGTGATTTACTAGGACTAATTATTCTATTTTTTTAATAATTCATTGATTTCTTTCTTACACATTTCAACTAATTCATGATTCATTTGAATAGGTTGGGATTTAGTAGGAATTTGTCGTTCATTAAAATGGTTAATATAAGGTAATGTGACTACATGCTTTTTCCTATGCCAAAAGGCAGTTGGTAAAGTAGAACAAACAGTAGTTTCTAATTTTAATTTAAATTCTTCAATTTGAGATATAAGAACAGGATCAGTTAATTGTTGTTCAATTCGTTTATAATTGACTTCTTCTTTGAGATATCTTAACTGACGAGCTAATCGATTAATAGATTGAGAAATAGAACAGTCTTTTAATTGGTTTAATTCAAGAACTTCAGGAGGCGATAAAAATTTAAAAGTAACAGATTGACCCAAAGCTTGAGTGGTTATACCTTCACTAGAGGTGGTAAATGGATATAATAAAAAGATAAATGGTGTTCCCAAAATAACTTTATCAGTCATATTTCTGACTAGAACAAATGAGGTTTTAAAACAAACATTATTTTGACATATATGAACCTTTGGTAATTTATATTTAATATGCATTTTACTGCCATTAGCAGAAGTTAATTTTTCACTAGTTTTTTCATAATATTTAATAGGGAGTAATCCTTCTTGAATACAATTGAGATCAGCACCAGTATCAATTAAAGCAATAAGATCTAATTCAAAATCATTAATAACTATTTTAATTTTTGAATATGAATTTTATTGATAAGATTTAATCGTTTATCTTCATAATTAGATTGGTGTGAGCGATTATCGAACAAAAGATTATCAAGGTTAGTATCAGATTCATGTTCAGATTCATTAGGTAAAGCATCATTGTTTTCGTGAAAATTATCTAAGCTTTTATTGAGTTTTAATGTAATAATTTCATCTTCTAATGCTCTATCTTTACTTTGTAAAGCTTTAATGGTTTGTTTAATCTGATTAATTTCATATTGTAAATCCTGTAATGTAACGTCTTTTTGTTTATTTTTAAATCTTTCTAATGTTTTGGATAAACTAATAATTGGTTTATCAAACTTAGGTTTTTTATCATGATGGATTAATAAAGATTTTAATTTATCAGTATATTTTTGTTTTAATTCTGGATCTTCTAAACGGCTAATTAATTCAATCAAAGCAGTTTCTTCTTGATGTTGTTTAGTAAGTACAGTAATTTGTTTGACAGGTTTACAACAAACATCATTACATCCTAATTCAATATTATTATCAGAATCTTCACTAGGTGAATGGTAATCAGATGAAGTATTAGGATTATCAGAAGAGGAATTACTAACAAATTGATTTAATTGAAAGATTTCAAATAATTGATTTTTGGATTCATCATTGATTTGAAGTTGATTAACTTTATCTTTTAATTTTTGTTTTTCTTTACATTTATTAGAATAATGACTTTTTTGACCACAGTTATAACATGTAATATCTTTATTAGATTTAGATTTTGGATGTGATTTTTATAATATTTCTTTTTGGGTTTAGTATAAAATTTATCAGTGGATTTTGAAGGTGAATAATTCTTTTTATATTTATTAGAATATTTGTAAGATGACTTATGTTTAGTATATTTATGTTTTTTACGGTGAGAAGGGACAACAGGAGGTAAACCATATTGTTCACAGAAATTACCTAATTCATATTTAGCCTTATGTTTATCTTTAGCAGCTTTTTGACTAAGTTTAAGATCAATACACATTCTTAATCCTTCTTTTTGAATAGTACTAATGATATCACCATAAGTTAAATTATCATATTCAATAACACCAATAGGTTGACTAAGGACATCTCTAATTTTGTAAGCAAAGAGACTAGATAAACCATTAATAAATTTTTCTTTCCAAAAGGATTTAGTACAATCTTCTCTTAACATAACTCTAGAGGTAAATACATCTTTATACCATCTAAAATCGCTTAATGTTGGGCAAGTAAGATTACTAAGTTGATCATGTATGCGAGAATATATATTAATAGGAGTTTCTATGAAATGTCGGACTATGGTATAGATTAATGTGTTAATTCCATCAGGTTTATAATAGCCAATAGTTTTGTCAAAGATAGGTAAATCATTTTCATCTTTTTGATTAGCATTGTATGAGCACGAAATAATTCTTCTCGTATGATCCTGTTGATCAAGTTTGCGCTCCTCCAAACAATAGATAATAAGCTCTGTGTATTCTAGAGTAAGAATTGGGATACCTGTACATAGGTGTGGTCATGAGCTTTTATAAACTTTACTTTGGCACAATCCTAGTAGGATTCCAACTCTCCTTATAAGAGTCCTTCTAGGAATCACACACCCTACTCACTACCAACCAAGTGAGATGGTTTACACAATCCTAGTAGGACTTTACCCTCCTTAGCAGAGTCCTCCTAGGAGTCATACTCCTACTCACTACCAACCAAGTGAGATGGTTTGCACAATCCCAGTAGGACTCTAACTCTCCTTAGCAGAGTCCTACTAGGAGTCTCATGTCCAAGGATAATGCTTACCCTCAGAACACCCTCATCACTGCAAGCCAAGTGAGATGGCCACTCCCTTTACCTCGGTTGACACCTTTACCTCGGCTGACCCCTTTACCTTGGCTGACATTGCGGCAACCAAGTTATTTCGGCTCTGTGCTCAACTAAGTAATGGAATAGAAGCATCAACCGAGCTACACCTAGCTCCGCTCTCTATCTTACCAAACACCTCGACCAACCATTGGGCCTAGTATTAGGTAGCTCGGTCAACGCCTTTGCCCAGTTTGGTACTGAGATAAAAAGGGACCGAGCTACTCGACGTCCACACTTCAGCCCTTTAGTTCAGCCCTTTAGTTCGGACCACAACAGAAATCAAAGGATCGTGGCTCGGCCCAATTTTTCGTTATAAATTACCCTCTCAATTGCCCCCTAATTCCATCTGCGTAGCATGATTGGGATTATTTTCCTTCAGTCAAGCTAATGAACGCCCCACTCAGCTGAGCTAAAAAATTTGTTTGGTTTCGTAACTTGTTCAGGCCCAATAAGTCTTGTCTGTAGCTCAACATGTCCTTCTACTAATCTGGCATGTCTAACACGACGTCATTCCCAGGATACGTGGCGTGCCCCCATTATCCTCGTTCTTTTGTTACAACCGTCATGTACCTCCAAAAAAATTTGAACAGCCCCACCTTTTTGCCTTCAACATTTGTGTTCTTTGAGTTCGTAATCGTATAGCGAGTCGTTCTTTCTGTGTCTCGCCAAGCAGACTTAACTTGGTTTACACTAACCCTGCCAACCTTCTTTGGCTGAGATAACCATCTCGGTCCAAGCATTCAAAAATATGTCGGTCAAACCTGCCAGCTTGCTTTGGTCGAGGTACGCATCTCGGTTGAAGAATCCAAAAAACTTTGTTGGTCAAACCTGCCAACCTACTTGAGCCGTGATCCTTATCTCGACTGAAGAATGAAAAAATTGTTGGTCAAACTTGCCAACCTACTTTGGCCAAGCTAACTATCATACCGGTCAAATCGTTCAAAAATTTGTTGGTCAAACCTGCCAACCACCTTTAGCCTAGATCCTGATCTCGGCTAAAAGGTGCAAAAAAGTTTTTGTTGGTCAAACCTGCCAACCGCCTTTAGCCTAGATCCTGATCTCGGCTAAAGGGTGCAAAAAAGTTTTGTTGGTCAAACCTGCCAACCGCCTTTAGCCTAGATCCTGATCTCGGCTAAAGGGTGCAAAAAAGTGTTGGTCAAACCTGCCAACTTCCTGCAGCCTAGATCCTTATCTCGGCTTAGGAGTGAAAAAAGTGTTGGTCAAACCTGTCAATCCACTTTGCCCCCAGTTGGGCAAAGACTTTTGCGCGGTCAGTCCTACTTGTCAACCGTGTTAACTCTCGCCAAAGGCTTTTTGTCTGGTATCACTGTTGCGCCGGACTCTGCCTTGGTGCGCGCCCCATCTTCCTCTACCTGGATGTGTTGGTGCACTCTCTCCATTAGGGCTTCCATAGTAAGGGGCGGCGTCATTGTCATTGAATCCCTCAACTTATTGCCAGCCGACAAACCTCGTTTGTACTGTGTGATAGCTAGGTTTGTAGGGCAATCTCCAATCTGATTAAAAGTCTCTCAATACCGGTTATTGTAAGACCTCAATGTTTCTTTCTCACCCATGTCTATAGAGAGAAGCTGGTCAATCTCCATCGGTGTCTTGGTGTTTGTTCTGAATCTGGTCACAAATGCCTCCGCTAGTTGTGCCCACGAAGCTATGCTACCTTCTAGTAACCTTTCAAACCATGTTAAACCCAGGTCACCAAGGCTGGAAGGAAACAGGATACACATTAGAGCCTCGTTTCGACGATACACAGCCATAACCTGGTAAAAGTGGTTTAAGTGTATGTAGGGGTCCGACTTCCCCTCATAAGTAGTGAATTTGGGCTGGTGGAAGCCTGAGGGTAATGGTGCGTTCTCTATTGTTGGAATGAACGGTGAGCTCTGCAACCTTGCTAACGCTTTGTCTGCTGGTTCATAGGCAAGGCGTGGCTCTGGAATTCCAACCTCGACACTCCCGTGTGTTATAGGAGCCAATCGTTGTAGTGCGGAGACTCTGCGAGTATCGCGAGCCTGAGTGTCTTTTCTCCTTCGAGCCCTTTCAGTCCTCATTCTCTCAGGCCTGGAGTAGCGTGTCCTGGAAGTCTTTGATTGTGTATCGCCCAACCTGAGGCTTCTACTTTCAATTTGTGATAGTGTGACTTGTCTGTCACGATCTTCTGAGTGGCAAGAGTGTATGTTGCCTTTGCGCCCCTCTTCTATTGCCACCCTTTTGCCTTTTATCCGGCTCTTTATAGAATCTATGTCAGCCGCCATTATTCTTATTACTTCGTCTTGCTCCCTTACATGATCTTTGAGAACCTGAGGATCCATCTTCTGCCTCTATCTATCAGGGCTCTAAGAGCGGTGTGGACTTGAGCCCCGTCTTTCTCTCGCTTCTCTCCACGGATTCCTTCGCTGGGGATCTAATTCCGCCATGGGTGGGATAGAAGGTAAACCTTCGTGCCTCCCACCCCCTTCCGGTGTTTGTCTATCAATAGCAGATTGCGGCAAGTCTTCATTGTGCACCATTGCTTTTAACTAGAGAGGAAAACTTGATCAAGAGGTTTTGCACTTTGTGAAATTCCCATAAACGGCGCCAATTATACGAGCACGAAATTATCTTCTCGTATAATCCTGTTGATCAAGTTTGCGTTCCTCCAAACGTCGTCGCTTTACTCCCTTAAAACACAAACGTGAGTTAGCCGGCGGGTGTGTGCCGGATACCTCTCCGATGCCTAAGTCAGCAAATAGACAAATAGACAAAAGCTCTGTGTATTCGAGAATCAAAGTTGTGTTACCTCTACATAGGTTATGTTATGAGCTTTTATAGGTTCTGCATGGCACAATCCTAGTAGGACTCTTATTCTTCCATGTAGAGTTCTTTTAGGAATCACACTCCTAAAAGATAATGCTTATCTTTCAACACCCCCCTCACTGCTTAAACCAAGTGAGATGGTTTTACCACGGTTTGATGACAATGTAACCGAGCTAACAATACCTCTTTGTCATACCCAAACCAGTACCTTCACATACAACTCATAGCTCGACTCTTGTTCACTTGTACCTCGGTTGTGTCCGTTGAGACCGAGCTAACTACAACAAGCTCTAACCGCGCTAACCAGAGCAAGGTCCACCATAAGAAGCCATAATACCTCGGTTCCAAACACTGTGGCTGAGCAAATTACCACTCCGACCGGGGTGACTGAGCTAACTACAAGGTGTAGACACCCCATTTTTGACCGACCTTAAGACTCAGACGTCACCGATTGAGCGCTCGGGGATATTGCATATTGTGCTCGTGCGGAAGTTTCAGAGTCTCGGCTGCGAGCCTTGCCTGCGGACTTCCGGGCTCTTTCGTGTCTTGCCTCGGTTTGCGAACCAGGCTCCGTTTTCTCTGTTTTCTCTCCCCGAAGGGAGGGAGAGGTCTCGTAGATCATCTCTCAGTGGCCGTAGGCCATTTTGCCCGTCTGGAGCCCGATTTCTGATTTTTCGGAGCCGTCGGCCGTGTGCCTCGGTTCGGGACCGCTTAACCACCTCCGTTTGCTCCGATTTTTGGTATACACCTTATTTGCTCCCTTTTGAGGGACACTGTGGCTCGAGAGACCAACTTCGTGGTCGAACGCCACCTCCGGTGCTTAACAGTCAGTTTTCGGAGCCCCGGGCTGCGCGTTTCGGCCCCTAAACCTTCATTTTGCATCGGTTTGGGCTCATTTTTGGTGGAGGCCTTATTTTCACTATTAGGAAGGTTGTAGAAGGGTGGGAGGCCAGTAATTGTTCTGACAACCAGTTTTATTTCTTCATCGCCCTCCGTCACCCGTTTTTCTCATTAGAAAGCCAATGTTGACCACCCTTGGGCCACTTTTTCTAGCCCTAAACCACATATTTGTGTTGTAGACACCTGGGAGGCCACCAATATCATATGGCCGGCCAGTAATTGTGTTTGACCCTTTTGAACCCCTCCAAAAAATGGATTTTTCTCTCTCCTGGTTCACCTTCTCCAGTTTTTGACCACATGGTTATGTTGTGCACACATGGGAGGCCACCAATCTGTGGTGGCCGGCCACTAATCTTACCTGACCCTTTTGACCCTTGGGCGGCCGGCCATGGGGAGGGCCGGTCGGCCACCTGCAACCTTTCTAACCGGCCGGCCTTGCTCCTCACTGTTGGTACATTACAAATATACCCTCCTTTTCCCTCCAGATTTTGTATCCAGGGGGCCAACTTTTTGGGGGAAAACTTGAATTTCATTTCCCCCCTTTTTCCCCCACTCTTGTGCCTATATAACCAGCCCTCCCCTTCAGTTTTAAGGGTTACAAAAAACCCTTTGGAGCTCCTACATTGAATCTCTCTCTCTCTACACTTCAACCCTCAAAACCTCCCAAATCCTACACCATTTCTACACCACCACCTAGCACCACACCACCAGCATCCTTTCCAACACTTGGAGCTGGTTTTTCAGAGCTTAGGAGCCCCTTTTCTCAGGCCAAGAGCTGTTGAAGTTTGGTCTACAAGGGTGAGTCTTCATTCTCCCTCTTTTGTGCTTTATTTTGCATGCTTTCTAAGCCATACTTGCTTAAATTTTTGGGCTCCGACCCTAACTGAAAATAGCATTATTTTGAGCTCTTTTGCATGTTTGATTAAGGGTCCTTCCCTGTTTAAGGTCTCCAGCCACCACTTGCTTCTTTACCTCTCTTGTATGCCTCTTTCTTGCATAGTATTTTAGGCCTATTTGTAAACTGTTTTGAGCTTGGTTATAAACTGTAAAGTGGCTTTTTTTGAGCCCTTCTTCAACATTGTTGAAGGGCTCTTCATTGTTTGAGACTTTCATCTGTTACTTGCCTCTTTATCCCTCTTTTGGCCCTATTTTTGCATGTTTTGTTAGCTCCTTGTGCTTGTATTTTTGGGCTCTGGTCCGAACTGTAAATAGTCTTATTTTGACCCACTCTTCATGTTTGATCAAGGGTATTTTTCTGTTTGAGGCTTCCTTGTTGCTCTTTGTGTTAAAGCCCTCTTTTATGCCTTATTTTGTATAGTATTTTAAGCTTGCTTGTGCACTGTTTTGGGCTTGGTCATAAACTGTAAAATATCATGTTTTCGGCCCCTCTTCAATTTTGTTGAAGGTCTCTTTGCCATTTAGGGCCAGAAGCTGTTACTTGCTTCTTTATCTCTCTTTCGAGGCCATTTTTTGCATGTTAGCTTAGCCCTACTTGTGTTCACCTTTTGGCCTTGATTAAAACTGGAAATATGCTTGTTTTGGGACTGTCTTGGTTCTGTCTTCATACTTCATTTTCAAATAATGCATGCTTTGTATAGCTATAAGTCATTCCATGTGCCTAGTTTCGAGTTTCGAGTCTCATTTCATGCATCGGGTGCCATGTTTCCATGTTTCGGGGCTGTTTTGCATCATATTTTAGCGCTGAAATTTGCATGCTAGTATGCCATATCGCATGCCTTGCCATGCTTTGTTAAAGTGACATTTGGTGCCTTAGGGTCGGTCCTCGGTTTGCATGCACGTGTGCACGCATCTCGAGTGTCTCATTTTCATCTAATGGCCTCTTATGTGAGTGTGGCTGAGGTCCACTCATGTTGGTGTAAGCCCATTATGCATTGTGTATGCCATTTCATTCCATAGCATTGTGTATGCTAGACTGTATGTTAGCGCATTGTGTATGCCATGTTACCTCGTGCATCGTGTATGCCATTTCATAATATTGTGCATGTTAGGGTGTATATTAGTTGCATTCATGCATATCATGCATATTGCATTGTGTTTGGGATAGGAGTTAGCCCGAGCACGGGAAACGAGGTACGTTTCATACTCCGAGTGACGGAACGTGTCTCAATTCCCAGTCACCGACACTCCGGATTATCCATGATGGAGTTTAGGTTTTGTTATGTTTATGTGTGCATTCATTTCATATTAAGTCGTGCAATTCGACTCCTCGGCCATCATGCATCGATATGCGTGATTGATGGTACGAGGATCGAGGACTACGCTCCCTGAAGAGTAGTCAAGCATACATATGTGAAAATACATTGCTATGTCCCTTTCCTGCTCTCTGTTGCAGCAAATCAAGAATCAGCAGCTTTCCAGAGCTTGGCGCGCTTTCCAAGAACAATTGCAAACAGAGGCCAATTGGGGCATCGCGATGGATTTCCGCGCCGAACATGCATCATTCATCATCCGGAACAGAGTCGAGGCAGTCCCTAGCTTGCATGCTAGTTTTAATGCTTTCCTAGATTAATTTGTAAATTAATTAGGATTTCATATTTATCCGGACTGTACTATTCATTTGGGACTGTATTATTTATTCGGACCCTCTGCGCGAGGGTACAACTGTAATAAGTGTGCGTGTGTGTGATGTATGTCTTCCAACCCCACGTCTTTCTTCCTTTTATTTACCAGCTTATGATGGTTAGATTAGGGCATGTTTCAATTAGCATATAGTATGATAGCATGATTGCATTCATTCATCTGTCTTGCATGCACCGGGCTCGGCGCATCATACTAACTGCATTTGTATTTCAATTTCAAGTTGAATACATGTTAGCTGTAGCATTTCATATGCCATCTTTAGAATAGCCGAGCTTATCTTAGTTGCATTTTGCATGTGTTGCATTAGGTATTTCTGTATAATTAGGATCATGCATGGATTTCTAATTAGCTTTTGTTTTGGCTTGGAGTACTCGGTAAGTTTTTATGCTTTAGCATCCTTGCATGCGTGTGAGTGACTGCCATGAATAACATGCTTACCATGAGGCTAACTGCTTATGTGATATAACTGCCTGAATGCCTGTGGGTGAAGGTTGGGTTGTTTGAATTGGAACAATTCATTAATTGTGAGTTTTAAGCCCACTAGATAATGGCAAAATCATGTTTTCTAAGCCCACCCGAGGGTGGCAAATCCACGTCTTAGCCTACTTGCGGGTAGCATCATCAAACCACTTTCAAAAATAAACATGAGATGTTTTATTCCAATTCAGGCGATCCAGTCTATACTTGTATACTGTGCGCATCACATAGTAAATCTAGGCTAATAACCGGAATAAGAGCACATAATGTTTTCAAAACTCGATATCATGGTTAGTAGAGGCCGATCTTTCATCGGGCGAGCGGGGGTGCTCACGAAGTGACCTTCCCCAATCGTACCCAAGTTCCCGAGCCGAGGCAACTTTGGTGATGACGGACACGTGGCCTTAGGCAACGAGTCAGGGTTTCCTAAATTTCCCAAAATAAAATATTTAGGTGGCGACTCTGTATCTGGCAAAGCAGTCCATGTTTGGCACTTCTTTACAAAAATCTGTTTTCTCAAAACGATTTGCAGGATTTGGACTCTTTGGTTCAGATTACGAACCGTGACAAATTCGAGTCCGAACTGTAGTGAGCCCAAAATGAACAGAACGGGACTCACCCTCCCGGGGCGTTCGGGGACGTCTACACAAGGCCCCTTCTTGGACCGACTACAAGCCCCTTTTACTCAGCCCTTTTTACTGTGGCCCATAGAACGGCCCATTACCGCGCCTTGGCCTAGCTCGGCCCTAATGCACATAAAAACTCCCTCTCAAGCATGTAAAATTGATTCTCGTTGTTCTTCAGTAAGATATTTTTCCCACCAAGATTTGAGCATACCAGTAAAACCAGTGGTGATTAAGGAAACAATTTCAGGTTAAGTATAATCAGGGTATTACTAAGATAACTATTTGCAACCATAGATAAATGATTTAATTTTTGAAGGATTTGATCCTCACTAAGACCATCAATATTCCATTCGTATAATTTTTTAGCAGATACAAAAAATTGATTACTGAGATTAGTTTCTTCATATTAGAGATCAGGTGGAGTAGGTCGTGAATACCAATTTTTGGTAAGAGTAGTAGGATGAGGTTTAGGATAATGGATTTTATTAAGATTGGAAGATTGAAATTGTTGAGCTAATTGATTTATTTCATTATCAGTGGTATCAGTTTCAGATGGAGTTGAAACAGGTTCTACAAGAGGTTGTTGATTTAATACAGTAAGACCTTTTTCAGTAGATGGAGAAGCGTTTTCAGAAGTTGTTAATATATGAAATAATTCTTCAATAGCCTTAACAGTAGAGTTATCGTGGGTAACTAAACTATTACGTTTGGAACGATTACTCGATAGATTAAGCAAAGGTTGATCTAAAGATTGTTTAGTAGAAGGATGGGTAGTTGAGTAATCATCTAAATTAGTTTTTATTTTATCTAATTGTTTGCCAATAGTTTTTAAACATTGATTAGTATAATTATTTTGTTCAATAACTTTTTTGATTTCAGGGTTAGTGCCAGGCAACTTAAAAGGAGAGGCTGGGACATCAGATCCTTGGTGTTCAATAATTATATTAGATAACGGAGGATGACTAGAGCTAACAGTTGTATTTGGAGAAGTTTTCCATTTATGTTTTGTGTTTGTATTTACTTTTTTGTAATAATTTTCTAAATATTCAAAGAAAGGCATTTCGAGACTATATTCAATCATAAAATCATACCATTTTCGAGTTATTCTGGATTGTTGATTAGAATCATATTTGGAACGATAAGCATGTCTTTTCTATTTTCTTTAGATTTAAATTCAACATGTAATTTATCAAGATCAGAAACAAAGGATTTACTAATTGTCATTAATTGAGGATTAATAGGAGGTATCACTTCGAAATCAGTTTGAGTTGAGGAATCTTGAGACTCAGTGTCTTCTTCAGGAAGATGTGTGTGAGTAGAGTAAACATGTTTACTAATTTGAGAAGTTGTGGAGTTATCAATACCTTTTAGTTTACTATGGGAAGTTTGACCAAGATTAATGTGATTATTTTTTCGAAACAAAGGAGTATTAAAGATGTCATCTTCAGTTTCAGTATCAGCAGGTATATTAGAGGTAATATGTCTAAAAGATTGACTACGATTAAATTTAATACGGACTGAACCATCAGTAAATTGTTGAATATCTTGGATATCTTGACTGGTAGATTGTTTTTTATTATGTTTGTAATTTTCGTTGGCTGTAACCCATTGGTCAAGGAGAGTAATATCTTTCCATTCAATCATTTGAGGAATATTTATATTAGTATCATGACTACTTTGAATCAGTAAAGTTTTATCCTTTGGACTTTTGTGTAAAGTTTGAACATTTAAATTGGTTTTAATACATTTATAATGAACACGATAAATTAAAGCAATATTATGAACTTTTTCTTTCATATTTGTAAATGAACCATTTAACTGAATATTTAAAGTTAATGCATCTAATATATGTGGATCTCTAAGACTAATAAGTGTAAAATCAGAAAAACAATTAAAATGAACGGGTCCTTTATGGAGACCAGTTTCCATCATATCCATTAAACTATCATCATAATCAATAAAACGAGCATCGCGTAAACATAATAAAACAGAAGTATTTTTTTCTTGAGGAGTTAATGGTTTGATTCCAACTTGAATTAATCCTAAATGAATAAAATTGTGACCGGTTTTTAAATGTCTTTTGATAGTGTTAGCATCAAATAGTTGATATGTTTCTCTAGGTTTTTCTAAAGCATAAACTTGTTCTAATGTTGTAACATGCAGATTAACATTAAAAGTAGACTGTAAGAAAGTAGTTTTATAAATTTCTTTAACGGATAATCGGGTTATATTCCAACTTAAATCTAGTTTATCATTTTGTATTTCTACATCTTCTTCATTAATTACTAATCTTTGATTAGGTATTGAGGGCAAAGTGGTTGACCTAGAACTGACTGAAGAGTTACTTCTAAATAATCAACTCATTTTCGATGACTTAAATTGTTTTACAGGAATCTTAATACATTGTCTAAATTTATCATGTTTTTACATACGCTGTGTTCATACATACCCAATTCGGAGAACCCCTAAAATCCAACACTGCCTAACCAAAGGACTTACCTAGGACTTGGGACGAAGGCTGGGTGACTAATAACAACGTGGAAAGACACATATATAATTTGGACAGATTAAGAGGACTGTTTAACAGATTAAGAGAAGGAAAATAGAGTTGAATTAGAAGTAGCAATGCAGTAAGCAAATAAAAAATCTAAAAAAAATAATTTGTATATTAAAAAAATATCTAAAACAAATATAAATTTTTATTAAAAAATAACATGTTGCAATTGCGAAAAAAAAAGAGAAAAAAAATTACACTATAGAAAATAATTTCTACATTAAAAAAAATATCTAAAACAACAATTTTCAACTTCTCTCATACACTATGGTTAATGATAAGATTGTTAAATTAGTTTTATAAAAAATCTTAAAAAAAAATAATTTGTATATTAAAAAAATATCTAAAACAATTATAAATTCTTATTAAAAAATAACAAGTTACAATTGCAAAAAAAAAAAAAAAAGGGAAAAAAATTACATTGTAAAAAATTATTTATATGTAAAAAGAATTATCTAAAACAAATATAATTTTTTATTAAAAAATAATAGGTTACAATTGTAAAAAAAAAAAAAAAAAAAGGAGAAAAAAAATACACTGTAATTAGGAAATTACACACTCTTTTCAAGCCTTCCATGGTAATTTTATTAAAAAATTACACTACTATCAAAAAGTTGAATATTATTATGGTCACAATGTTTGTCGTCACTGTATACGTGATAATACTGATATTATAACGAGGTAATTTTCTTTAGGTAAATAATTGTTATGTAAAATAATAATTTAAACTTAACAAGTGTTTTAATTTTTTATTGGGTACAATATTTCATTTTAACAAGTTTTTTTTTTTTTTTTGATTGGATATAATGTTAACATTGTGGTCAAAAGCAGTATTGCTTCAATAAATCTCGCTGTTCAAGATAAATGGGTAGAGTTTATCTTGCGATGCTAACCAATATATTTGAAGAATATGATATCAAAGGAAGGAAATTATAAAATTTATTATAAATAATGTATTCTTCCATTTTCAAACACAATGTTATAATTTCAAAATTTTATAGGATAATGGAATTAGAGTGATTAAAGATTATATTGCGTCATGCTAAGATTGTGCCTATGCATTTATCATACATGTACCAACAATGCTACTTCAACTAGATTGTGCACCGTACGTGAATTTTGTTTTAAATATAGATAGGTTTGAAAAATACCTATACATTTTACAAGGTAAAAAAAATATATAATATTCAAGTATAATATTTTTACTTTATAATATTTTATAAATACATAATATATGTGTTATTTATCAATTATAACTATTATGTTAATAATGCAAGAATGCTGATAGAAGACCCACAACAATTTAAATTTTAGTTATAATATATCGTATTTATTCAGTGAATTTGGAATAAACGTAACAAATTTTCATTTTTATTACTTCAATTATAAAACATCAATATATATATATATATTTATATTTTATGCTAATAATTTTAAAGTATGTTTGACATAATCACAAATAATTTTTTAAAATCTAATTCCGTGCATAGCATGGGTGACATGTTAGTTATATATATAAAAGAATTTGATTATTGTAATAAAATAACTTTTGAATTTTGAATTTATAAATTTAAATTTTAATATTTAATTATTTTCAATGTAAATTAAGGCTTATAATATTTATTTATAGTATAACGAAGTCTCAATTAAACTAAGAAATAAATTGAGAAAAAAATACTTGCTAATCAAATCTAAATTAAATAAATTACGAAAATCATCAAAAATATAAAGATTTTAATTGGAAACTATAATGAAAAATATATATATTCTAGAAAAATGCCTAGCCCCAATTGGATTGGTTTAGACCAAATTATAGGCAAATCAATTATTTTAAAAAATAATAAAACCGCAAAATTGAAATTCCAAACATTGTAATTTGTCCGAAATTCATCGTAAGCCATGGCAAAGCGATAGATATTTATTGCCACATCATTTTCCATGCCCCGACCAAATTCTATGTTATTGTGAGCACTTCTCATCTTGTGTCTACTAGTGCATTTTGTCTTTACTTTATTTGTCTATGAGTTTCATAAATTTTATGACCAAATACTCTACATCATTATGCTTTACTAATATGGATCTCACTACATTTGTGTCTTATGTGTCTTATGATAAATAAATCTGTTCATATTTTTCTTGCATTAATTATGTGATATTAGCTTTATATATACCATGGTTTTAAGTGTAAATTTCTCTAATGGAATCATCACCTCCTGCGCTAGTGCAGCATGTTGATCAGCAAATTTAAGAGGCTACAATGAGAGTCTCATTGTTCCAAATGGCTCCTATGCTTTAACTGCCAACAACTGCATCAAATGCAGCTGTCTTCAAACCGATCTCAGGTCGGCAAAAATTGATCACAAAACTGGACACAATCATCTTACATGAGATGGGTCTCACATTTATGGAATGATTGTGTCTAATTCTGTAATTGATGTCACTTAGTGTGTTTATCGTGGCCATTTCAAGCACAAAATTTACAATACGTAAATAACAACTATTTAGTATCAATGTTAAAGAAATGGGTAAGTTATTTTCAGGCTATTTTTCATAAATAAATTTTAAGTTGAAAGAGAAACACTAGTTTGAGAAAGAGAGAGAGATAGAGACTGAATGCTCTGTATATTGATTTGTGTTGTGTATTACAATTGAAGAATGTTCTCCCTTTTATAGAGAGAAAGAGGGAGACATGTGTGCATAATGTACAATAAAGAATGTTGGGCACTAACCTAGTAATGTGCACTAACCAAGTAATGGAGCCGAAAGCAACCACTATATATATGCACTACACTATTTTATATATGCACTAAGCAAGCACTACACTATTTTATATATGCACTAAAGTATAAGATATATATGAATATATTAACAGCCCCCCGCAAACTCAAGGAGGGTAGGCATCGACTAAGTTGAGTTTGGAAACAAGATCACGGAAACGTCCAGGAGGATGAGCCTTGGTGAAAATATCAGCAGGTTGATCGGCAGAAGAAATAGGGAGAAGATGAACAGTACCACGTGTAACATGCTGTCGAATGAAATGACAATCAATCTCAATTACCGAGTCTTGTCGGACCCATATAGAAGCTAACCGGAATCAATGTCGGGACAGTTTACAGAGTCTTGTCGGACCCATATAAGTTGCACCCTCAAAAGGCGTGCCCAATCTTATCAAAAGGCGTGCCATCAAAAGGCGTGCCATCAAAAGGTGTGCCCGACAGTCATCAAAAGTCGAGCCATCAAAAGGCGCGCCATCAAAAGGCGCGCCGTCAAAAGGTGTGCCCGACAGCCATCAAAAGTCGAGCCATCAAAAGGCGCGCCATCAAAAGGCGTTCCATCAAAAGGTGTGCCCGACATCCATCAAAAGTCGAGCCATCAAAAGGCGCGCCGCTTTGTCGTCTTGCGCTGAGAGGCGCGTGAGGCGCATGTCTGCCTTGCCTATTTATACCAAGTTCACATAATTGACCAATAGAGATAAGATTTAAGGTGAGAGCAGGTATATGATAAACTTGAGGTAAAGATAACGAAGAAGTGGAGACAGTACCAATGTGACGAACAGTCATGAGAGAACCATCAGCAGTTTGAATGGAGGGAATATGAGAAGATGAAGAAATAGAAGAAAATATAGTAGAACTGGAGGTCATATGATTACAACAGGCAGAGTCAAAATACCAAGAAGAGTTACTTGGAGTCACAGACAAGGCAGTAGGAGGAGGTGTACCGGAGGGATAGAGGAGGCGTTTGAACATGGCCTCGACATCCGTTGGAGAAAAGAGAGGGGTAGACGGAGTAGGAGACTCAGAAAAACCCTCAGAGGCAGCAGCAGCAGTGTGATGAGACTGATTCTGGGAATGAGACTGATTCCCAGAACGATGAAAGTGTCCCCGAGAAGAACCACCGCGAGAAGAGTGGTTGTTGGAGGATGAGCGGATGGATTACGAAAACAATCCTGTTGCAGATGACCAGGACTGAGTTTGTTGCAGTATTGGCAGGTTCTGACAGGGCAATTGATCAGGAGATGTGTGGAAGGGAGGCCCCGATTGTGACAATAGAGACAGTCAGTGGGCCGCTGGGGTGGCCGGTACAGAGGAGTGGCAAGAACAGAGTCCACTTGATGAGTTTTGAGAGTACCAAGACGAGTCTCCTCTGATAGTAGCTCAGAGATAGCTTGTTCCAAAGTGGGCAAAGGATGGCGATGAAGAAGAGAGGCACGTACTGGCTCAAAAGATGAAGTGAGAGCCATGAGAAAGTGCACCAACCTTTGCTGATTACGATAGGCAGTAAATAAGACAGCATCTTCTCGGTGAGGCCAAGGCGGCTCGGAAAGAGCAAGCTGGTCCAAACGGAGTACATTTGAGAAAGGAAGTCATTGATGGACTGACTAGATTCTTGGCGCATCCGATGAAGTTGGCTTTGAAGCTGATATTGATGAGCAAGACCAGTAGTCTGGTATCTTTCTTTCAAGAAATCCCAGATGTCCTTGGCAGGAGTAGTGACAGAGTCAAGCTGAAAGCGACCAAACTGAAGACTGATGGAGGTAACAGAGGTATTTCGAAACCAGGTAATGATTTGGTAATTTTTACTGTCCCAGTCCTCAAGTCGGTCTTCATATGTAGGAGTAGTAGTGGAAACAGTGGTTTCAGCAGTGTCTTTTACTGGGTGGGTTACATCCCCGGTGATAATTCGCCAGAGCTTCTTTCCTTTGAGGAAGGAAGACATGGCTTGTGCCCATAGAACATAGTTGGAACCATTCAAAATAACGGAAATGGGATGGGAGGCATCATGACGATCCATAATAATAGATGAATAGGGAAAAATAAATAGGAGCAGACCTGTAGGAGCAAAATTAGGTAAAACAGAGTGTACCAGTGAGTCCGGAAGGTCGAAAATAGCTAGGAAAGATGTCCTGTGCAGAGATGATGTCAGCAGAGGCCAAAGTGATGTCAGCGGCGCACGTTAGCAGAGTGCAGTGAAGTGCACGTTAGCAGAAGAGGCGCGGCGCACGATAGCGGAATGGCGCAAGGCGCGGTGCACAGGAGCAGGGCTGACGTCAGACGCGAAGGAGAGGGCGCGTGGGAGCGCGTGACGAACGTGAGCAGCAACTGATGGCGCGTGCAGGCGCGTGGGAGAGTGGTGGCGGAAGTGATGACGCGCCGCAGACAAAGTAGCGCGTGAAGGCGCGTGAAGAGGTTGTTTGAGGACGGCTTGGTGCCGTTGGAATCGTGAGAAAATTCCGAGCGGTTTGGTGTAGTGCCACTGTGTACGGGACTAAATACCAAAATCGCAATTTGCCAGAAATGTAATTCTGGCTCTGATACCATGAAAGAGAAACACTAGTTTGAGAAAGAGAGAGAGATAGAGACTGAATGCTCTGTATATTGATTTGTGTTGTGTATTACAATTGAAGAATGTTCTCCCTTTTATAGAGAGAAAGACGGAGACATGTGTGCATAATGTACAATAAAGAATGTTGGGCACTAACCTAGTAATGTGCACTAACCAAGTAATGGAGCCGAAAGCAACCACTATATATATGCACTACACTATTTTATATATGCACTAAGCAAGCACTACACTATTTTATATATGCACTAAAGTATAAGATATATATGAATATATTAACATAAGTTTTTAATTTCGTCAATTTAAAATCTAATCTTTTTATTTGTTTTTAATTTAAACTATTTACCTATTTTTTTAAAGTAAAACTGACTAGAAAATGGTATATTAGTCATTAATTATACTGATTGTAGGTGTACGGAAAATAACTAAAATACAAATTTTCATTGAGTTTAAAGACTAAGATATCATTTTTTTATTAGTTTTACTTAACAAAAATAGACAAATGATTTAAATTGAAAACAAATCAAAAAATTAAAGTTTAAATTGACAAAATTAAAAATTTTGGATTTATTTTATTACAGTGCTCAAATCTTGGGTTTTTTTGGGTAATTTTTCCTAAAATGAATTTCCACAAACTATACCCATATTTCTTGTAATTTGTCTCTTATATCAATTTTGTCCCTACAATTTTAAGTACCTCAAATTTGCTCTTGAATTTTTCAGATTGTGTCAATTTATTCTAATTGACATCATACATTAAGCAATTGGACAAAAATATGGACAAAATGGTTCATTTAAAAAAAAAAAAATTAATCTCTTTGAGGAGAGCGGATAAACTATTTCGTCCATTGATTTCAATTCAATTTTTTAAAGGTAGTAAATTAACAAAACATGAAAAATTAACAAAACAAGAAAATTTCAAAAATAAAACTGATACACAATTATAACTAAAATAGCGAATTTACATAAGTAAATCATTGGGACTAAGCTTAACAAGTTCCCCAATCTCAGCAAAATTTGGTTGGCACCCATTGAACACACAATTATTCCTTGCTTTCCATATAGACCACAACAGGGCAATGGGAATAAGCTTCCAAAGAAAATGATGCCCTAGACTTTTTTTTTTCATCAGCAAAAAGAATTTTATTGATGAAAATCAAACGTAAAAACATAAGAAAATACATCAATAAATAGGGCACTAGACCTAGTAAATATTTGGATATTTTTCTTATTATTTGTTGCAATTCTAATTGAATTTTCTTCACCCCCCTCTTCAGCTTAGTAAATTCTTCTAACATTCACTGCTCAGGTAACTAACTAATTTATGAACTTCCACATAATTTTAACATTTTGTTCTTTCAATCCTATCCAATTCTAACTAATTCTATTCATGCAGGGAATAAGAGTCATGCCATAGCTTCACCATCTCCTTCACCAACTTCATTTGATCATTCTGCACTCCCATTTTTCATGTTACCGCCAACCGAATCGTCTCCATCTCCAGTTTCTGATCCACCCATGGTGATTTATACATCTGAAGCTACAAGTACACACAGTAAATTAGTTCTAGGAAGAGAAGGTTGCTTAATGATGCTTCATGTTTTGGCTTATTGCTTCTTGAGATTGCCTCTCCTTCGATATTCTGATGCAACTCTTCTTCACTCTATGACGTTTACATTGTGTTTGGTTGAGGGATTTTGGGAGGGATATGGAAAGGGAAAGAGAAAGGGAAAAGGTATATGAAATTAGGTGAAATATAAGTATGTTTTATTCCCGTTTCACCTTCCTTTTCCATTTCCCTTTCCGAATCCCTCCTTAAATCTCCCAACCAAACACAGCATTAGAAAAAATTTATAATCCACACATGAAGTGTGTGCCATATGTGCTAGTTATGATTTTTGTAGTATTTTGTTATGATTTATTATATTGCTAGTTATGATTTGATTAACTCATTGTGACACTACAACATTTTCTTAGTTTAGTGACATTTGAAAGTGCCACAAAACTATTCTTCTAATGACATTTTTTGGTCTTGTGGCATTTTGATCAAGTGCCACTTCTATCGGTGTCACGGTAGATACGAGTGCCACGGTAGATACTTGCAAGTGTCACTGCACCATCATGGCTAAAAACTTTCAATGACATTTTAATGTCATGGTAGATATTATTTGTGGCACTATCAAGCGCCATTAAAAAAAGAGTTAGTGACACTTATAAGTGTCATTACACTATCAAGACTAAAACCTTTCAGTGACACTTTAATGTCATGGTAGACACTATTCGTGATGCTATCAAGTGCCATTCGTGACGATAACTCGTTGTAGAACAATTTGATCCGCTCTTGCGGAGACTCAAACCGCCAACCTCCCACACCATAAACCTTATACACCACACTCTTCCCACTACACCTCTATAGCACCACATGATTATATATGCAACATATATTATTTATATAGTATATACATCCATATTAATATAAAAGTATATGTATAAACATAATTATTTTATTGAACATAATTTATGTAAAATAAACTATTTACTACCAAAATAAAAAAAAGACCACTTTTGGCCACTAAAAATATTTTTTAGTCGCCAATTCTATACTTTTGGCTACTAATTATTTTTTAGTTGCTAAAAAATTTAACTTTTGTCGACCAAAATCGGATTTGGTCGCCGAAGATGCACTTTCAGCTACCAAAATTTTGGTCACCAAAAAATTTTATTCCCGCTTCGACTTTTAGTTCTCCTGCCCTAAAAATGACCACTTTTGGCGACTAAACTTATTTTTTAGTCGCCAATTGTAGACTTTTGGCTACTAAAATTTTTTTTGACACCAAAAAGCTTTACTTTTGGCTACTAAAATTTTTTTAGTCGGTAAAACCCATATAATCAGCGACCAAACTTATTTTTAGTCGCCAATTGTAGACTTTTGGCTACTAAAATTTTTTTAGTCGCCAAAAAGCTTTACTTTGGGCTACTAAAAATTTTTTAGTCACTAAAACTCATATAATCAGCGACCAAACTTAGCTTTAGTCGCCAATTGTAGACTTTTGGCTACTAAAATTGTTTAGTCGCCAAAAAGCTTTACTTTTGGCAACTAATGCTGTTTTGGTCGCTGAAGCTATACTTTCAGCGACAAATTTTTTTGGTCTGGAAATTTAGTCACCGAATATGCTTTTTCCTATAGTGTATATTGAGTTTAATTCATTTATTTTTAACCATTTACTGCATTTTAAAATTTTTGAAAATATATTGGCATTTTTTGTTTTTTCAAAAATGTCATTATAAGCTTGGAAAGTTTTTGGCTTAGTGGCATTTCTCAAAATGCTATAAAATATTTGTTTATGACACTTTTCACCTAAGTGCCATAAAAGTAATTTGTACCAACCTAGTGTCCTGACATTTTTAAAAAATGCCATTGCAACTAAAGTTTAGTGGCATCTGTTGGTAAATGTCACGAACATAATTTTTGTGTCATTATTTTATAAAATGCCATAAAATTGATGTGACATTTCTTTATTGAAATACCACTAGAGCCTTATATGTTTTGTGGTTCTATAGCATTTTTTTAAAACATTTAATGCCAATTTTTATTTTTGTGACATTTTCTAAAAACATGCTATTAGTGTAGTGTCACTAAAGTGTAAATTTGTTGTAGTGACATTTTTGTTGTAGTGAAATGACACTTTTTTTTAATTGAAATGCCACTAGAGCCTTGTATGTTTGTGGCTCTATGACATTTTTCTAAAAAATGCCACCAAATATTCTTTTTGTGACATTTTTTAAGAACATGCCACTAGTATGGTGTCACTAAAATATGTTTTTGTTGTAGTGTTGTGACACTTGCTCATTGAAATGTCACTAGAGCCTTTTATATTTGTCGTTTTGTGGCATTTTTCAAAAATGTGCCACTAAATATCATTTTTGTGACATTTTCTAAAAATATGCCACTAGTGTAGTGCCACTAAAGTATGTTTTTGTTGTAGTGTTGTGACACTTGTTCATTGAAATGTCACTAGAGCCTTTTATGTTTGTCGTTTTGTGGCATTTTTCAAAAACGTGCCACTAAATATCATTTTTGTGGCATTTTCTATAAATATGCCAGTAGTGTAGGGCCACTAAAATATGTTTTTGTTGTAGTTTTGTGACACTTGTTCATTAAAATGTCACTAGAGCCTTTTATGTTTGTCGTTTTGTGGCGTTTTTCAAAAACATGCCACTAAATATCATTTTTTGTGGCATTTTCTAAAAATATGCCATTAGTGTAGTGCCACTAAAGTATGTTTTTGTTGTAGTGTGATATTGGTTTATGATTTATTGTGACTATATATTTTAGTTATGATCGAAAATGTATTTAATTATACCTTATGTGCTATTTGGTTATAACTCATTATTTTTTTTAATTATAATTGAAAATGATTTAATTATAATATTTATAATAATCAACACCACAAATATCATAACTAACAAAAGATGTGTATTCTACAATGAGCCATGGTTTATTGTCATTAGTTTAATGTGGTCTATTTAATAATTAAACAACCTTTCAATTTAATATTTTTAGACATCACTAGTTATTTTAATTGACTTTTTAATTTTTAATAAAAAGAAGTTAAAAAAAAAATAGAGAGAGAAGAGACTTTTTAATAAAAAAAAAAAAAACTATTTTCTAAACTTACAAGTCGCAAGAGAATCAACTCGGTTAGCTCACTTGCCCATCCATGTACATTTTTATTCTGCATTTATTCCCCAGGCTCGTTGTTAAATTATTTATTTATTCCCCAATATGAGAAGGGTTGGGACAATTGTTGAGCCTCTTTAATCGTTGAATTATGATTATTTAGGTGAATTTATAATTTAAACACAATCTAAAATGATATTGTTGGGGCCTATGGGGCCATTACAGGTCCTACTTTGACTATTTATTTTGTAGAGTTTTGTGTGTAGACTACTCATAAAAAAAAATTTAACTTAATTCGATATTTATAGTAATATAATTTTATCATATTTATAATTTTTTTAAATGAATAGTCTATTTGTAAAATTATGTTCATTTTTTTAAAGAAAAATATAATAAAATCATATAATTATGAATGACATAGGTGGACCTATAGGGGTTTTTGGCCCACCACTTAGAGCCCAATACATAATTCAAACACTAAAGCCTAACATTGCTGGAGCCCAATGTTGCACCAAGGACAAATGACATCTAAATACGTGTCAAGAGAAGAATCAGCCATATAAGCAGACAAAGATCCTACAGAGTTATTACACCACACATCAGCCATTAATGAGTTTTCCTACAGCATTTAATGTGATAACTCCTTCACGTCGGAACAGAACAGCCTCACCATGAATAAGGCAGGCTAGAACATAGACTTTTGGCCAACATGACAGGTCGGAGTGGACAAGGAAATGATGAACAAAGGATATAAGCAGGTTTCTAAGACAAAGAGAAGGTTAAGTTCTTTATCACCATCCTATCTCTATATTCCGTTGATCTCTCTTCTCTAACTTGCTCGTCAGAGGGTTCGTCGGGGGACTCCCGTTTCTCGTTGGACTCTTGTGCAGGTTTCTCGGTGGGTCCAGCGATCGGACGATGACGTGAGAGGCCTGGATCAACCCGACCCGTTCCTTTGGGACGAGGGGTAACATCAGTTGGCGCTGTTTGTGGGAACTTCCACTCCGTGCAACAATTGTGCTCATTGTTGCCAGATACCCATTCCGATAATCCCTACTTGCCACCCACCAAGGTGGATGGTCACAACTAGATCCATGGCTTCTCAACACAACGTTGCCGACCCCCAAGCCGACCCTCATAACCCGAACAACCCACCTCAGTACTTCACAGAATTCACTAACAGTATCAACTGCCTAGCTAAACAAAACCAAGCCTTGATCAATGCTTTGCTTCCGCGAGACCTCCTTGTGCCTCCTCCGCCACCACAAGATATCCCACATAACCGAGAATGAACCCTAAGCTATCCTTTTCAACAAGCCCACCCCTCCAACTTGGAGGGCTCGCGATCTCTTCCCCAAGACATGAACCCGCCACCTCGGGGTCTACATCCATCAGCCCAAGCACCTGCTCCAAAGGAGAGGCCAGTAGTGTTCAGCCTCCATTCCATTCTGGTGGTGACAACGTCCCTATCTAGGATGCGGATCTCCGAGCCATGAAACTCCAACTTCAAGGAGTCATGCAGAACATGCAGAATAAACCCTCCACAATAGCCAACTCACCATTCGTCGCTTCCATCAGGGACAAACCCCTATCTCCTAAGTTTAAAATGCCTTCGATCGATTCCTTCGACAGCACAACGGACCCAGTCGACCACTTGGAGACCTACAGGACCCTGATGGTCCTCCATGTATTCCCCGATGACATCATGTGTCGGGCTTTCCCCGTAACGCTTAACGGGTCGGCCCGATTGTGGTTTAGTCAGCTGCCGACGGACTCCCTCTACTTTCCAGCACCTAAATGACTCCTTTCTTAGCCATTTCATCGGTGCCCAGCGCCAGCGGCGTCCGGTGACCCAGCTCTTCAACATCCGTCAGACATAGGGGGAGTCGTTACGTAGCTTCGTCACCCGTTTCAACACTGAAGACTTGCAGGTGGCGGAAAACGACAACAAGGTTATTCTCACGGCTTTTATGGCTGGCTTACGATCATCCGATTTTCTTTTCTTCCTCTCCAAATACCCTCCAACCTCCATGGCAACCCTCATTTCCATAGCTCAAAAATACATGAATGCCGAAGATTCTCTAGCCGCCCGCTAAGACTCCACAACCAAAAACCCAATCCTCAGAGAGAAGAGAAAGGAATCTGAAACCCGAGCCACCCAATACACACAGCAAACACCTCAATATACCGATTGAACCACTCGAGCCGACCGATCGGTACCTACCCGCCCGCCCGATCGGTTCGAACGGTACACACCCTTCAACTCCCCCATGGAGCAAGTCTTAAACCAGATCCAACGAGATTACAAGTTGAAATGGCCACAACCCTCACGGTCTCCTTCCAACCGGCGAGACCAATCCAAATACTGTCGTTTTCATCAGGACCACGGCTACAACACTGAGGAATGTGTTAACCTTAAAGACCAAGTAGAAAGCTTGATACGCCAGGGGCGCCTCAGTCGGTTCACAGCAGCCCATCCCCAGCAACGGCCAAGGACTGAACCTGCTAGGGACAACAGCCGACACACCCCTCCCCGATAACCCGTACAATTTAACCAAGGCAATAATCGGCCCCCGCCGCAACCCCGAGCACAAGCCATCTATGTTCCCCCAGTTGGAGAGATCAGAGTCATTGCTGGCGGACTTGCGTGTGGAGGACCATCCTGTTTGGCCCAGCGAGCCGAGCTTAGAAAAATGAGACAGGGCTCCGACAAAGAAATCGCGACATTGGATCTCCCCTTCAAACATCCCAAGTAGTGGATGAAACCCATCACCTTTACGGAGACCGATTGCACAGGCATCTGATACCCTCATGACGATCCCCTCGTCAGCTCTGCTCTTCTATCCAATTACAAAGTTAGACAAGTGCTTGTCGACAACGGCAGCTTCTCAGACATCATCTTCCTGAACACCTATCGCCAGCTCAAGGTCGGAGAAAAAAGTTCGTCCCCTCTCCAAACCTCACTAGTCGGCTTCACTGGGGATCGAGTGACCTCCATAGGCTCCATCGATCTTCCCATCACCATCAGAGAGTACCCATAGCAGACCACCAAGTTATTCACTTTCCTTGTCGTCGACTGCCCCTCCGCTTATAACATTATCCTCGGCCGCACAGCCTTGAACACTTTTCGAGCTGTCACATCTACGTACTATCTGGCCATGAAATTTCCTACCGACCTCGGGGTCGGCACTGTGAGGGAAGAGCAAACAGTGGCTAGAGAATGCTACGTTGCTTCACTCAAAGAGGTCAAGCTGAATGAGGCTATAATCATCAAAAGACTCGATGTCAGAGACGAAGACGAATTAGTCAGAGGGGAACCAGTGGAAGAACTTGTTGAAGTTCCCATCAACCCTGCCAACCCAACAAAAACAGCCAAGATCGATAGCCAACTATCCGCCCAAGCCAAGGTCGACCTTACAGCCCTCCCAACCGAGCACAATGATGTTTTTGCCTGGACCCATTCCGACATGCCGGGTATCTATCTCTCTTTCATCACTCATCGTCTCAACATCGAGCCCCACTTCCGACTCTTCCGCCAAAAGCAGCGTGTCTTTCACCCGGAATGCAATGCTCTTATTGCTTCTGAGGTAGACAAACTATTGAAGGCACGGTTTCTCCAAAACGTAGACTACCCCAAATAGCTGTCAAATGCGGTCTTGGTCCGTAAAAACAATGGTAAATGGCGACTCTGCGTCGACTATTCTGACCTTAATCGAGCCAATGGGCAAGTTGAGGTCACCAACCACTCTCTCTTGAAGATTATCAAAACTAAGTTAGAAGCCGCTAAGGGACTCTGGGCTAAGGAATTACCAAACATACTCTGGGCCTATCGCACTACTGCCTGAACCCCTACTGGGGAGACCCCCTTTCGCTTAACATATGGCACTAAGGCAGTCATCCCAGTGGAAATTGGCTTGCCGACCCCGAGGCTTTTGCACCCGAATCCAAAACTAACCGAAGAATTGCGTCAGGCTGACTTAGACCTGATTGAAGAGCTCCGAGAGACCATTGCTGTCAGACGAGCCTCATATCAACAGAAAATGAGAACACACTACAACCGTAAAGTCTGACCGAGGGAGTTCGCAGTTGGGGAACTAGTCTTACGCGAAGCAACTCTTGCCACCAAAAATCCCGCCGAGAGCAAGTTAGCAGCCAAATAGGAAGGACCCTATGTCGTTAAAGCCAGACCTTGCCTAGGCACTTACCGACTCCAAGACATGGAGGGCAGAGACCTCCCACATCCATGGAACGCCGAGCGCTTGAAGCGTTATTTCCAGTAAAATGACGTCTCATTTTTTTGTATTGATCAATTGTTGTATGTTCTTTTTGGTGATCTACACACTTGTTCGTTTTTGTCCTTTCCATACATGGTGTAAACTTGTGATCAATAGGCTACGCCTTAAATGACAATGACTTTATATCTCTATTATCCGCGTTGTGTTTCAATAACGGTTTGTTAACTATAGCTCAGCCAGACTGAGTTAGTTAAAGCCTCAGCCAGCCTGAGCACAAAGAGCTCAGCTAGACTAAGTTAGTTAAAGCCTCAGCCAACCTGAGCACGAAGGGCTCAGCCAGACTAAGTTAGTTAAAGCCTCAGCCAGCTTGAGTACGAAGAGCTCAGCTAGACTGAATTAGCTAAAGCCTCAGCCAGACTGAGTTAGTTAAAGCCTCAGCTAGCCTGAGCACGAAGAGCTCAGCTAGACTGAGTTAGCTAAAGCCTCAGCCAAACTGAGCACAAAGAGCTCAGCCAAATTGAGTTAGTTAAAGCCTCAGCCAGCCTAAGCACAAAGAGCTCAGCCAGACGAAGTTAGCTAAAGCCTCAGCCAGCCTGAACACGAAGAGCTCAGCCAGACTGAGTTAGCTAAAGCCTCAGCTAGACTGAGCACGAAGAGCTCAGCTAGACTAAGTTAGTTAAAGCCTCAGCCAGACTGAGCACGAAGAGCTCAGCCAGACTGAGTTAGCTAAAGTTTCAGCCAGACTGAACACGTGGAGCTTAGCCAGACCAAGTTAACTTAACCCTCAGTGCGACAGAGCCCTCCAAGTCTTAGTTAGAACTCGAATGAAAAATTCGACTGGTCCATTTTCACATTTTAATGTTACGACATGGTTGACATACTTAGTTAAAATCCAAGTTCATGACCATCCATTTTCACTAGTCATACAAGTTAGCCTGTCTGCCCACTTTTAACATTTTTCACATCATGGTTTACTTTCGAAATTTCATATTACTTAGCTGTTCCAAACTTTCATATTACCACATGGTTTGCCTATTTTCAATTTTCACTGATTACCCATTTTCACCATTTTACATCACAATTTACTTACAAGTTTCACAATTTGCACACAAGTTTCATTTTTTACACCTACTTTTTGGTAAATTCCGCTCAATCATTTTTACCATCCCAAATTTACAACTCAGAGTAACGACAACAATAATATACAAGAAAACTCGTTGTTTTATTCATAAACTTACGCTTCCATACAAATTGTTGCACAAAATTACATATAAACAAAAAAAAAACACACACACACACACAAACACAAAATTTTTACACAAATCACTCTTCCTCACTAGAAGCAAGATCTTCCTCTTCAATCCCCTCGTCCAAGGGGGTCTGGGTGACGTCGTCTTCGCCTACCTTCACGAGGCTGAAGTCGATGTCTGGGAACAGCTCTTGCGCCTTATGTTTGAACATCATCCAGCCGCAGTCCCAGAACTCGCATATTTCGTGTTTATAGAAGTCAGACCGCTAAAAGCTCTGGATCACTTCCTCTTTACTCCTACCTCCAGCGGCCGCTCCCAACGGCCCAGCTCCCCTATCTCCCTCCTTTGCCAAGCTACTAGCGACAGCGGCATCAATGACCATCTGGAAGTCGGTGGACCCCTTGAATTGCTCTATGGCCGCCATACACAAGTTGGGGTACGCCGCCCTCTCAGATGCCAATTTGGCCCTCTCCTCCGCCAGGGCCTTCTCCAATTCCGCGATCCGACCATCGAACTCTTCATTGTCCTTGACCGCCTGGTCACGCAGTTCTTCGTTGTTGGTCATGGCCTCCTTCCACTTCTCGTTGGCAGTGGTGCAGGCTTGCTGAACCTGCTCCAGCTTCCTCTTCTCGCCCGCCAACTCGAACTCTAGCGATACCGCCTTGTGGCGCTCCGCTTCGAGCTCTGATTTGGTTGCAAGGAGCTCAACACTAGCTCGCCCGGCTGAGTAGCTTTGCACCAACGCCAACACTTCCATGTTCTTCATCCTTTGCGTATGCGCTCCGAACGGCCCTCCTCCAGCTCGCTATCTCCGCTTTTAGGTTTTGCAGCTACGACTTCGCCTCTTCCAGCTGGGCCCTCAGCGGCTCTACCTCCATCTTCGAGCGTCCTGCTTTGTTCATCAAGGCAGTCGCTGTAGCACGTCCGCGGGGGACCTCGGCTACAGTTCGGACTCTCCTTTTTGTCGCGGTTCTAAATCTGAACCAAAGAGTCCAAATCCGGCAAATCGTTTTGAAGAAAAACAGATTTTGAAAAGTAGTGCCAAACATGGACTGCTTTGCCAGATTACAGAGTCGCCACCTAAATATTTTTAAAATGGGAAATTTAGGAAACCCTGACTCGGTGCCGAAGTCCACGTGTCCGTCATCACCAAAGTGATCTTGGCTCGGGAGCTTGGGTACGATCGGGGAAGGTCAGCTATGAGCACCCCCTTTCGCCCGGTCCGAAGACCGGCCTCTACTAACCGTGATATCCAATTTTGAAAACTTTATGCGTTCTTATTCCGGTTATTAGCCTAGAATTACTATGTCATGCGCACAGCACAAAAGTATAGACTAGATTGCCTAATTTGGGAATAAACATTGCATATCCGTTTTGTCTCGAAAAACGTGTTGGTTTTGCTACTCGCAAGTAGGCTAAAATACGGATTTCAATGAGTTGTTCCAACTCACGCAATCCAACCTCCACCCACAGGCATTCAAGCAGTTTATCACATAAGCACTTAGCCGCATGGTACGCATACTGGCATAGTAACATTCACACGCATGCGAAGTGCTAAAGCATAGAAACTTACATCGTACTCCGTGCCAAAAACAATAACCCGGTTAGCAAACATGCATGACCTAGTTCATGTTAAGTGGCTAATGCAACACAGGCATAGATGCAATCTAGAGTAGGCTCGGCTAACCCTAAACATGGCACATGAAATGTGCGAATAGCACGTATTCAATTTGGATTTGAAAATTGCAATGCGGTTTGTATGATGTACCGAGCCCGGTGCATGTAAACAAATGCATGAATGCACGCATGCATTGTATAAGGTATGCTAATTTAGATGTGCCCTAATCTACCAACATAAGCGGGTAAATAAAAGGGAAGAAAGAAATGGGGATTGGAAGACATACACCCACTCACACACACTTATTACAATTTTGCCCTCGCTCGGAGGGACCGAATAATAATACAGAACCGAATAAATAACTAACTACTCTAGCTAATTAAATATTACAAATTAACTAAATTAATTAAATAAATTAATTAATCTAATTAAGCATTAAACCGCCTCGGGATGAGGGCCGGATGCAGCGCGTGTTCGGGGCTGGCTCAGAACCGCACTGCCGTGCACGGATTGCCTCTGTTTCCTCTGCTCTCCTCCTCAGAAAATTACCAAAATCCCAGGAGTGCCTCTCAGGGCACTGGGGAGTACCACCGGCTGGGGCAGAGCACCACCGGCTGAAGGAGGAGGCCACCGGCACTGAATTGTTCCATCGGCTGGGAAAACACTGCCGGTCGGCACTAAAAAGTGCCGGTCGGCACAAAATGTTCTGCAGATCCTGCAACTCACAGCAGCAGAGGACAAACTATGCATGGCAAGGTAATTCAAAGCATGTATGCACAAAACACACCCCTTATCATGTTTTTGATTCAAAGGGGCACGTGCCTCGATCCTCGGACCACCAATCGCGCATTTCCATGCGTGATGGCCCTAAGAGCCAAGGATGCAACTCTGATTTTCAAATGCATACAAACCAAATAAGCAAACAAAGGTGCCAAACCTCTATCAAACTCACTTCAAGAGGCTTGGCATGCATGTCAATGTGATGGAGTCCTAAGTATGTTATCTAATCATGCAAGATGGACAATGTGATGCACTTATGCCAACATGCAAACAAGCATACAAGGCAAGCGTGTGGACCAATGGAAGGATGGTCTTAAACATGAATTGAGCAACTCTAAAAAGGCTCAAAATCAGTGGCCAAAGTGCTAAGGAGGTGAAGTTACAATGCATACTAACATGCAACCATACATGCTCCAACACTTAAGCATAAACAAGACAACATTCAAGCACACTTGAAATGAGTTAAACATGGGCTACTATCATGCATATAAAGCTCTGAAAATCATGCAAAACATGATATCAAATCATGCAACAAAGCAAGCCCAACATGCAACAAATGGCCCAAGCACTAAGGCAAGCCAAAGAGGCTTTGAACCACACCTATGCAAGACAATTATGGCATGCACTTAACAACTCAAAACAGATTTTTAGCATGTCAAATTAGGCCCAAATGACCACTTAGATGGCATCTAAGAGGCTTGAATTCAAAGGAATGCATTAAGGCCAAAACATGGAGCATGCAACACAAGCCTAAGAAGCAACAAAGAGGCATACGATGTAAACATACAAGCACCTCTAGGGGACTAAAATAGCACATGAAATGGTTCCAAACCATCAAAAATAATGCAAGCATGGCATGCTACACATTCATGTCTTAAGGCCAATAAGCCAAATGCAAAGGGGCTATATTAAACATGCTAAGATTGACCAAAATACTTATGGACAGACCTAAAACATGGTAACATGAGCACGAAATCTTCACAAACACAAGTCTAAAACATGCTAGAAATGGAGGCATACAACCTAAGCATGTTAAGGCATAAAGAGGCATTACAAGGCAACTATACTAAGCATGCATAGGAGACCAAAACCAACTTGGAGGCATGTATATCATGGCAATATAAGCATGGAAAACAACCAAGGCATGCTCAACACACACTCAAACATGGTGCTCCTTTGGAAGCCAAAACTTGCCCTTTTCAAGGACACCAAGGAGAGGGGGTGGCCCTCCCTCTTTTCTAGGACTTTAAGGCACCATCTCCACCACTGAAATCCCTCAAGATTTCAGTGGTGGAAAGGTCCAAGCACACAAGTCCCGGATCTCTCCAAAATAGCACAAAAAATGAGCCCTTTTCAAGGCCTAAAGGGGGTCAAACTCCCCAAACCACAAAACACTCTTAATATACAACAAAGAGGGTTAAAAATCAGAGCTTTTTTTGTGTTATAGACCAAGCACAAAAACTGTTTTAAACTAGGCAAAAAAGGCGTGCAAAAATGGGGTAAATAAAGTAAGTTTCTTACCCTTGATGATCAACTTCACAAAGGTTGGAGTTGTTGGTTCCTTGAGCTCCAAACCAACCAAGAACACCAAGAACAAGCCCTTAGCACTTCAATTCCAAGAGGAAGGTGAAACACTAGGTGTTGGTGAGCAATAGTAAGTCACAAACACCTAGTGTACAAAAAAGAGAGAAAGAGAGAGATAGGATAGATACACAAAATCTAACCTAAAACCAGAGCTCTCTCCCTCTCCTAAAATGTCTAACTCTCCAAATCTTCTCACCCTTGAGCCAAGAGAAGAGCCTTTTTTTGTATAGGCATGAAAACTTACAAGTTAAGCAAGCCTAAAGGCTCATCCCTCCATACACGTGTATGGAGGGGAGCAAAAAGTGATACAGCTGTCTAAAAATATCTGATAAAGCAGCTGCACAACAGTCGGCAGGGCAAAATGGTCATTTTGCCAAAAACAGTGCCGACCGGCACTGTATAGTGCCGGTGGAAACAACAGCCAGCCGGTGGCCTCTAGCCACAGCCGGTGGTGTGTGGGGATGCCTCACAAAGCATTCCCTACCCCTCTAGGGCAAAACACAGGTGTTTGGTGCAAAACCAGACACAAAACGGTCGAGTTCGGAGGTCCTGAGGCAAGGCGCGCGTAGCCGAGAACTCCGGGAACTCCAAACGAACACAAACATGGATAATCACCGAGTGTTCAAGCGGTGACGTCCAAGTCTTGAGGACGGTCAAAAATGGGGTGTCTACAGTCGCCAGGGTCGCTGCCTCCATCTGGGCTAAGAAAAACCCCCTCAAGAGGTCAACCTCTGTCAACCGCGCCATTGACCACACGGCCGCATCTTTCACCACTCCCACAAGGCGGTCGGCTGCGACCCTGGCTTCCTTCCCTTTTGTCGAGTGACCTACCAGCGTGCGCGCGTGGTACAACGCGGTCGCCAGTGCGGCACTCGTCTCTACTTTGCTGATTCTAGTCTTTCCTTCACTGGAACTGGGGTTGCTTCGGGTGCAGGTACCACCGTAGCCACCATATGGGCACTTGGGCCCAAGTGTTCTTTCAGTACTTGGGCGCTTGGACCCTTGTCTTCCTTCGCCACTTGGGCGGTCTCCCCTTCTAGAGCTGCCTCCACCCTTTCCTCCTTCATCTTCCCCACCATAGTGGTGTCCTCGCTCCCAACCTTCATCTTTTTCAAGACAGAGGAGTCTTTTCCCCCCTCTACAGCCGCCCTCTTCTTCCTTGTCTTCTTCAACACTGCCTCCACCTCCTGTTTGCCCCTCTCCTTCAGCGGGTCTACTGGGGGCGGTAGTAGGGCAAAGTCAATTAAGACTTTGTCTCCCAGTGATTTGGGATGCGGTTGGACCCGCTTCCTCATCACCAATTTAGGGGCAGGCCCCAACTGTCTCTTCTTATACTTGTCCGCTTTGGCGAACGCTCTCCTGTCTTCCGCCTCCTCTGCCTTCCTCCACACCTCCAACTCCTCCCTCGCCGGATCCTCCTCCGTCGGCTGCAGTCCTAGTCTCAGGGCAAAAAGGGTTGAAGAAAGGACCAGCTCATTCCACTTCACCCCCTTCTCCTCCCTCCACTCATTCACCTTCTTCACCCTATTTTTGGCCTCCACATCTAACTTTGGCTCCACTGATTTTGTGGGGACTTTCCATGTTGTGCGAACTCCTCTCCCATTGTTCGCTGATACATAAAACCATCTCGGCCTCCACCCCTTTACCGAAGATGGCAAGCCTACCACTAGACCCCGGCCCGCCATTGCTTGCAAGGTCACCTATGTCTCCTGTTGACCGGAGGCCTTATAACAAAAGAAGAATTCCTCCACCGTCATTGCCGCCCCTCCGGTAGCCTGCGGCCAGGCGCTCGCACAGGCCATTAGTATTTTCTAGGCATTCGACATCAAATGCCCTAGCGCCACCTCTAGCTCGTTAAGCACGTCTACCACTATTTAGGGGAGTGGAAGCCTCAGACCCCCCAGCAGTGCTTCCTCGTATAAGATGAATTCCACCGGCCATACGTCTGACGCCCTCTCCTTCGACGTGGGCAACCTCAACTATATTTCCGCAAGAATTTGGTACTTCCTCCGTACCTCCTCCAACTTCTTCGCCGTAAAGGTAGATCTGTCTGCCTTGTGTGCCAGTGGTCCAGCTCCACTTGGCTATTGGCCTAGTGACCGCGATCATCGTTGTTGGACGAGCCCGCGCCCCTTGTGCAACTCCCCTTTCCTCCCTCCGCTCCGTTCGATACCGTTCCGCCAACTCCACTGCGTCGTCTTCCCCCAAAGAGTCTAGTCTCATGGTTGGCACTTCGTCTCGAGTCATTCCTCCTACGTGTCTGCGTATAGCTTTGGACGCTGGCATAAGGAAGTTCGCAAAGTGTTACAGAGGCGTATCACACGAAACAAATGAGTTCACTTTTGAGACGAGTTGGTTTTTTGCGATAAGGTAGGTAAAGCGAATAACTCCAAATGCCACGGTTTGCCTATATTCCAAGGATCAAGATTAAATTTTGCCAGTTTGAAAATTTTCGAAAACATTCTGCCCCCGCCTCTTCAACGCCCTATATCAGCCTATCCCTTCCTTTCCTACTGATGCATCACTTCCCTTATTACAGGATTGTGCCACGTGTACGACCACGATCCACTACTCTCTTCCCTTTCCCTGTCTGTTCCACTTCACATCATCACATGCCACGTCGCGCCTCAATCCCCGCACACCGCCATTCCTCTTCTCACTCGGTCACCCTTCGTGGTCGGCTCTCTTCACAATTAGCCTTCTCCCTCGATCACCCTTCGTAGTCGACCCTCCTCGTAGTCGGCCTTCTCCTTCGATCACCCTTCGTGGTCGGCCCTTCTTGCAGTCAGCCTCCTCACTCGGTCACCCTCCGTGGTCGGCCCTCCTTGCAGTCGGCCTCCTCACTCAGTCACCCTCCGCGATCGACCCTCCTCACAGTCGACCTTCTCCCTCGGTCACCCTTCGCAGTCGGCCCTCCTCCTAGTCAACCTTCTTAGTCGACCACCCTTCGCATCCGGCCCATCTCCCAGTCGGTCTTCTTTCCGTCGACCTCCACAACCCTCATCTTCTTCCTTATTCCCTTCGTTGGACTGAAGCTGCACTTGGGAATGGGGGACTACTGACATAGGTGGGCCTATAGGGGTTTTTGGCCCGCCACTTAGAGCCCAATACATAATTCAAACACTAAAGCCTAACATTGCTGGAGCCCAACGTTGCACCAAGGACCAATGACATCTAAACACGTGTCAAGAGAAGAACCAGCCACATAAGCAGACAAAGATCCTGCAGAGTTATTATACCACACATCAGCCATTAATGAGTTTCCCTGCAGCATTTAATGCGATAACTCCTTCACGTCGGAATAGAACAGCCTCACCATGAACAAGGCAGGCTAGAACATAGACTTTCGGCCAACATGACAGGTCGGAGTGGACAAGAAAATGATGAACAAAGGATATAAGCAAGTTTCTAAGACAAAGAGAAGGTTAAGTTCTTTATCACCATCCTATCTCTATATTCCGTTGATCTCTCTTCTCTAACTTGCTCATCGGAGGGTTCGCCGGGGGACTCTCGTTCCTCGTTGGACTCTTGTGCAGGTTTCTCAGTGGGTCCAGCGATCGGACGAGAACGTGGGAGGCCTGGATCAGCCCAACCCGTTCCTCTGGGACAAGGGGTAACATCAATGAATATCAAATCAATTTAAGTTTTTTACTGTAAGATCTACGTATAAAATGGGCTATTCAAATTGTTAAAATTAGACTTATGATGGGTTTTATAGGCCTCAACAATATCCCTCCGGTCCAACCTTGATTGAGGAGAATCCAATCCTTATAAAATAATAATAATAATAATAATAATAATAATTTTTTTAAATAAAAAGAAATGAAAATCAACCAAAAGTAGAGAAAGTAGTTGCAAAATTGAAAGTCCAAGTGGATTTATGCTCTAGTACAAGTGAAAACTTGGCCTACTAGCACTAGCGTATAAATTCTACTTTTCTTTCAATATTTTGTTAAAAGGAAATTCTTGTCCGTAAACAGATTTTTTACTTAACATTATCTATTAATAAAAAATTCTTAATATTTAATCTTTTTAAAATTTAAATTGATTCATCAATGGCGAAATAAAATATCAATTTTGCTGGGTAGCTCGAATTTTTGATGCCCCTAATGACCCGAATGTGTTGGCATTCCATTTTGTAGCATTTGGCCCAGATCCTTCAACCATGTGTGAAACCCACGAGTTTACAAAACAAAGAAAGAGCATAGAGAGAGAGAGGACCACGATTTTGGTTTGCTCTGAAGTCGAGCAACCGACCTGGGTGTTCACCAACGACAACGATGACGACAACCACTGACCTGGGTGCACTACAACAATTTATACTTTTGGCCACCAAATTTGACGACTAAATGGAATTTAGTCACCAAAAATTGTACAATAAGCGACTAAGAATTACATTGGTTGGTTACTATTGCGACTTTCGCTACCGTCGATTACCATCGCATCTCCCCCTTCTTATCCACATTCGTTCTTTTTTCTCTATATCCCTCTCTCTTTCTCTTTCTCTATCCATTCCCTTACCATCACAAATCCAGGGTTTGATTTTATTTTTGATGTTGTTGGATTTTGATAAAATCGTTTTAGGGTTTTACTCTTTTTCTACATTTGAAGCATATATGAGCTCCAAGTTGTGTTTAATTCCACACTTTTGTTACTTCATGTTACGACTCAAACCCGCCCATATAGGTTTAGTGTCGTAATCGGTCAGTAATCTTTAGACTTCCAAAGGCCTTTGTACAGAATAATATATAATTAAGGGGCTAATGGAAGCAATTATACAAAATACAACGTCTATTGAGCTGTGCAGACAAACATGGGACAGATAATTTAAAACTTTATACACACACAAGAGACGTCATAATTACAATAGTCGTACGTCACTCACAAAATACAAATAAAATAGAGGTGGGACTTAGCCCAAAATACCCCGGTACTTTGACACAGTGGCTGCGGGGGAGATAACCTAAACTCACAGTTATTTTTGCTTTATCAACAATTGACGACAACTAATAATTCGTATATCCCCTGTTTGCAGATCGCTTGGCAGCCTTAGGCGATGATGCTGGCTAGAGTTAGGGACCAATATGCCGATGCCTGGAGGGCCTCCCATTTTCGGCTTCTGCTGGAGGGCCCGGTTTGCCGAGCCTGGTTCTTGGGCAAGCTGTTCATGCGCCAGACTATGGGTCTACCTGAGCCAATAGTTCCCATGCCGCAAAAGAGTTAGAAAACATGCATGCCCCTAACTAATGCAACATGACTAATGCAACACATACAAGATGTAATTAATAGGCTCGGCTACTAATTATGACATGTGAATCAATTTGAAAGTATGCGGTTTAAACACGTATTCAATGAAGTAATGGAAACTACAATACTTGTTAGAATGATGAACTGAGCCTTGATTCATGCAAGACGAATGGATGCAAACATGGGGAATGCTAAAAGAAACATGGTGTCCTAAACTACATATCATAAGCAAGTAAATAAAAGGGAGAAAGATGCAGGGTTGGAAGACATACACATTATTATAAGTTTGGCCCTAGCACAAGAGAGTCCAAAAAAATGGACTAGCTAATTAATTACCTAATTAGCTAACTATTACAAACCAAATGAAATAAATTAACTACATTAACTAATTAATTAATTATTACAATAGCAAATTAACTAACTACTCTAGCTAATTAAATAAGTACAACATAACTAACTAATTATTCTAGCTAATTAATTACAAATCCGCTATTCGAAGCACAACATACCAATATTACAACATCATTTTACGGATCCCGAGAATTGAGGGATAGCTCATGCATTGATATGGATTTCCACTCGATAATGCTCTCTGTTTTGCTACTAGAATGCCTCTATTACACAGTTAGAAAATTGCACTATTTTTTCACCTCAGCTTATGCTCTGTTCTGCTGGAAAAAGGACACTGCCTACCTAGAAAAAGTGGCCGGCAACCAAGAAATAAAGTGGGTGGCCGGCTAGTAAAAATGGCCTGCCGGCCACTAATGTTGGTTCTTTCCTGCAGCAACAGAGGACAAACAGAGCACAAACCAGAGTATTCTCAAAAGATGTTTGTCTACCCTGCCTCTTCTTAACATAAACAGGTCAAATGAGGGGTAGGCTTGATTCGCAAATCATCAATCGACGCCTTTCATTGCATGATGACTTATGAATCGAGGGACATAATTTCAATGAATGTATAAAAAAAGACCAACAAAGCTTCCTCCATATCATGGATTGATCAAGGGAAGTGGTTGACCTTGAAAACTTGAACAATTTCTTCACTAGCAAGTATGAAATGACCCAAGTTTCTATGTGTTCATTTAATGTCCGATTGAACACAAAACTTTTTATCATCTTGCATCACTTTTAGTCCCAATTTTATTACTTTATTTTAATTACCATCCATTCGTTAGCTCATTGAATCCAATAATGAGTAACTCCTCTAATAGAAAGGAACATCAAACAAAGAGTTGTTTTGGGCATGGGACAAATGTCATGTCGTTGGTAATGAACCCCCAAAAGGATTAAACCATTAAGCACAACAATCTCTATTTCAAACTTAAACAAGCAAGTAGTTTGAAACAACTTTCAAAACAAAGAAAAGCTAAGAAATGAGGAAGGTTGCAGAGGTGATTATATATGAATACAAGTATGGAAAGTAAGAAATAAACACTATCAACTCAAATAGGTTGGTGGCTAAGGCCTAAACCACCAAGCCTATGAGGACCATTACACTACAAGCATACTATACAAAGCTCAAATGCAATGAACAACTAAAAATAGTCCTAAAACAATCCAAAAAAGTGCTAGAATGGAGACAAAAATAGCTAAAACAATAAGCTAAAATGTTGAGGAATTAATACTAGCACACAAACACAAGGAGGGAAGGCTAACCCCTCCACTTTTGGAACTTCAAAACATGATTTTTGTCTCTGAAAATCAGTGGTAAAAAGATCAAAAAAAGATGACGAGAAGGTAGGAAACACAAGGGCAAAGGCCTTAGAAACAAGGTTCAAAGAAGGACTATCAACCCCTCTATCTTTAATGGCTTTAAACCACAAGTTTCAGCCCAAAAATATAGGTAATAAACAACTTAAAAATAGTAGAAAAGATGGGAAGGTCCTCTATATATAGAAAACCATGTGCCTATCTCGAAAATATTAGTATACATACAGCTGGAATGGTGCATGCACATGGAGGGACAGCTGGTAGAAAATATCTGGCTCTTTACACTAGTGGCTGACAGGCCACATTAATGGGCGGCAAGCCACACTAGTGGACGACAAGTCATTGGAGGCACAGGCTTGAAAAACCACTACTTTGGTCCAAAACAAGGCAAAAGGTTTGAATGTTGAAAGCTGAGGTTTCCTGCTGAGGAAATCAAGCATGTGACAAGCGTACATATTTATCATTGAGTGATCAATTAGTGGCGCCCAAGTCTTAAGGGCCGTCAAAAATGGGGTGTCTCTAATCACCTACATATATAAATAATACAGTGAGCTGGAGCCCAGTGAATAATAACAGAGTAAAGGATTTAATGAATGTTGTCCTTAACAGTTACAGAAAATAGCATTCAATAATTAACATAAATGGATTCATGATCACGTTCAGAAATCAGAGCTCATAACAAAAACAGATTCAGAATCATACTCATAGTTAGAATTTGCAATTAAATATACGTGGACATTCATTAGCACTGGCAGAAATAGTTAACCCATGAAATGACGGCTATAGAGGCATATAGTTGACTCACGTGCACGGAGATGATATAATTGGCTCATGAGACGTACAGTTGACCCATAAATGGGACGTATACAGAAGGATCCATAACGGTTGGCTCATGAGATGTACAGTTGGCCCATAATTAAGACATAACAGAACATATAACAGATGTCATCTAAAGCTAATGATGCCACGAGTACATTTCAGAAACATTGGACAACCATTCATTCATACAGAAAATAATATTTCAGAAACAAATCATCTTATATCATTCAGAAAATACTTATAAATTGAACATAGTTTTACAAAGTTATTACTTACAGTTGGCCCAAAGTAAACAGACAGAGCAGACAAGTCGAATAGCTTACGACGCGTGACCTATACAAACAGATAACGGATGTACATTGAAACACATACTCGGAAAATACTTAACTTAATTCATCTTGCTTATAGTGTGTTTCTAAGTCTTATCCTCATTATTATATCTTAATTAGGGCTGAAGAATGCCTAGAATGCAATGAGAATGCCAAAATGTGATTCAAAACACTTAATCAAATTTGCTGAAAATCGAGGCTTCACTCGAGCGTAACTTTCTTCGCTCGACCAGAGATTTAAAAGTGTGAGTGTTCACTCGAGCGCAACTTCCTTCGCTCAAGCGATCTGTAAACTTTGAAAAAGTACTGGTTGTTTGATTTTTCTGCTTGACGGTCGCTCGAGCGTGAGACAAAGGTCTTTGCTCAAGCGTGATTCTGGTTGCTCGAGCGGCGATGTAGAATTCTAGAATTTCCAGATTTGTTTCCATGCTTCAAAACTCGAATTCAATGGTTCAAAACACATCTTTTTAGACCAAAAGCTTAAGGAAACATGTGTTAACTTGTAAAACATTGTGAATTCAAAATTATTTTGCAAAATCAAAGCCCAAAAGCATGCTAATTGTGCAAACTTAAACATGAAATTGTGAAAACATATCATTACATATCATGCATGTAAAGATACAAGTTCAAAACTGTCAAAACATGATCAAATAAGGTGTTTAACTCAAAAACATGTTGAATTCTTAAAACAAAGCCAAAATGAGGACATACAAGAGGGAATTCTTTGAATTTAACTTCAAAATCATGAGAATTATGCATGCATGCATGGTATGATTTCAATTCCTTTATTCTAACCCAATTCTTGCATCTCTAAGTTCCATCCTCTTAAATTCATGTATTACTCAACTCAAGGACAAACTTCAAGGGTTGGATTCTTACCTTAAGTGTTCAATTGGGCTCTAAACGATCAATTTTCAAAGTCTCCAAGCTAGTTTCTCCAAAATTCTAGCTAAAGGCTTGATCTTAATTCCTTCTAGTCTCTCTCTCTCTCTCTCTCACTCACGTTTTTTATGGCAAGAGATGATGAAATGTGTGTGTCTAGTGGTAGTATAAGACAACATATGGCTTATATAGGGACCATTAGTGAGATTAATTAATCCTTGCTTAAATTCAACAAATTTTACTTATTTTATTCTAAATATTTGGTTCCGAATTGAATTTCAATTAAACCTACCATAAAATTCTAAAAATCCTAAATGCCACATATACTGAATCAATTTTGAGATCGGATGCCGATAAACCCTTCAATTCACAGAATAAAACAGAAATACAAACAAATATTTCTACCATGGACAGATACAATGCAAATCACACACATAACAAATAATTAATCACATGATTTCATCTTAAATACTTATTAGGCATTCTTAATCATGGATTATTCATTAATCATGGGTCGAGGTTGTTACAGTCTTCCCCCCTTAAAGAGTTGGTCCTTCGAACTCGAAGTACCTTCATTTTGGAAGAACATTGGGTCCAATGGAAATAAATTCGGATATCTCTTCATCATATCTTCTTCCGTTTCCCATGTAACATAGGTTCCTCCATAATTCTGCCAATCAACTTTCACCAACGAAATTTCCTGGTTTCTCAAGCTTTTGATTTGTCGGTTAACAATTTGAATTGGCCGTTCGTCATATGCATAGTCTTCCTTCAAAAGTACGTACGTTGGCTTAATAAGATATAATGGATTTCTCAAATAATCCCGAAGCATTGAGACATGAAAAACATTGTGCATATTCTCCATGATTGGAGGTAAGGCCACTCGGTATGTTACTGAGTTGATTTTCTCTAAAATCTCATACGGGCCAATGTATCTTGGTGCCAACTTTCCTTTCACTCCAATCATGTCTAACCTTTCATTAGAGTCACTTTTATAAATATGTGGTCACCGACTTCATATTCTCTGTCTCTTCTCCGGACGTCCGCATAACTCTTTTGACGGCTCTGTGCAGTATTCAGACGTTGTTGTATCATTTCACCTTTTAAGTTGTTTCATGCACAAGTTCTGGTCCCAATGTCACGACCCAAACCCATTTCTAAAGGTTAGCGCTGTAACCGACCAGCAAGCCTTGGATTACCAAAGGCCTCTAAACAGAAGTACAAAATATAAGGGGCTGCGGAAGTAAATATATAAAACTTAGCTGTGTAGACATACATGGGACATATAATTTTAAATTTTATAAACACACTTGTGACGTCATAAAAAGACATTCATCATACATCATTCCCATAGACAGATGAAACAAAAGTGGGACTTAGCCCGATGTATTATACCAAAAAGAAAATAGGTCTTAAAAGCTTAGACCACAAAAACTTGACTTCTCAAAGGGAACCTCCCCGAGAGGCATAGGGGCTGGCTGACCCAACTCTCCAAGCAACAGCTTAGGCCTGGTCACGCGCCTCCTCACCTATATACATAATATAAATAGTGAGTGGAAGCCCAGTGAATAATAACAGAGTAAAGGGTTAAATGAATAATGTCACATAAATAATTCAATAAACAGAAACAGTTACATATGAACATTCTTGTTCGAGTCATAAATAGAAATCAGAGTTCATGCTTAATCTTGCATAGTACATCCGTTAGCGCTAACAGATCACATACAGAGCATCAAGGGTCATACTTGTCAGTTCCATATAGGAACCTCCGGCCGGGTACAGATAACTTGGCAGTTCCATAAAGGAACCTCCGGACTGGGCATAGATAACTTGTCAGTTCCATAAAGGAACCTCCGACCGGGTACGGATAACTTGTCAGTTCCATAAAGAAACCTTCAGACCGGGAACAGATAACTTACTTGAGCCACAGAATTGTTGCCACGAATACTTGTCAGAAATTGAACAATCATTCATTATACAGAATATATACATGTTATAAAACAATCTTATTCCATATACGGAAATAAATAAAGTTGAACATAGCTTTACTAAGTCATTACTCACAGATGGCTCTAGAGTTGTCAAACAAAGTAGGCAATGAAATAGCTTACGGCGTGTAACCTACACAAACATAACAGATACATACTTGAAACATATACCCGGATAATGCTTTACGCATTTCACATCTTTCTTAGTGTTTTTCTAGCCTTTATCCTCATTCTTATATCTTAACCTTAGCCTAGGAATGCCTAGAATGCAATGAGGATGCTAAAATGCACTTGAAAACACTTAATAAAACTTGCTGAAAACAAGGGTCTCGCTCGAGCGGGCGTACAAAAATATGAGAGGTTGCTTGAGCGTAACTTTGGTCGCTCGAGTGGTCTGTAAACTTTACAAAAGTACTGGTTGCTTAATTTTTCTACTCGATGCTCACTCGACGGTCACTCGAGCGTAAGATTGAGGTCCTCGCTCGAGCGCAACTCTTGTCGCTCGAGCGGTCTGCAAAATGTGTAAACTTCTGGGAGCATGAAATTTACACTCGATCCAACTTTTGGTCACCCAAGCGGGGATGCAAAAAAAAAGGTGTTCGTTCGAGTGCAGGATCCGTCGCTCGAGTAAATAGGTTGAATTCTGGAATTTCCAGATTGCACTCCCAAGTCCCAAAACTCAAATTCAAAGCTACAATTCCAATCCTTTTGGGCCCAAAACTTGAGGAAACATATATAAACTCATAAAAGTTCATGAATTGAAAACAATTTCGCAAAATCAAAGCCCCAAAAGCATGTGAATTGATTAATCTCAAACTTGAAATGTTCAAACCATGACATGCATACAATTCTTGACTTCAAAGCTTTTAAAACATGATTAAATGAGGTCAACTGATGGAAAACATGATAAACTCTCAATACTAAGGGAGAATTGAGACATGCATGTGAGGATTCATAGCAATTAAACTCAAAATGCAAGATAATGTGCATGCATGCATGGTATGGCCTCAATCTCTCCATTTGTAGCTCAATTCTCAAGTTGATTTCCCTATCTCACTTGATTCCATGCCTTAACCAACTAAATTTCAAATTTAGAGGCTTGATTCCATACCTTAGATGTTTAGTTAGGCTCTAGTTGGCAAATTGTTGAGTCTCTAAGCCAAAACTTCCAAGTCTTTACAACATTCAAGTGTTTGAACTTAATCTCCGAAGTCTCTCTCTCTCTCTCTCTCTCTCTCCCAAGTTGAAAGCTCAAGGAGGAAGTGAATGAGAATGTATAGTGTAGTCTTGAAGTCTCATATGCCTTATATAGGCTCAATTAAGAAGGATTACTTACGCTTGGCTTAAACAAAGAAAATGGGTATTATTAATTTTAATTAATTCGTTCCAAATCAAATTTTAATTAAACCTACCATAATTTTCTAAATATTCCAAATAACTCATAAATCAAGTCAATTTTGTGATCCGATGCCGATAAGGCCTTCAATTTGCAACATTTAACAGAATCTCAAATAGATTATCCTACGATAAACAAATAAAAACACAAGTAATGAAACACATATGCAAATAATTCAGAATTTTATCTTAATTACTCATTAGGTATAATTAATCATGGTTTATCGGCTAATCATGGGTCGGGATTATTACACCCAACAACGGTCTATCACCTACTTCAGCCAAGCAAATCGGAGATCGACACTTCCTACCATACCAAGCTTCATAAGGAGCCATTTCAAAACTTGAATGATAGCTATTGTTGTATACAAACTCAGCCAAAGGAAGGTAAATCTCCCAATTTCCTTGGAAATCTAGGGCACATATCCGTAACATATCCTCCAAGGTCTGATTGGTTCGTTCAAATTGGTCATCTGTCTGTGAGTGGTAGGCACTACTCAATCGTAGTTCAGTTCCCAAAGCCTGTTGTAAACTCTGCCAAAATCTTGACGTGAACTTCGAATCTTTGTCAAATATAATGGATACTGGTACACCATGTAACCTCACAATCTCATTCATATAAATGTTAGCCAACTTGTCCGTATTATAAATAGTTTTAACAGGCAGAAAATTGGCAGACTTAGTTAAACGGTCAACAATAACCCAAATAGAGTCCATACCTTGAGAGGAGCGAGGCAGTCTAACAGTGAAGTCCATAATAATATGCTTCCATTTCCATTCTGGTATTAGAAGCGATTGAAGTAACCCAGCGGGTCATTGGTGTTCAACCTTAACTTGTTGGTAATGCAAACATCTAGCCACAAAATCAACAATTCTTTTCTTCATTCCAGGCCACCAGAAATTCTGCTTCAAATTATGGTTACATCTTTGTATTTCCCGGATGCATAGCAAATTTTGAATTATGGGCTTCAGTCATAACACGTTTCCTCAAATCAGAACAATCTGGTACACAAAGTCTATTTTGAAATTTCAGCACACCATTTTCAATCACAAATCCCGGCCTTGATTTTGAGTTAATTTCATCAATAACTCTCTTCACGAACTCATCTTCTAGTTGTTTCTCCCTAATTTCTTCAATGATTGTAGGCTGAGCAGAAATGGCAGCTAGGATTCCACCATGTTCACGCAACACAATTTTAATCTCATTTCTTTCCATCATGTAATAACTCTCTTTGATCGATAAGTAAACATGATAAATTGCCAATGGGTTTTCGGCTCAAAGCATCTGCAACAGTATTTGCTTTTTCTGGATGATACAGAATTTGCAAGTCATAATCCTTTATCAGTTCAAGCCATTGCCTCTGTCTCTTGTTTAACTCCTTTTGAGTAAAGAAATATTTGAGGCTTTTGTAGTCAGTATACACCTCACAAGTTGTACCATACAGATAATGATGCCAGATTTTCAAAGCAAAAACTATAGCTGCAAGTTCAAGGTCGTGGGTCGGATAATTCTTCTCATGTGGTCGAAGTTGCCGAGAAGCATAAGCAATTACTTTCCCATTTTGCATTAACGGACACCCCAAACCTTTGTACGAAGCATTGCTGTAAATTTGAAACCCATCAGTACCATTAGGCAAAGTCAAAATGGGTGCAGTTATTAACCTGGTCTTTAACTCTTGGAAAGCAAACTACCTTTGATCATTCCAATCAAACGATATATTTCTTTGAGTCAACTGTGTCAATGGCATAGCAAGTATTGAGAAATCTTTCACAAATCTGTGATAGTAACCTGTAAGCCCCAGAAAGCTCCTGATTTCCGACACATTAATTGGTCTTGGCCAGTCTACTATAGCTTCAATTTTCTGTGGGTCCACTGATATGCCATCCTTGTTGATCACATGTCCCAAAAATGTCACACAAGCAAGTTAGAATTCACATTTAGACAGTTTTGCATGCAGTTCATTTCCTCTCAAGGTCTGTAAAGCAGTTCTCAGATGACGTTCATGTTCTTCCCTGCTTTTAGAATAGATCAGAATATCATCAATAAACACAATTATAAATTCATCAAGAGATTGTTTGAATACCCTATTCATTAGATCTATGAATGTCCCAGGTGCATTAGTTACCTGTAGCTTGATTTTCGTGCTCCTTTCAGATACGATTAACCCTACTGTTTGGACTCCCGTGATTCTGAATCTAATTTCACAAATGCAATGTGAAATAGATAAACACAAATGAGTCCAAATCTAGCAAATCTTTTAGAAAATTGATTTTGAATGAAAATGCCAAAAATAGACTACTTTGCCAGATTTCAAAGTCGTCACCTAAATGTTTTTGGAAAATTTAGAAAACCCATGACTCGTGCCAAATGCCACGTGTCCATCATCACCAAAGTGTCTGGGCTCGGGAACTTAGGTACGAGAGGGGAAGGTCATGAATTGAGCACCTCACTTGCCCAATCAAAGATTAGCATCTACTAATCATGATGTGATTCTTATTTACATTATATGCTCTTGTTCCGATTATTAGGCTAATTTTACTACGTGATGCACACAAGTATAGACTAATTTGTATCTTATGTTTGTTTGAAAATTGTTTTGAATATGTATCACTTGAAAAAGTGACCTCATATATACATTAATCAAGTTATCCCAATTTGAGTAATTAGCCTTCATCCACAGGCATTCAAAATAGGTATATTACTTAAGCACTTAGCCTCATGGAAAATATGCTTGATATAGCAACAACCACACAAATGTGATATGCTAAAGTAATAAAAGCTCACCTAGTACTCAACGAAGGCAAGCCAAAAGAAATAAAATAGTTACTTAAATGCATGCTCTAATCTGCAAGATAGCTAATGCAGTACATACAAAATGTAACTACTAGGCTCGACTACTAGCATGACATGTGAGTCAATTCAAGGCATGCGACAAAGCACGTATTCGAGTAAGGAATTTGAAATTGACATCGATTAGTATGATAAGCCGAACACTTATGCATGCAAGACAAATGGATGCAAGTCCTGGAAAATGCTAATTAAAACATGATGCTCTATGCTATCCATCATAAACAAATGAATAAAAGGAAGAAAGAAATGGGGATTGGAAGACATACACGCATTATTACAATTTGCCCTCACACAAGAAAGTCCGAATAAATGCCCTAACTAATTACCAAATTAACTAGCTATTACAATACCAAAACGAATGAATTAACTATATTAGCTAATTATTACAAATTAAGATTAAACTAACTAATTAATTACAACACAAGATGAATTAACTAAGTTATTACAAATTCAAGGGAATTAACTCACTAATTAATTAACTAATTAACTAAGAGTTATGTAAACTAATCAAACTCGAGCGGGGGTTAAAGAACTATGCATGCCAATATGAACATCTACCCGAAAACGCCTCTATTTTGTTGCCAGAACTGTTCTGCCTGCAGATAATACTTCTGTTTTTACCTCAGCTATTGCTCTGTTTTGTAGGAAAATGACACTGCCATGCTGAAAAGAGGTGGCCGGCCGGCCGGCCGGCCGATAAAAGTGGTCTACCAGATTCAAATGGTGGCCGGCGGGCCACTATTGTTAGTACTGCACTGCTGCAACAGAAAAGGAACAGAGCAGAAACATAGTGTTTCCAGGGGATATTTATCCTCTCTGTCTCTCCCTATCATGGAATTTCTCAAACGAAGAGTATAATTGATTCATAAATCATCAATGGTTGCAAAGTTATTGCATGATAATCTATGACTCGATTGGACAAAAGCTCAATAAGTGCAAATAAAAGACCCACAAAACCTTCTCCCTATCATGGAATTGCTTAAGGGAAGTGGTTGACATTGATTCTTGAACCATTTTCATTACTAAGAGTATGAAATGCTTCAAGACTCAATGGGTTCAACTAACGTCCGATTGAACCCCAAACTTGATTTTATTATCTTGTTTCACTTTTACTCCAATTTATTGTTTCTTTTAATTACCTTTCCATTCCTTAGTCATTTTGTTCAAAAATGATAGTTAAGTCCACTAAATGGAGAAGAATGTCAAACAAGAAGTTGTTTTGGACATGAAAGAGAGGTAATGCCTTGGTAATGAACCTCCAAAGAGATTAAACCATTTGGCATTGTATAGTCCCTTTCTCAAGCTTAAACAACACTCGGTTGAAACAATTCTCAAAGACATAAAAAGCCAAGAAAGGAGAGAGAGTGCAGAGATGATTTTGAGTGAACACAAGTATGAAAAAACATGAAATAAATGTTATCAACTCAAATAGGTTGGTGGCTAATGCCTAAACCACCAAACCTATAAGGACCACTACATTACAAGCATGCTATACAAAGCACAAATGAAATGAACAACCTAAAATAGTCCTAAAATAACTAAAAACAGTGATGGAATTCTAAAAGAAAAGCTTGAAAAAGTTAGCTACAACCATAGAGAAATTGAGCTAGCAAACAAGCATAAGGAGGGGTGGCTAACCCCTCCATTTTTAGTCTCTGAAAAACTATAAAAATCAGTGGTAAAAAGTTAAAAAAAAAAATTGAGGGAGAGATAGAAAACACAAGGGCAAAACCTTAGGAGATAAGATTCAAAGAAGGGTGGTTAACCCCTCTACTGTAGAGAGCTTTTAACCATAAGTTTCAGCCCATAAAAACAGTTGAAAAATAGTCCAAAACAGCAAATGAAGATAGGAAATAAGTAAGCAAAAGAAGCTAGAAGTTATACCTCTTGAAGAGAAGTAACACTTTGAGTTATAAACCAACAATTTGTGACCCTCAAGAGTTGGAATTCAAGCTCAATAACCTCAGCAAAGAAGCCTAAAAATTTGGTTTAGGAGGTCTAAGTAAGGTGTGTATAGGTTGCAAGGTAGAGAGAGAAATATTTTCCAAGAATTTGCTTTGCCAAAATTTCTCTAACCCAATTTCAATAGGAGTGGTCAAATATATATAGAAAAATATGTTACTATCGTAGAAATATCAGTATAGAGACAGCTGGTGCAGTACATGCACTTGTGGAGACAGCTGGCATAGCTGGCAAGAAAATATATGTTCTGCTGGCATTATTGGCTGGCCGGCCACTAAAGGGGATGGTTGTACACTTATTTCTGGCCAACTAGCCACTAGTTGGCCTCTAAGTGGTCAAGCTTGGAAAAATATTGTTTTGGTCCAAAAGTGGTGCAAGGGTTGTAGGCTTCTGAGACTCAAAACTGAGGCTTCTTGTTGAGGAAATCGAGCATTTGTCTAACATATAAATTCATCATTGGGTGAGCAATTGGAGGTGCCAAAGTCTTAAGGGCAGTAAAAAATGGGGTGTCTACATTACCTCAAATGGCATTACCAAAAATTTATAGTGTCCATATCTAGTTCTGAATGTAGTTTTCTCTATGTCTTCTGCCTTGACCTTTAGCTGGTGATACCCGAATCTAAGGTCTATCTTAGAGAACACTTGTGCTTCCTGAAGTTGGTCAAACAGATCATCTATTTGGGGTAGTGGATATTTGTTCTTCACAGTTACTTTGTTTAATTCATGGTAGTCTATGCATAACCTCAAAGACCCATCATTCTTCTTAACAAACAAAACTAGAGCACCCCAAGGTGAAGTACTCGGACGGATAAATTTCTTATTTAGTAAGTCTTGTAATTGAGTGTAGACACCCCATTTTGACCGCCCTTAGGACTTGGACGCCATCGATTGATCACCGATGATGAACGTGCATGCTTGTCCAAATGTCAGTTTTGAGCCTCAAAAAACCTACAAGCCTTGTGCCTTGTTTTTGGACCAAAACAGTAGTTTTTCAAGCTTGACCATCCTAGTGGCCTGCCGCCAACTATTGATGGTCGGTTGCCTATTTGTGTAAAATTTCAGATCTTTTTGCCAGTTGCACAAGCTGTGTCTGTATAGATATTTCCGAGATAGTCTCATATATTTCTAGATATAGATGACTCCCTCTCATTTTTTTAGGGTTAGAAAAATTGGAGAAGCAAAAGTTTTGCAAAATATTTCTCTCTCTATATTTCTCTCTCTCTCTCTTACAACTTCTATACCCTTTGGCTAGATACTCCAAGCCAAACCTTGAGGGTTTTTTGCTAAGGTGTTTGAGCTTGCAATTTAAGCTCTTGAGGGTGTGAAATTAGTGGTTTGTGATTTAAAGGGTCATTCCTCTTTAAGAGGTATAACTCCAAGCTTCTTTCCTTATTCATTTACCATCATTTATTGCTATTTTTGTACTATTTTTTACCTGCGTTTATGGCCTGAAACTTGTGGTTTAAGGCCATTAAGGATAGAGAAGTGGACCACCCCTCTTTAACCCTTGCTTTCTAGGTCTTTATCCTTGTGTTTCCCACCTTGTCATCAACTTTTTTTTGAGCTTTTTACCACTGAATTTCAGAGGTTTTCAGAGGCTAAAAAAGTGGTTTTGAAGTCCCAAAAATGGAGGGGTTAGCCACCCCTCCCTTGGCTTGTTTACTAGCTTGATTGCTCCATTATTTTAGCTTACTCTTCTAGCTGTTTTTGTTTTAATTCCAGCACTGTTTTGAGCTAATATAGAACTATTTTTATGTGTTAGTTTCATTTGTGCTTTGTATAGCATACTTGTAGTGTAATAGTCCTCATAGGTTTGGTATTTTAGGCATTAGACACTAACCTATTTGAGTTGATAGCATTTATTTCAAGCTTTTCATACTTGTGTTCATCTCTAATCACATATGTACTTCTATCATTTCTTGGATTCTTCTTTGCTTTGAGAGTCGTTTCAAACCAATTGTTTGTTTACGCTTGAGATAGAGATTGTTGTGCTTAATGGTTTAACCTCTTTAGAGGTTCATTACCAACGACATGACATCTCTCTCATGCCTAAAACAACCCTTTGTTTGACACATCTTTCCATTAGTGGACTTAATGCTCATTTTGGACTAAAATGACTAATGAATGGAAATGTAATTAAAAGAGGTGTTAAAATTGGATTAAAATGGAGTAAGATAATAAAATAATTTGGGGTTCAATTAGACGTTAATTGAACCCGTTGAGTCTTGAAGCATTTCATACTAACTAGTGATGAAAATGGTTCAAGTTTCAACGTCAACCGCTTCCCTTGATCAATATCATGATAGGGAAGAGGTTCATGAGTCTTTCATTGTGCATTTATTGAAATTGTATCTCTTGGTTCATAAGTCATCACGTAATGAATTTGTGCTAATTGATGGCTTGCAAATTGAGCCTACCACTCCTTGAGCTGTTTGATGATAAGGAGAGGTAAGGTAGACAGACATCCCCTGAGAATGCTCTGTTTGTGCTCTGTTTGTTTTCTGTTGCAGCAGGAGAAACCCAACATTAGTGGCCGGCAGACCACCTTTACTGAGCGGCAAGCCACTATTAGTAGACGGCCAGCCACCATTTCTGGCCTGACGGCCACCTTTTTCAGCTAAGCAATTTCCTCAAAAGCAGAGGTAAAAAATAGTGCAATTTTCTAACTGAAAACAGAAGCATTTTGGCAGCCAAATAGTGGCATTTTCGGGTGAAAATCCGCGTTCATGCATGAGCCATCCCTAGCATTTCGGCTCGGGACTCGTTACATTTGTTTTTAGTAGTATGTTGTACTTAAAGTAGTGAACTTGTAATTAATTACTTAGTTAATTAATTCTGTAATAGTTTAATTAGTTAATTTGTATTAATTAGTTAGAACGTGTTGTAATTATTTAATTAGCTAGAATAGTTAGTTAAATTCGGTGTTATAATTAATTAGCAAGCTTAGCTAAGACATTCATTAGGACCTTCTTGCATGAGGGCAAACATGTAATATCATGTATGACTTCTAATCCCACGTCTTTCTCCCTTTTATTTACTTGCTTATAATAGGTAGTCTAGAACATCATGTTTCTTTTAGTATTTCCCATGTTTGCATCCATTTGTCTTGCTGAATCGAGGCTCGGTTTATCATTCTAACAAGCATTGTCATTTATTACTTCGTTGAATACGTGTTTAAACTGCATGCTATCAAATTGATTCACGTGTCATAATTAGTGGCCTAGCCTATTAATTGCATTTTTATATGTGTTGTATCAGGCATCTTTCATTAGTTAGGATCATTCATTTTTTCTAACTAATTTCTCTTTTGGCTCGCCTTGGGAATTGGGATAAGCTTTTATTTGCTTTAGCATATTGCATGTGTGTGATTGTTGCCATGACAAAGAATGATACCATCAAGCTAAGTGTTTAATTGATATACTTTCTTGAATGCCTGTAGATGAAGGCTAATTGCTTGAATTGAAATAATTTGATCAGATATACATATAAGCTCACATTTTTTAAGTGGTACGTATTCAAACCTTTTTTTTCAAAACAAACATGAAATCAAAGTGTCCAATTTTTATAAATTAGTCTATACTTGTGTGCAACACATAGTAAGGTTAGCCTAATAATCAAAACAAGAGCATATAATGTAAATAAGAATCACATTATGATTAGTAGAGGCCGATCTTTGATTGGGCGAATGGGGTTCTCAATTCATGACATTCCCCTCTCATACCTAAATTCCTGAGCCGAGACACTTTGGTGATGATAGACACGTGGCCTTAAGCACGAGTCTCGGGTTTCCTAAATTTTCAAAGAAAAATAAATTTAGGTAGCGACTCTGTATCTAGCAAAGTAGTCCATTTTTGGCATTTTGATTCAAAATCGATTTTCCAAAAGATTTGTCAGATTTAGACTCTTTTGTGTTTATCTATTTCACATTGCACTTGTGAGATTAGATTCAGAATCACAGGAGTCCGAACTGTAGAGCTATTGTATCTGAAAGGAGCACGAAAAGTCAAGCTACATTGAGTTTTCAATTCTTTCAATTCAGAGGTTGACATTCGATATGGGGTTTTTGAAATTGGTTGTGTTCTAGGTACAACATCTATAGAAAATTCAATTTCTTTATCAATCAAATCTCTAAGTAGTTCATTAAGAAACACATCAAGAAACTCGTTAACCACAAGGATGTTCTCGACACTAGCATTATCAGCATTCATAATCAAAACACAACACAGGTAACCTCGACACCCTTTTTGCAACAATTTATTGACTTTCATAAAAGAGATTAAATACGGTGAAGAAACTACTCCATTCCCAGTAAATACAAATTCAGGTAACCCCGGAGATCGAAATACGACAGATTTATTCACACAATCAATAGTAGCATAATATTTGGTCTGCCAATCCATGCTCAATATGCAATCAAAATAATCAATACTCAAAGGCAGCAAATCAACGTACAATGTCATATCGCCGATCATCATATCACACGCCGGATAACATAAGCACATACCATAGAACCTCCAAATGGTGTGGATACAGATAGTAAGCAGTTCATAGGTTCTAAAGGTCTAGTTAATTTCCGAGAGAAAGTATGCGATACAAAGGAATGTGTGGAACTAAAATCTATCAACACATAGGCATTTTGAGCACAAATAGAGATTATACCTGACACCACTGATTCAGTATTATGTATGTCGCCAGGCACAAGTGCAAAAACTCTACCTTGTCTCAAGGGTTGTCTCACTGCATTAGGTCTGATATTTGGTCTTGATCCAGAAGTAGATCCTGTTAAACTTGCTACAAGACGGTTGTCATTTTCTAACCCGATTGGACAATCGCTTATCATGTGGCCCATCCTGCCACACCAAAAGCAAGCACCAAATACCCGATGGTATAGACCCATCTATGTCTCATTCCACATTTAGTACAAACAGGCGCAGATCCATTACTTTGACTTGAACTACTAGTAGATCCTGTATTTTATTTCTTATTCGTAGCAAATGAACAGCCGTTCTTGAAACTGAATTCAGATCTTTTACTTTTCCATTCAGTCATTGGAGCCTTAGCCTATTTCAGTACAGCCAAGTTGGCTTCAGCCATTAAAGATCTATCAAGCATATCCACATATTTGAGCAGTTTTAATACACTGACCCTATCAAACACTTCTAGAGTCAAGCCTCCTTCAAACTTTCAGGCTTTCTTAGTCCACCATGTGAGGGGCAAATCGAGCTAATTCAGTGAACTTAGCTTCATACTCAGCCATAGACATATTGTCTTGCTTGAGTTCCTCAAATTCAGATACTTTTCTATCCCGATAGTATTGAGGGAAATATTTTTCATAGAAAATTTCTCTGAATTGGCTCCAAGTCATAGACCCATTGTCATTTCGGATAAGCATCCACCAACGTCTAGCTTCTTCTTTGAGGGTATAGGTGGCCAATAGGACTTTCTGATTTTCAAAACAAGGGAATACTTCAAACATCTTTTCTATTTCCAATATCCATGTCTCAACTTTCAACGACTCAATGCCACCTAAAAAGGCTGGCGCCTTCATCTTTGTGAACTTCTGAGTCAAGCAGATGATATCGTTGTTTTCAAGTTCAATTTGGACTGGCGGAGGTGAATGGGACAAAGGTTGTTGCCTCAAAGATTCTGTTAAGGCTGCACGCATTTGTTCCATTCGACTCATTCGGGCTTCGAAAGATTCACTTGTATCATTACTTCTTGCATTCTCCATGTTGTTATAGCTAAACAAAGCAATAATAAACATAGGCAAGTAATTCTTTTCACAATGTTTGGAGCATTCGGTGTCAATTCATTCGTTTCAATTTCGTATATTCATGTTTAGATTCAGTTTGCACATTTACAAAAATTAACACACATATTCACACATGCAGATGAAATGTCCCTAATTCGCTCTAGGATATCCTATAGCTCATATGGACTCGTGCGTACATTATGACACGTGCTCTGATACCACTCTATCACAATCCAAACCCGCCCCTATAGGTTTAGTGTCGTAACCGGCCAGTAATCCTTAAACTGCCAAAGGCCTCTGTACAAAATAACATATAATTAAGGGGCTAGCGAAAACAATTATACAAAATACAACGTCCATTAAGCTGTGCAGACAAACATGGGACAGATAATTTCAAACTTTATACACAAACAAGTGACGTCATAATTACAATAGTCATACGTCACTCACAAAATACAAATAAAATAGAGGTGAGACTTAGCCAAAAATACAGGTAGTCAGAACTTATTCGAGATTCACCACAAGAAAATAGAAACTTAGACATAGTTCACCAAAACATGACCACATGACTTAACTTAATCCGAAACATCCTCGGGAGGCACAAAAGGTGGCTGACAAAACGAAATTCCAGGCGATCATCATTGAGCCTGGTCATGCGCCTGATCACCTACATACATAAATAATAATGTGAGCTAGAGCCTAGCGAATAATAACAGAGTAAAGGGTTTAATGAATGTTGTCCTTAACAGTTACAGAAAACACCAAAACATGACCACATGACTTGACTTAATCCAGAGCATCCTTGGGAGGCACAAAAGGTGGCCGACAAAACGAAATTCCAAGCAATCATCACTGAGCCTAGTCATGTGCCTGATCACCTACATACATAAATAATACAATGAACTAGAGCCTAGCGAATAATAACAGAGTAAAGGGTTTAATGAATGTTGTCCTTAACAGTTACAGAAAACATCATTCAATAATTAACAAAAATAGATTCATGATCACATTCAAAAATCAGAGCTTATAACAGAAACAAATTCAGAATCGTACTCATAACTAGAATTTGTAGTTAAATGTATGTGATACATTCATTAGCACTAGCAAAAATAATTAACCCATGAAGGGACGGCCATAGAGGCATACAATTGACTCACATGCACGGAGATTGTACAGGTGGCTTATGAGACGTACAGTTGGCCTATAAATGGGACATAGATAGAAGGATCCATAACGGTTGGCTCATGAAATGTACAGTTGACCCATAATTGGGACATAACAAAACAGATAACATATGTCATTAGAAGCTAATGATGCCACGAGTACATTTTAGAGACATTGGACAACCATTCATTCATACAAAAAATAATATTTCAGAAACAGATCATCTTATATCATTCAGAAAATACTTATAAATTGAACATAGTTTTACAAAGTTATTACTCATATTTGGCCCAAAGTAGGTAGACAGAGCAGACAAGTCGAATAGCTTAAGGTGCATGACCTACACAAATAGACAACGGATGCACACTAAAACACATACTCAGAAAATACTTAAGTTAATTCGTCTTGCTTTTAGTGTGTTTCTAAGTCTTATCCTCATTATTGTGTCTTAATTAGGGCTTAAGAATGCCTAGAATGCAATGAGGATGCCAAAATGTGATTCGAAACACTTAATCAAATTTGCTGAAAATCGGGGCTTCGCTCGAGCATAACTTCTTCACTCGAGCGAAGGTTTAAAAATGTGAGTGTTCGCTCGAGCGCAACTTCCTTTCCTCGAGCGATTTGTAAAATCTGCAAAAGTACTGGTTGCTTGATTTTTTTGCTCGACGGTCGCTCGAGCGTGAGACAGAGATCTTCGCTTGAGCGCGATTCTGGTCGCTTATAGCGACCCTGGTTTTCCCTCCATTGATTAGTGTAATCCGGACTTGGTTCCATGGATGCTGGTTGTTGTATATATCTTGTTTCCGTCCTTCAATACTATGTATTTGAGTTATAGGATTTTGGGCAGGTTTGTTACAGGTTGGGTGTGATTGGGAGCAAATGGTTGCTGCCCAGAATTTTGGTTCTTCGCTCGAACGAGCCTTTTGTCGCTCGAGCGAGCTCCTTGTTTTAGATCCTTCGCTCGAGCCAGGGTTCCTTTGCTCGAGCTTGCGTCTGCATCTCTTTTTGACCTGATGGTTGTGATTCTTGGCTCGAGCGAGCTTTCCTTCGCTCGAGCGAGAGAGGTCTATGTTTTGGATTTCTTCGCTCGAGTGAGCATTCTGTCGCTCGAGCGTGCTTCTGGGTTGCAGACCTGAAGGTTTGGATTGTTGGCTCGAGCAAGGCTTTCTACGCTCGAGCGAGGATTCTTTGTGTCTAGTCGCTCGAGCGACCACTTCTTCACTCGAGCGAGCCTGTGTTATATCAGTAGACAACAGCGGGTAAACACTTCACTTTTTCATCCTCTTTTTCTTTCAAACCCTAGATCCGAGTTCTCTCTCTCTCTACACACCTTCTCTCTAGGGATTCATCTATTTTTAGTGTGTTTTTACCCTAGGTCCTTTGTAAGAAAGATAAAGGGTTGTGTGGGCTACGTTTTAATCTGAAAATTTGTGGATTTGGAGCACTTTGGATTTTCACCATTTTCTCCATTTGAGCTCTTCATTTCGAGGTAGGGATACCCTACTCCATCTTATGAGTTTTGTCTTAAATTTCGATCATTTTGATTAGTTGGTGATGTTGGGTAATTTTGGGGAAAGTTAGGGTTTGTTATGTAATTTATATAAGAGGGGTTTTCAAATATTAAAACCCATGTGTATGTGAGAAAATGGAAAATGGTATTATTGTTGTCAAATTGGTGAAATCAAACCTTAGGTTTGATATTGAGAAAGGGGGAAAATGCCCTAATTGTTGTAATAAATTAATTTGGAAAAATGTGGAATTGAGTTAAGGATAATGAAATTGAGAAATTATGGGATTAAATGGTGTAATTGGATTGGTTAATCACTCATCTATAAGAATGTTGATATTATATTTGTTTAATGCATTTATTTTCTATTTAGAAATAACTGCTTTGGGCTATCGGTGGAGAATAGTCTTGATTGTTGTAGACACTGTATGTTGATTAGGGAAAACTGAAACTAATCACATTGAATATGTCATTGAATATGACGGTTGGAATAATACATCAAATATGTGTATTGAATTATCCTTGTATATGATAATTGTTTATATACTTGGAATATATGTATTGTGTGGGGAGAAGATAGGGGATGTACTTCATGGTTTGAGGGAAGATAGGGGATGAACTCTCAAACCTGTTTGGGAGGAGATAGGGGATGGACTCCATTAATACAGTAAATATGTGTATTAAATTGAAGTATTGATACAGCAAATCTGTGTATCATTTGTGAAGTATGAAAGTGTCTTAATATGATAATGATGCATCAAATATGTATATCTATCGTGAAATATGGAAGTGTTGGTATATGAGTTATAGTCTCATTGAATTGTTTGGCCAGGTTCTGAGCCATGTATATGAAATGATTTAGATAAGTAAAGGAAAGTGGAACGTAACATAGACATAATTGTCATGGAACTGTATTGAGATATAACTGGTTTATAAGTGTTAACCATCTATCAAATGCTATTGTTTTAGTCATTGCTTATATTTGGTTTAGTATATCTCTACTGGGCTGTGGCTCACCCTATATGGGACATCATTTTCAGGTTTAGGTGATATGCTACCGCCAAGATCATAGCTTGGAAGATTTTGGAGTTGAAGACTCTTTTTGGTTATTTTGTTAATTGGATATTACATGTAAATTCAAGCCAAGGGCTTAAAATGTATTTGAGTTAGTACTCCCTTTTGTGACCAAGTGTTGGCTTGGAAAGTTGTAAGCCCATAGGGTATTTACTTTTGTTGTCAACATGTAATATTTTTATACTTAACTACTCTAATGAATAGAAGGATGTTTTATTCTCTCATATCCATGCATGTCGAAAATGTTGGGTTTTATGCATTATTTTGAGGGCGTTATATCGCTCAAGCGGTCTACAAAACTTGTAAACTTCTAGGAGCATGCAATTTATGCTCGAGCCAACCTTTGGTCACTCGAGCGGAAGTGCAGAACAAAGCGTGGTCGCTCGAGCGTAGGTTCTGTCGCTCGAGCGGTGAGACTGAATTTTGAAATTTTCAAATTTGCTTCCAATCGTCAAAACTCGAATTCAGTGGTTCAAAACACATCTTTTTTGGACCAAAAGCTTAAGGAAACATGTGTTAACTCGTAAAACATTGTGAATTCACAATTATTTCGCAAAATCAAAGCCCCAAAGCATGCCAATTGTGCAAACTTAAACCTGAAATTGTGAAAACATATCATTACATATCATGCATGTAAAGATGCAAGTTCAAAACTGTCCAAACATGATCAAATAAGGTGTTTAACTCAAAAACATGTTGAATTCTTAAAACAAAGCCATAATGAGGACATGCAAGAGGGAATTCTTTGAATTCAACTTCAAAATCATGAGAATTATGCATGCATGCATGGTATGATTTCAATTCCTTCATTCTAGTCTCTCTCTCTCTCTCTCTCTCTCTCTCTCTCTCTCTCTCCCCTTCTCACGTTTTTTATGGCAAGAGATGGTGAAGTGTGTGTGTGTGTCTAGTGGTGGTATAAGACAACATATGGCTTATATAGGGACCATTAGTGAGATTAATTAATCATTGCTTAAATTCAACAAATTCTACTTATTTTATTCCAAATATTTGGTTCTGAATCGAATTTCAATTAAACTTACCATAAAATTCTAAAAATCCTAAATGCCACATATACTGAATCAATTTTGAGATCGGATGCTGATAAGGCCTTCAATTCACAAAACAAAACAGAAATACAAACATGTATTTCTACCATGGACAATACAATGCAAATCACACACATAACACATAATTAATCACATGATTTCATCTTAGATACTTATTAGGCATTCTTAATCATGGATTATTTGTTAATCATGGGTCGGGGTTGTTACACTCCAAGTGGTAAATTCAATCATTATGTATATCTAATGAGAGAGAACAACAATAGGAACCGTAACTCAAGAAGCAATTGATCAATTCAAATCATTGATGAACCAAGGTCTCTCTCTCTCTCTCTCTCTCTCTCTCTCTTCTCTAGTATAATAGCTACTTCATTTTACTACTATCTTACATTCACTATCAGTTTCTCATTTTGTTACATATATTTTTTAATTATTATTTTTAAAATTTAAATTTTTTACTATTTTAGGGAATTCGACAACTGAAGAATCGCTGAAAAGGGCTTTCCAGGTTCGCATTTTTCTTCTTTATGTATTTTTCCTTCTTTATTTATGTTTGCTTTATCCGATCTATTTGTCAACAGTGGTCAATTTTGAAGTACTTCTCTTTTGGATGTTTTATATTTGTTATTCCATGTTGATTGCTTCACTCTCTGAATTTTCTTGTGCCTTTGCTCAGTCTTTTCTAAATTACTACTATAGCCTTTCAGTTAGAAATTTAGAGGTTTGCAGTATAAACCAAAGTTTTTATGGCCTTAGCTTTGTAGTTCAATATACATTATGGGCAAATTGTTCCATTTTGGTAAAATGCTTACCTCAATTTCTTTAAGAGGTAGAAAATGAAAGCTATTAAGCATTGATTCCCATGTATATTGACATCATTGTGTGGACTCGCCTTTTTCTCGCACCCTGCCTTTCGGAAAGGTTTGAAAGAAAAGGCTTCACAGTTCAGACTCCTGCGGTTCTGAATCTAGTCTCACAAGTGCAATGTGAAACTAATAAATACCAAAGAGTCCAAATCCAGCAAACCTTTTTGGAAAATCGATTTTAAATCAAATAATGCCAAAATTGGACTGCTTTGCTAGATACAGAGTCGCCAACTAAATATTTTCTTTTTGAGAAATTTAGGAAATCCTGACTCGTGCCAAAGGCCACGTGTCCGTCATCACCAAAGTTGCCTCAGCTCGGGAACTTGGGTATGAAAGGGGAAGGTCCTGAAATAAGCACCCCCGCTCGCCCGATCAAAGATTGGCCTCTACTAATCATGATATGCGTTTTTATAAACATTATGCGTTCTTATTACGGTTATTGAACTAGCTTTACTATGTGATATGTACAAGCAAGTATAGACTAGTTTGCTCAATTTGGAACAATTTAACTCATGTTTGTTTAGGAAAATGGTTTGAAGTTGTCACCTCAAGTGGGCTTAAAGATGCGAATTTGCCACCAAACATAGTGGGTTTAAAACAGGATTTGCCACTCAACAAAGTGGGCTTAAAACGCACATTCATTGAATTGTTCCAATTCAAACAACGAGCCTTCATCCACAGGCATTCAAGCAGTTTAGCATTTAAGCACATAGCCTCATGACAAGCATGCTAAAACATGGCAACATGGCAATCACACTCATGCAAGTATGCTAAAGCATAAAACTCACCGAGTACTCCAAACCAAAACAGAAACTAGTTAGAAAAATGCATGATCCTAACCATACAAGATGTCTAATGCAACACATGCAATAATGCAATTAATAGGCTTGGCTACTAATCTGGCATATGGATTGATTTGAATAATATGCGATTAAACACGTATTCAAATAAGGTATTGAAATAGCAATGCAGTTTGAATAATGCGTCGAGCCTCAGTGCATTCAAGATAAATGAATGGATGCAAGCATGCAGGCATAAGGTATGCTAATTGAAAATGTCCCTAATCTAACCATCAAAAGCGATTAAATAAAAGGGAGAAAGACGTGGGGTTGGAAGACATACACATACGCACGCACACTTATTACAACATTACGCCCTCGCGAAGAAGGGTCCGAATAAATAAGCCAACTAACTAGCTACGCTAATTAAGCTAATTATTACAACACTTGAGACTAATTAACTATTCTAAGCTAATTGAATATTACAAATAAACTAACTAGCTAGGTACTTAACTAATTAATTACAAAACAACTAAACTAATTAATTACAACACAAATTAATCAACTAATTAACTAGACAAGTTAACTAACTGGCCTCGGGAAATGAAGGATGTATGCATGCTCGGTTTCTCCACCTGAAAAGCCACCGTTTTGCTGCTGCAAGCCTCAGTTTGCACATTTGAACACCAAAAAGCTATCAACTTCCAGAACACCTCTGCTCCACCTCAGGAAGACACTGTGCAAATTTCATTGGTGGCCGACAGGGGGCTTGTCGGCTACCAATGGTGGCCAGTCGACTGCTAGTGGTGGTTGGTCGGCCACTAATGACATGCACTCCTCTTTTTGCTGCAACAGAGATCAGACAGAGCAAACACAGATTATTTGCACACTTTACCTCTCCTTTTCATGGGGAGATCAAAGAAGGGACAAAATTTGGGTTTACAAACCATCAATCAAGCAATTTCATTGCATGATGGCTTGTAAAACCAATTGTGCAAGTTCAATAAATGCAAAATGAGACCAAATAACCATCACCCTATCATGCATGATCAAGGGCAATGGTGACCAAGGAAAATGGCATATTTCATCACTTTTGAGTATAAAATGTCTCATTTTCCTTGCGTTCAAACTAACGTCCGATTTAAACACATGCAGTGCAATACAAAGAATGCTTATCTTGCCTCTTTTACTTGTCTAATTTTGTTTCCTTATTTTAATTACCAAAGCCATTCTTTAATCCATTAAGTCCATTAGTGAGTGTCCTCTAATGGAAAGATGACTCAAACAACAAGTTGCTTTGGGCATTAAAGAGGCATTACACTGTTGGTAATGAACCCCCTAAAGGATTAAACCATTAGGTGCAACACCTCCATTTCACACTTAGGCAAACAAGAGGTTTAAAGCCATTTTCAAAGCAAATAAAAGAGTGAAGACTTGAGGGAGATTGCAGAGATTATAGTGCTGAAATGAAGTGCAAAACAACACTGAAACATGCTATTAACTCAAAACAATGATGATTAAAGAATTAAAACATCAAGCTAGTGAAGGAAATTACACTACAACTATGCAATACAAGGCTCAAATGAATTAACCAAAACAGGTCAAAACAGAGCTTAAAACATGCTGGACTTGAGCCACAAAAAGCTAACATGTGAGGCTTATTAGGCATGCAAACAAGACACAAGGAGGGGAGGCTAAACCCTCCAATTTTGGACTTCAAAACAAGGTTTTTACCACTGAAAAACCTTTAAAATTCAGTGGTTAAAAGGCCCAAAAAAGTTGATTTGAAAATGATGAAAAATGATACAAAAGCATAACAAACAAAGAAGCAAAAAGGGTGGACCACCCCCTAACTCAAAGAGACCTCAAACCAACACTTTTAAGTCACAAAAACAGAGTTTTTGACAGTTCAAAATCAGCCCAAAAATAGTTGAAATAGATGGCAAAACAAAGACACAAAACAAGTATAAATAAGGTAAGTGTTATACCTTTGAAGCAAAGCACAAAATAACCAATAATCCAAGCTTAAACCACCTTCTAGAGCTCAAACAAGACTCCAAGTAATCTCAGCCCAAAGGTTAGAGTATTTGGTTAAGGGTTGGTATGCAAAAGCTAAGGACTTGTGAGCAAATGTGTACAAAATATCAAGAGAGAGAGAGAGAGAGAGAGAGATATATTTTTGCTCTAATTCTTCTAACCCTCCAAAATGGGGGAGGAACCCCCTTATATATAGAAAAACACCCCTTGAGCTTAGAAATATCTCACCATACACGTATATGGAGATGCGTTCAGTGTACAACAGCTGGCATAGCTGTCAATAAATATATGGAAAAAGGCCCTGGTGGCCGTCAGCCACCATTGATAGCCGACCGGCCACCACTGGTGGCCGACCGGCCACACCCATGGCCGACAGAAATATCCCATGGCCGACAGCCTTGGATGGTGGCCGACAGGTCACCAAAAGGTCGAGACACCAAGTTTTGGTCCAAAACAAGGCACAGAAAGAACAAGGTTCAAAGGCTCAAAGACAGGGCATTCCGCCGAGAACTCCGGGCACTCAAAACGAACATAAACACACAATCATCGAGTGCACGAGTGATGACGTCTAAGTCTTGAGGACGGTCAAAAATGGAGTGTCTACACATTGGTTGTTAAATATGTTTGTATTAACTTGAATATGTGATGTTAGATTTCCAAAATGTGGTTTCATTCTATACATGTCCATTCTTTTTCAATCCTGATTTCGTTTTGATTTTGATGTTATTTTCTATTTGTTGATATTGTCCCTTTTCTCTTTGTTTTCAATTTCTAAGTAGTTAATTTCAAATTAGATTTAGATTTGTTTCATTTTCGTTCTCAATTCTCTTGTTTTATTTTCATCAATAACTTCCATTCATTTCAATGGAATCTTCGTCTTCGAATGTAACCCTATCTCCATATGTTTGCTTCATGATCCAGGAATCATGGTTTTTGTTTTGTTACAAGTTTGGCTCTTGAGGTTGCAAGTTTCTAGTTATGTAGTGGAGGTGTTTGTGGCAAGGTCTTAGAAAAGGATTTTGGGGTATCCTTATGTTTTGTTTGTGCTTACCTTTGGAAGTGTTGAATACATTGTCCTTTTGAAGCTGCTATGTTAGATTGTTATTGTGTCATTTTGCATTATGTTATTTACATTTTCCTGTTTGTGTTTGCATTTTGTTATATCAATTTTTTAGTTAATTTTGATGATTGAACATATGATTAAGCTTGTGCTTGTTCAAGTAGCTCTTTCAACATAAGCATAGCCTTATCTTGGCTAACTGTAATGTTTAGGAGATAGTGACTTTATGTGGAAATTAGATCAAATACAAAGAAGTATTGTTTGCTAAAATTTTAAGATTGTTCTTAAACAGGAAGTTGCATCATCTTACACTAGTGTATTTCACCTATTCTGTTCCCCCAACCTCCTTGCTGGATACCTATTTTGTCACTTTGTGATCTCACGTAATTGGTATTGGTTGGCAAGGAATTGGTATTGCTTTCATGAAACATTAATGGCCCTGTTTTTCTCTAAGTTTTATGGTATCATTTGACCTTTATTTTTTCACTTAAGTTTTTGACAAATCTTTGTTTTGTCATGGGGTTTGTTAAATGATGGTAGCACAATATTGCTAGACAAGCTGTGAACTTGAAGACTTAAACAAATCAAAGACTAGAAAGAAGGAGAAACCCCTTTTAAATTCTCTTTTTCTTTCTTCAATTTGTGTTTCCCTTAGTCAGGTGTTCTAATAGAGTGTCACCATCTTTTGTTTCTTTCATTTTTGTAATATGCTTCTTTATTTCTGAAACCTGATTATGTTGGTGCATTTCTATTATAAATCTGAATAGATGAATACTGTAAATTAAATCTTGATTATGTGAAAATGAATTAATTATGTTGAATTTTGTGATTTAACACAAAATCTGAACTAACAAAAAAAATGAAATACAAATTAAAAAAAAAAAAAAATAGCGTGTCAAAACTAATTTGGTGAAACTTCCTTCACTTCCAATCCTTCAATTTTTGGGATATAAAAGAATTTGGGAGGTAGTATATGACCAAATCGATAATACTAACATAGTGAAAAGATAAACAAGTTGATGCCTAAAATAAAATGAATTTTTAAGAGAGGTAGGTGTTGATTACTTGTGAACATTGTGGACATATATGCATATTGGTAGCTAAACTATATAAATTTTGTTGTGCATGTCCTCTTATTTGATTGTCTAATATTTTTTGGTATTGAGATCTTGTGGTTTTTGTTTTGGTTTCACAGCTTTAGGTCGTATTATTTTTTATAGTTCAATTGAGAAACTTCAATGCAAATCCAACTACTTTCCTTTCAACAACTGATTTGTTTATTTATCAACTTATTTTATTTACTTTTTGTTTCTTTCTTTTGGCAGGTGAGCGAGTTGCTTACTCAGTTGGTGCAAATTGCATGCCTTATGTGATCACTGTTAATGCTGGCGAGGTATTTTTGTCTTTCAGTAAAATCTAAATTTTGTTTGTCTGTGATTTTGTCAGAGCCTCACCTCAATTCATATTTTTCTAACTATTTGATCTCTTCTTCTTCTTCTTCTTATTCTTCTTCTTCTCCCTGTGATTTGGTAACTCTGAATACTGTTATTATATCAACTGGATCCTTCTCTAGATGGAGTATTTGCTGTGAATTACAATTTCAGTTAGTTTTTTTTTTAATATAATTTTTTTTATTATGGAAAAAGTGAAAATGTTTGTCTAGAGTATGGTAAAACAGTTTCACCCTAACCCCCCTCATCCTTTGAACTATTTCTTATGTATTTTGGCTTCAAGTAAATGATAGTAATCTTGATAGAAAAGGCATATACTTAATGAGGATAATAACAATTGCTTATCCAACAACAATGTTTTCTTTTTTCTTTTCAGACCTAAACGTTTGTAAAGTTTATATGGTCTTTCTTTTACCTCGTTATTTTTCAAAACAATAAATAAATAAATAAAATAAAATAAAAATCTATGCTTGTGCATAAGTTCCTCATGTTTCTCTCAGTATTTCGAAAGTAATTTTAACATTTTATAGGCAAACTGATACGTATTTCATAAACTTGATATGTGACTAACATGTAGACAAACCACTTTCATTTATTGTAGAGCAAATATGATGAGACATTAACCATGCTCTGTTGCTTCGGGATTTTTTCCTCTCAAGTGCATTTAAACAAATAAATCTATTGCATGTTATTCACATTACAGACATGTCCTCATACCCAGGGGTGGCCCAACTCTTGACGAGGCCTGTGGTGAAATCTCAATTGAGGACTTTTTTATATTTAAAAAATATTCTTAAAAACCTTTGGATAATAAGTTTTTTTTATATTTTTTTTTAAGGAAAATAATTTGTTTTGACTAAGCCCCAAGGATTTTTGCAAGCCTCTACTATAGAGGGCCTTTGGACAAGGAGAATTTTCATCTGACTTTATATTTGGGGTCTTTGTCCTGAAAATTGTCTTATAGGTGAACACATTCTACCAACTCATATATGTTTTATGCCTACAATTTGGAATTCATTTGTTTATGCTTACTACTGCCAATGGCTGCTATTGAGGTGTTGTTGGGAAAGCACTGGTCAACTAGGTGCTATTAGTTGCTGATATTGCCGCCATTCAGCCATTCACGTAACTCGCCCATTATATGTTTGGTTTTTTGCGTTATAGTAGAAATATCTCTATCTTTTGGGTGCTATTTGCTGTGAAGACCCATTAGGGTAATGCAAAGATTTTGCCTTATGTAATTTTCTTTTATAATTTGAAATATGCCAATGCTATTCAGTAAATATTAATGATTAATTTTATTTTTACAAATGATTTTTAGCGTGGAATTGTATATATTCCTTTTTTATCTACGGGGGACATTCTTTTTGTATAATCCGTTATGATGTCATCCTCTCTTTTTGTGTGGATTTGCTATTGATGATACAAAGAACTATTGACCTAGTACAAATTACTTTTGGCGTACAAATTATCTTTTTGGCATGGTATAGATTATACTTGGTACAGAGGACATGATATTGAATTGATATTACGTTTTTGTGTATAGAGGACATGGTTTTTATATAATTCTCGAATTTTGTATGGAATTATTATTTTAGGTTGGATTATACTTGGTTTGTATGGAATTTTTATTACATTTGGAATTTGACGTTAAAGTTAAATTTTTTGGATGGTTGAAAGTAAAATATGTGCAGGTTGTGAAATAGTTGATAATATAATCAGTATATGTATTGTTTTGTTTATATACAGGGTACAAGTTGTACTAATAATAGAATAAATATTGGTTGTGGAGAAATTAATTATAAAAAACACTAAATAAAGTTTTTGACGACTAAACGTTTAGTAGTCAAAAAAGAAGTGAAGTTTTTAGCGATTAAATATTTGGCAGCCAAAAAAGCAAGCAACAGTTTTTGGTGACTAAGTAGTTGTTTGGGATCTCACCTAAAAAATACAAAAAGTCATAAAGTCACTACAAAAGCAAACAAGTTTATACTATTCATAATTTTTGGACAGGAAACTGGGGTTGATTAGTCAGAGGGTAAAAAGACAGAATTGCCCTTATTTGTCCCCTTCCAACAATGCAGCTCACGTGTGGGAAAAAAAAAAAAAAAAAGGTCCAGCACAGTATAGCACAGTGTACTGACTAAGTACTTTCACTGACATGCACGGAAAGCTTGTCAGTGCACAGAGGGGTAGTCCAGTAATTTTGGTATTTTATACAATATTTTACTACAAATTTTTTCGTAAAAAATTAAAAAGTTATCCCAAACAACCATTTTTTTTTCCTCTACTTTTTTAGACAACAAGTCAAAAAGTGCACTTATGTAGTGCATCCCAAACAACCCCTAAATATTTAGTAGCCAAAAAAAAAAAACTTTTGCTGACCAAATAATTAGTAGCCAAAATAAACCAAGATGACGAAAAAACTTTTTGCCGACTAAATATTTTAGTCATGAAAAAACATGACATCTTTCGGCAACTAAAACATTTGGTGGCTAAATGTGACATAAAATGGTGACTAAAATATTAAGTCACTAAATGTAGTATTATTTGTGACTGCAACTTATTGGCGACTAAAAATTTTAGTCGCCAATAGTTGAATTCATTTTTATGTGGATACTGTCGGCGACTATAATTTTAGTCGCCAAAAAGTTACCTTTGGTGATTAATAAATTTTTAGTAGCCAAACGTTGTAAATTAGCGGAAAAAAAAAAAAAAAATTAGTCGCCAACACTATCGCCGACAAGGTATCCTCAGCTAACTGGGCAACTCAAATTTTTAGTCGCCATTGACTTTCGGCGACTAATGGTGACTAAAAATGAGACTTTGGCGACTAATTTTTTAGTAGCTGAATGTGTATTTTCCTATAGTGGTGTTCATCGACGACCGTCGTTAACCACCGACTTGGGTAGACCACCGTCCACCACTCTCAGAGTTTTCTTTGACCTAGGTATCATTTATATTTGGAATTTTCATTTAATCTTTCTGAGTTTGTGTGATTTTGTTTGTATATGTGTTGGGTATGATTGGTTTGTGAGCCTTATTTTGTTTGATTTTTTATTTTTTTGCATTCTAGGTGTTTGTTGAAAGTCTACATAGAAAAACAGTTTGTCAAAAATAGGTTGTATGATTTTGCTTTATTTGTTGGATAATGGTGGAAAATGGATTTTGATGAGGCTGAATTTTTTTATAGAAATCTTTAATAGAAATTCAAAATCTTGACTGCATGCAAATATAGATTTTTTTGACTAGTGAACAATGACTGCAGAAATTCAAAATTTTGCTCTATTTGTTGAATAATGGTGGAAAATATGGATATTCTTGACTGCATGCAAAATCTGTATTGTTGAAGAGAGGGGAGAGAGAACGATTTCAGAGACTAATGTTTGTCTAAAAGAGAGATAGGGAGGACAGACAAAAAGAAAGGTTTATGAGCGTGAGTCCAAACATTTGAACCATTCGAGCCACCAATTTCGAGCTACAAAACATTATTCATAAAATATTATGACGTGTGATTCTAGGAAATAATCATTTTCAAGTGAATTATCCCTAAATACATTTGTTTAATTAAATTTTTGATCGAGTCCGAATATCTAGATTGTGTTAAAGATCTAAAAACCTCATTTTCATCTTTTATTTTTATTTTATTTTTTTATTTTTTTATTTTTAAGATGAAATAAAAAGATCGAACATATTTATAACTTATTTTTTAATAAATCTATTAGAAAATGTTTTTGTAAAATGCTCAATGGAAAATGTTCAAGACCCTAAAAAGTACTCGCAATTCTACCCACAATGATATGGCATGAAATGTGTCAACTTTTAATTTATTACACATTTAATGATAGTGGGCCCAATGATGGAATTAGGAGAAGACTATGGGGGCTATGGCTCCTTATTTCTGTAAAAAATACAGTTTGTCAAAGCACTTTAAAAATATATATATCATTTTATATATAAAATGGCCCTCCAGTATTAAAATATATATATATATATTTTTTATTATTCTCCTATCTTACCTTCTTTTTCTATTTTGCATCAAACAAATTTCTTCATCCTATTAGAAATTATTTCTATGGTATTTACAATTTTTTTCTATGTATATATAAAATTTATGTACATATGTGTGTTTTTGTATATAGTGATTTTTTTTGACCCCTTCTCCGCTCATGAAATCTTAATTTCGTCCTTGGCATGAAATTAGGATTTCATCACCGGAAGAGTCAAAGACAAATAAATTTTTTTCACAATATATACAAACACACTTGTATATATAAATATAATATATAAACTATATATAAAAATAAAAAATAAAAAATCAAATACTATAAAAATAACCTCTATTAGAATAAAGAAATTTTTAATATAAAGTAAGATGGTAGAATAATGATATATATATATATATATATATATGTATATATATTCTAAAAGTGCCATGGTAATAAAAAATTTCACATAAATAAGAGGGCCATGCCCCTCCTAATCTTTTTCTAATTCTATTCTTATTAACCTAATTTTAATATCACATTATTATAAGTAAATTTATTAATATAAATACGTGGATCCTAATTGTTAACATTTTCTACGACACACAAACTTAATATTTTGTCTATTTTCACATCTTGACAATTTCCTAGCTAAAATAACTGACACAATGGACAAATTGGATGGTAATGATGACATACATTCCACATAAAATTGGCCTATATAAAATGAGTTTTTGTGGCCGAAATTCATCATTCACGTCCACTAACTCAAATGGTGGAGAGTCATTCAGTTGTCGTTTGGAAAGTGTGTTGGTTTTTTTATTTTTTAGTTATTTTAGTTTGGGGTTAAAAAATTTGATTTGAAATGAGTTTTTGATTTTTTTGACTTTTTTGATTTTTTTGTGAGAAAGAATGTAATAATTATGGATTTGATGTGATGTTTTGTCTTATTAAGTTAAAAAGCCTATTTTATTTTTTGTGACTATTTTAACCAAAAAAATCCTAAAAACCTCTTTCCAAACAGAGGCTCAGACCATCTCTCGAAGCCTCAAGACAAAAGGAAAATATTATGGTTAACACTCGGAGGTATTATATGTATTTTAAAATTAAAAAAATAATATAATTTTATATTTTTTTAATTAAAAAATATTTTAATTAAATATCACATGAGATATAATTAAAATAATATTATAATTAAAAAATAAAATAACATAATTAAAATGTAAATTAGAATTTTCCTCCACACAAACCTCTGAGGAAGCGACCCTACCTTCTTGTGAAAGAGAAAATATGAGAGGAAAAAAAAACACATAAGAGTGATTGGTTGATAATATAATCAGTATATGTATTGTTTTGTTTATATACAAGGTACAAGTTACATTAATAATAGAATAAATATTGGTTGTGGAGAAATTAATTATAAAAAACACTAAATAAAGTTTTTGACAACTAAACGTTTAGTAGTCAAAAAAGAAGTGAAGTTTTTAGCGATTAAATATTTGACAGCCAAAAAAGCAAGCAACAGTTTTTGGGGACTAAGTAGTTGTTTGGGATCACGTAAAAAATACAAAAAGTCATAAAGTCACTACAAAAGCAAACAAGTTTATACTATTCATAATTTTTGGGCAGGAAATTGGGGTTGATTAGTAAAAGGATAAAAAGACAGAATTGCCCTTGTTTGTCCCTTTCCAACAGTGCAGCTCACGTGTGGGAAGAAAAAAAAAAAAAAAAAGGTCCAGCACAGTGTACTGACTAAGTACTTTCACTAACATGCACGGAAAGCATGTCAGTGAACAGAAGGGTAGTCCAGTAATTTTGGTATTTTATACAATATTTTACTACAAATTTTTTCGTAAAAAATTAAAAAGTTATCCCAAACAACCATCTTTTTTTCCTCTACTTTTTTAGACAAAAAGTCAAAAAGTGCACTTATGTAGTGCATCCCAAACAACCCCTAAATATTTAGTAGCAAAAAAAAAAAAAACTTTTGCTAACCAAATAATTAGTAGCCAAAATAAACAAAGATGACGAAAAAACTTTTTGCCGACTAAATATTTTAGTCATGAAAAAACATGACATCTTTCGGCAACTAAAACATTTGGTGGCTAAATGGACATAAAATGGTGACTAAAATATTTAGTCACTAAATGTAGTATTATTTGTGACTACAACTTATTGGCGACTAAAATTTTTAGTCGCCAATAGTTGAATTCATTTTTATGTGGATACTGTCGGCGACTATAATTTTAGTCACCAAAAGGTTACCTTGGTGATTAATAAATTTTTAGTAGCCAAACGTTGTAAATTAGCGGGGAAAAAAAAAAAAAAAATTAGTCGCCAACACTATCGCCGACAAGGTATCCTTGGCTAACTGGGCAACTCAAATTTTTAGTCGCCATTGACTTTCGGCGACTAATGGCGACTAAAAATGAGACTTTGGCGACTAATTTTTTAGTAGCTGAATGTGTATTTTCCTATAGTGGTGTTCATCGACGACCGTCGTTAACCACCAACTTGGGTAGACCACCGTCCACCACTCTCAGAGTTTTCTTTGTCCTAGGTACCATTTATATCTGGAATTTTCATTTAATCTTTCTGAGTTTGTGTGATTTTGTTTGTATATGTGTTGGGTATGATGGGTTTGTGAGCCTTATTTTGTTTGATTTTTGAATTTTTTGCATTCTAGGTGTTTGTTGAAAGTCCACATAGAAAAAGAGTTTGTCAAAAATAGGTTGTATGATTTTGCTCTATTTGTTGGATAATGGTGGAAAATGGATTTTGATGAGGCTGAATTTTTTTTATAGAAATCTTTAATAGAAATTCAAAATCTTGACTGCATGCAAATATAGATTTTTTTGACTGGTGAATAATGACTGTAGAAATTCAAAATTTTGCTCTATTTGTTGAATAATGGTGGAAAATATGGATATTCTTGATTGCATGCAAAATCTGTATTGTTGAAGAGTGGGGAGAGAGAACGATTTCAGAGACTATGTTTGTCTAAAAGAGAGATAGAGAGGACAGACAAAAAGAAAGGTTTATGAGCGTGAGTCCAAACATTTGAACCATTCGAGCCACCAATTTCGAGCTACAAAACATTATTCATAAAATATTATGACGTGTGATTCTAGGAAATAATCATTTTCAAGTGAATTATCCCTAAATACATTTGTTTAATTAAATTTTTGATCGAGTCCGAATATCTAGATTGTGTTAAAGATCTAAAATCCTCATTTTCATCTTTTATTTTTATTTTTATTTTTATTTTTAAGATGAAATAAAAAGATCGAACATATTTAAAACTTATTTTTTAATAAATCTATTAGAAAATGTTTTTGTAAAATGCTCAATGGAAAATGTTCAAGACTCTAAAAAGTACTCGCAATTCTACCCACAATGATATGGCATGAAATGTGTCGACTTTTAATTTATTACACATTTAATGATAGTGGGCCCAATGATGGAATTAGGAGAAGACTATGGGGGCTATGGCTCCTTATTTCTGTGAAAAATACAGTTTGTCAAAGCACTTTAAAAATATATATCATTTTATACATAAAATGGCCATCCAGTATTAAAATATATATATATATATATATATATATTTTATTATTCTTCTATCTTGCCTTCTTTTTCTATTTTGCATCAAACAAATTTTTTCATCCTATTAGAAATTACTTCTATGGTATTTACAATTTTTTTCTATGTATATATAAAATTTATGTACATATGTGTGTTTTTGTATATAGTGATTTTTTTTGGCCCCTTCTCCGCTCATGAAATCTTAATTTCGTCCTTGGTATGAAATTAGGATTTCATCACCGGAGGAGTCAAAGACAAATAAATTTTTTCACAATATATACAAACACACTTGTATATATAAATATAATATATAAACTATATATAAAAAAAAATCAAATACTATAAAAATAACCTCTATTAGAATAAAGAAATTTTTTAATATAAAATAAAAATATAAAGTAAGATGGTAGAATAATGATATATATATATATATATATGTATATATATTCTAAAAGTGCTATGGTAATAAAAAATTTCACATAAATAAGATGGCCATGCCCCTCCTAATCTTTTTCTAATTCTATTCTTATTAACCTAATTTTAATATCACATTATTATAAGTAAATTTATTAATATAAATACGTGGATCCTAATTGTTAACATTTTCTACGACACACAAACTTAATATTTTGGGGTGTTTTGGGAAGTTGGTAAAAAGTTGGCTTTTGACTTTTTACTAAGTTTTTTGGCTTTTTTTAAAGTGATTTGAGAAATTGGTAAAAAGCTGACTTTTTTGATTTTTGGTTTAATATTTTTTAAAAGTGTCACATCATTCCAAAATGACTAAAATATCCTTACTTTTTGATTTTTGAATTAATTAATTAAAATTTTCTAAAAGATAATTTGATAAATTTGAGGGTGGCATTTTTGTCTTCCCAAATGAGAGTTGGGGTGTTTTTAGCAACTTGGAATTTTTGGCAACACACACAAAAAAAGCTGCGTTTTTGGTGTGTTGCCAAAACAGCACTTTGTCTATTTTCACATCTTGACAATTTCCTAGCTAAAATAACTGACACAATGGACAAATTGGATGGTAATGATGACATACATTCCACATAAAATTGGCCTATATAAAATGAGTTTTTGTGGCCGAAATTCATCATTCACGTCCACTAACTCAAATGGTGGAGAGTCATTCAGTTGTCGTTTGGGAAGTGGGTTAGTTTTTTTATTTTTTTACATTTTTAGTTATTTTAGTTATTTTAGTTTGGGGTTAAAATGTTTAATTTGAAATGAGTTTTTGATTTTTTTGATTTTTTTAATTTTTTTGTAAGAGAAAGAATGTAATAATTATGGATTAGATGTGATATTTTGTCTTATTAAGTTAAAAAACCTATTTTATTTTTTGTGACTATTTTAACCAAAAAAAACCTAAAAACCTCTTTCCAAACAGAGGCTCAGACCATCTCTCGAAGCCTCAAGACAAAAGGAAAATATTATGGTTAACACTCAGAGGTATTATATGTATTTTAAAATTAAAAAAATAATATAATTTTATGTTTTTCTAATTAAAAAATATTTTAATTAAATATCACATGAGATATAGTTAAAATAATATTATAATTAAAAAAATAAAATAACATAATTAAAATGTAAATTAGAATTTTCCTCCACACAAACCTCTGAGGAAGCGACCCTACCTTCTTGTGAAAGAGTGGGAAGTCCTTCCGATGTACCGAGAGAGAGAGAGAGTGTAGTTCTGGCACAAACTCTCAAACAAAAGATCTAATTGCTTTTCAATATAAGTGGCCAATGCGATATATTAATGGACGATATTTTTTTAATTCGGTAAATTATAAATATATTTTTTTAAATTTAATTAAAATACGAATCATTCTATATAGTTTTATAAATTATATTATCTTTTGAGATTTTTAATTTCATAACAAATTATTCATTTTATTAATAAATTATCAAGTTAATTAACAGTTTTTAATGATATTATAAATATGTTTTAACTAATAATTTAAATAATATTATTATTGTACAGGAGAGCAATTATGAATTTTATTTTTTCAGTTAATTTTGTTAAATAAAAAATTTAGAGAAGGGGGTATTTATAAATTTTCAAATCATAAGAGATAATCTGTACTTTAAACAGATCTTAGAAAATATATTTGTAATTTTCCTCAAGTTCTGTGAATAATTTCTACATGAAAAATGTTTCAATTTGACCCATAATGATATAATATAAAATGTGTCAACGTTTTATTTGTCACATGCCCAATTATATAGAACCTAACTCCCTTATCATATTATTATGGGTGATTTTGTGAGTTTAAATAGTGAATATATATAGAGAGAAATTACATTGGTCTCTTTTAAGACTTGAAAAAAATACAATAATCTCACAATTCTGACATAATTACATTGGGTTGCATTTTAATAAGGTTAAATTGATAGAAACTAATCAAGATGGTGCAAAAACACAAAAATAAACATCATAAAGTATATATTTTCGTGTAAAAGATATGACAATATCATTTTTTTCATCCATATAAAAGACTAAGTCTGGCCTTGTTCGGAAAGTTAACTATTTTAATTGGTTATTGAGTTTTTAACTAGTTTAGCTTAGCAAAAAAAGTTATGTTCAGAAAGTTGGTTAGCTTTTTTTGTAATTGATTTGATAATTGTGACAGAAAAAGTAAAATGATTATGGATTGAATGTCACATTTTGTCTTATTAGCTATTTAGTCTATTTTGTCTTTTAGTAGATTATTTTAGCTCAACCATCTTCCTAAACAAAACCATTATATGAATTACAATCTCAAACGACCTCAATATAATTATGTCAAAATTATAGAACTTATTATGTTTTCTCTAAATTTTAAGAAATCAATGTAATTTATCTTTTTTATGTATTTGTAATTTTTTTTTTTGGGTTACCGAGAAATTCTTACATCCTTCGCAGTCCTAGACAACGCCCGTGTTGAGATCATTAAGGTGTCTTATTGTCTGTTCTGGATGAGAGATTATAATCTGAGAATTTATACCAATCTCTCAACACAAGCGTTATTTAAGTCAAGACTCATACAATAGGGGGAAGTCGTACTAACGCCAATTTACTACGCCAACAGTACCTTGAAGCTCCTCTCAAACCAATTGCGCTACCACCCATAGGTTATATTTGTAAATTTATAACAGACAGATATATATATATATATATATATGAAAGCTACCATAGGGGACCGCAATCAAGGATTATGAAGTGTAAACAGGAATAATTGAAACGTAGGTACAAAAACATCAAGGTCTTCCTCCTCAATTTCATTTGAGACTTTGAGGAGAGAGAGAGAGAGAGAGAGAGAGAGGCGATGAGCCATGAGCCATGGCATAGTTTGGGGCCACAGGGAATTCACAAAATGTAGACAGATAGCCAATGAGGAGGGAGAGAGTGAGATGGACTCCACAAACCCAGCCAATGAACAACTAGATGAGAGCCAGGTCATGGGTCCCAATCCCAAAGGGCTCAATCTTTCACTGTTGATAACCACCGAAAGTGCATGGAGCTCTAGCCTCAGGGTTTGGCTCCCTCTATTAAAAGATCTTCTTTAATTAATTTAATACATAATTTTAAAAAAAAATTAATTCTTGATATTTGTTTGAAATTTGTTTTACATTCTATACTTTTTATAAGTCATCAAAACTTTGTGGGTTAGTTTGAGATTTGGGTTGGCTTTTTGGCTTTATTTGGGCTAAAAAATCTCGTTTGAAATTGGTTTTTTGACTTTTTTGAGAGAAAAAATAAAATGATTATGATTTGGATGTAACATTTTATCTTATTAACTTTTTAGTCTATTTTGTCACTTTGTGACAATTTAGGCCAAGATTGGGATGCCAAACAAAGACTTAAAAGTCAGTTTATTAACTAAAAAATAAATTTTATTAAAAAAAGTTTCTTAACTCATTTGATAAATTCATTTTCTGTTAAAAATTTTACTTTATTCCCTTTGAAAAGTTATTAAAAAAATATATATGAAAATGTTTAAAAAATGTCAAAAAAAATTAATAACTTTTTAAGCATTAATTTTTTTATAAGTTTATTTTAAACAATAAGCTAACTTTTTAAAGGCAATTAATATGTAGTCATAAGGCTCCATCACCTTAGCTCAATTGATTTTAGGTTGAATGTCTCTAATAGCTTTAACATGATATCAAATTGGGGGTTCTCTCATGAGCCAATTCCATTTCAGGTATCTAGTGTCTCATATATTTTTTTTCATCTTCACATTCGACTAAACCAAGTGTTTTTTTTTTTTTTTGATCGGCAAAAAAATTTTTATTTAACAGCATGAAATTAAAAGTACAGGAAGATGACGTGCATTAAGAGAAATTCGGAAGTATAAAAATACCCCTACTACTGCTACTCGCACCCATACAACCAACCCCTAAGCCTCTCTATAAGCCACCCAAATTTTGTTGATTTTGGATTAGATGTCTCCAATGATTTTAACGTTGTGCTTATATTATAGATTTGAATATAGATTTAGCTTAGAAAAATGAGATACAAGTCTATTTTCTAGATTTACTTTCTAAACTTAAAGATATATAAGTGAAATAATTGGTTGATAATTAGAGAAAATATGAGAGGAAAAAAAAACACATAAGAGTGATTGGTTGATTGATCATTGGGTATGAAAATTGAGTTTAATTTTTGAATTTTAATAACACTACTTGTTAGCTTATATTTCATTCACATTTCTCACAACTTTTGTATTTTCATTTCTAAATTCTTATTTAAATCTATAATCCAAACACTAAATTATTAGTTAGTTTAGAATGTCACGTGACCATACTCCACACCAATTATAATTTATTATACCTCTTATATTTTTCAATCACTCAATACAAATTTATAAATATCATTCCCTCTACCAATCACACTTCCATCAGAGCACCACGTGGAGGGGCCTAATACCAACCAATATTGTCTTGTAATATTTGTTTGTCCCACCCTTGTGACGCGGGGTTGTGTGAAAATCTTGTAGGTGCAGCAAGTACACTTTGAAAACATATTTCTCAACTTTAAATTTAAATACAAAATTTAAAAGGTAAACTACTAATAGATTCTAATAATTTGACTTAATTTTTATTAAATTCTATTAAAAATAAATTTTGATAAAATTATCGTTAAAAATAATTTTTTTATGACAATTTTTATATATGTCACTAAAAATTGATAATTAGTGATTTTTTTTTTATCATAATTTTTGTAAATTATCGTTAAATTTACAATTAGTGATATTTTTTTATGACAATTTTTTTCTCATAGGACCTATTAGACAATAAGTCTACTTATTAGACTTACACATAAGTATCTCAAATTTAAATCTAAATTTGATGAACTGTCAAGCTAATATTACGAGAAATTTTTGTATATAAATGGAGTATCATGTGATATTATTTTTTATTAATTATAAATATATATGTTTTTCCTTATTTTCTAAACACTCAATATAAATGTAATAGACTCTACTATCAAAATCAATCATAATAATAGAAAGTATCACGTGATATATATTCTATCCGCGTACAAAAATTACCAAATATACTATTCTCTCCCCTAAGCATAGTGCCAAGGGGTAAAAGTGTCATTTGCCGGTCACACACCCATTGCAATTATTGCACCAGCCCTATGTCCTAAATATATACATGAAATCTCGTGACATTCAAAATTTGAGCTTGAGTTTCTTCTTTCAAATTTAATCTTTCTATCAATCATCAATCCATGATCACCACCAAGAAAGCCGCAAACGCCGTTGGCGGCAAGACTGCTCGAGCCTGCGATAGCTGTTTAGGCAAGCGGGCTAGATGGTACTGCGCTGCCGACGATGCTTTTCTTTGCCAAGCATGCGATTCATCGGTACATTCAGCAAACCAGTTAGCAAGCCGGCACGAAAGAGTTCGGCTCGAGAAAGTAACTTCTAAAAAAGCCACAATTAACTTGGCTATGATTGATAATTCTGCACCAGCTTGGCACCAGGCGTTCACCAAAAAAGCTAGAACACCACGACATGCCAAGCCGGTGCAGAAAATCACAAACCCTCTTCCTCTAGTCCCAGAGATCGGTAGCGAAGAGGGTTCGCCAGAGGAGAATAATGAACAACTTCTTTATCGTGTACCGGTTTTTGACCCATTTGATACCGAGCTATGTGGGGTTGATAATAAAGTGGCGGATGAGCAAGCTGAAAGTGTCGTGGGAGGCGAACATAACGGCCGGCACAATGAACCGTATGATTTGGATAATTTTCATGGGTTTCTTCCACCGGATATGGATTTAGCAGAGTTTGTTGCCGATGTTGAGAGCTTATTAGGAACGGGACTCGATGAGGAATCGTTTGGGATCGAAGGGTTAGGACTTTTAGACTGTAAAGAAGAAGATACAATGGAAAATACTTGTTTGGAAGGTCGGAAAGTTAAAGTTGAAAATGAAGATGGAGATGGAGAGGATGTTGTGGGTTGTCAACTGGGTATGGAGATGGCAAGAGAGACAATAGATTGGAACTTCGATTATGAGTCTCCAGTGACCGGAGAGGAAGAGAAGATTATGGTGGTGGCAGAGATGGAGACAATGAACGGTGAATGTAGAGAAGAAGTGGAGAGGAAAATATTTCTGAGGCTGAATTATGAGGCAGTGATCAGTACTTGGGCTAGCCAAGGGTGTCCTTGGACAACCGGAAGCCGACCAGAATTGAACCCTAATGACTGCTTGCTGGACTTCATGGTACTCTCCCTCTCCCCATCCAATTTGTGTAGTCTATATGTATTTTTGTATTTGTATATATACATCTGCATTGCAATACACACATAAATACATATATTTAGGTTTATCATTTAGGATGAAACCCTAGTTAGCTAGTCCATGCACACAAGCTTAGTTTAAACTATGAGAGAGATGAGTAATTTTATTATTTATACTAAGTTTTTTAACATAAACAAGCCGAACACATAAATTTAAGTATCATAAGTATCAAGTGGTTAGGCGATGAAGTTCTATCACAAAATTTATTCTTTGTTCTGATGTCATGTTAAATTGTTATAATATTTATTAATTCATCTAAAAAATTAACTAAACTTCAACTTATTAAAGAGGAGAATAACCTTATTATTTATATGCTCAACAATTTCAATGACTTGTTTAATATTGCCCGAGGTCAAATTTAAATTCAAAAAACAAAAACAAAAATCCTATGCAATACACTAAGACTCTTGTTTTAGAGAAGTAATAGATAGGTAGTCTTACTTTCAAATTTTTTTGGGAGAAGTTGATTCACATAATTCGACATCATATCAAGACTAATAGTGGTTCAAGATTTTTGAGATTTCAAACAACTAGACATTAAAATAAGTCTTTTACTATGGTTTTAAGAACTTGAGGCCTTTAAGAATTTTTTTAAACTTTCTTGTTAGATCTTAAGTAATGGGTTAAATGGCCTAATAGCTAAGTCATCTTTAATCAAAGACACAAACTTTTTTTGGAATAGAAATTAATCCCCCCCCCCCCCCCCCAACAAAAAAAAAAAAAAAAAAAAGAGCTTTATACAATATTTGATTGAATGGGTTTTGTTTAACATGAAGTTACTATATAAGGCCATGTTTGTTTGGGCGGACTGGATTAGCATTCCCATGACTAATAGTCTTAGAACTACGAATCCGTTGGATTATGTATCCTATCTTAACTAATAGTCAAGTTTAAAATAATTAGTCCGTACTTTAATTGTTTAACCAAACATCGGATTAATAATTTTATTGGACTATTAGTCCAATCCCAAGCTCATGTCCACCCAAACAAACATGGTCTAAGTGTGTTAAAATTTTGCAGGGTTCTTCTTCAAATCCATGTGTGGGGATAGGAGGAGGAAGGCATGGGAGATGCGACGATGGGGAGAGAGAAGCGAGAGTGACAAGGTACAGAGAGAAGAGAAGGACGAGATTGTTCTCGAAGAAGATAAGATACCAAGTTAGGAAACTCAATGCCGAGAAGAGGCCCAGAATGAAAGGTCGTTTCGTTAAGAGGTCATCCTCGTCCTCCTCCTCCTTTGCAGCAGGAGGCCCTGCTTTCCCTAATTATTTGATCAACATATAATGGTCGGTCAACTGCCAAATTTGCTTTGTTTTTTTTTTTTTTGTGGCAAAATTGGAATGCTTTGGTTTGCCTTTTAATGGCCCTTATCATATATGTATAATGCAATAAAAGAAAGTAGTTTTATGCAATCTCTCTCTCACAAAACAATTTTATTATTCTAAACTTTCTTCTTTTGCTTGACATTCATTTAATATTCCTAAACTTTACAATCTAAATCATTAATTTACAAAAAAAAAAAAACAAAAAAGTCACTCAGACTGGAGGTTCAATTCAACTGCCCAAACTGCCCAAACTGAAGACAAACTCAACCCATGAACAGATGACCCCACAAGTCTGGCTGAATCTTTAGTACACCTCCTTTAGCTACAACATGATATACATGAAATTATGACCCGAGTACAGTGTGTCCTGACTCCGGTGATTTAGTGTGATTGCTGGCATAATGAAATCACAACACATATGGCACATCTTTGGATGGTTAGGCACTACAGATTAATATGTTACTTTGTTTTGGGATCATGGATTTTAGTAAAAATTTAAAAAGAAAAAAAAAATATGAAGCAAATTGAGCAAAAATTTAATTTATATTTCATTCACATGTCTTTTTTTTAAAATTTGTAATTCAAGTACAACCTAAAGTTTGATGTACTAAGTGGAAATTGGACTTGTTGAACCACAACAAACATTCTTCAAATATTTTAGAAATTTTTGCAGCCAAATCATTGAGGAGTTCCACATGAAACTTTGTAGCAAAGTCGTGTGGTCATTTCACTATGGATTAACAAATTAATCAAAATAGAACACTTCATTTTATAAGATATCAAATAAATATTTGGAAGAAACATGTTAAATAATTCCTCGAATCAGTGAGTGCCAAATTAGAAAGCTCCTTAAAGAAAAAAAGATAGGATGAAGACATGAATTGTAGTAACCCCAAAGAATTGGCCTAGGGGTGTGCTCCCTCAAGGTCACAAGTTCAACTCTCATTAGAAACAATCACTACAATATATAAGAGTTTTAGAGACTAAATGTTTTGATCTCTAAAAGTGAAAATTTTGTTACAAAAGATATTTAGAGACCAATTTCTATCGTTACGAGGATAGTCGTTAAAAGGTCGTCCCAAAAAGTCAAAAATAAGATTTTTAGCGACAAAATTTTGAAAATGTCACTAATAAATAAACTTTTAGGGACAAAATAATTTGGTCTCAAAATGGTTTATTTTTTGAGACAAAATTTGGTCTCAAAAGGATAATAATTCATCACTAATGTCTAATTTTTATTGCTAAAAATATAATAGCGACATTTTTCGCAACAAAATTATTTGGTTCCTAAAATATAATTTTTTTCCTAAATTTTGGTCTCTAAAATTTTAATTTTTTGTAGTGAATCCGTTCCTTGGATTCACACCCACAGGCTCTACTCGAGATTTTTCAGATCCATGTAAAGAGAACGCTTTGTGTGGGTCTCGAGATTTGTCGAGATGCACATAAACTGACTCAGACACCCAATCATAAAAATAAAATAAATAAATAAATAAAAGGATATGAATTGCAGTCGGTAATGAACCAAAATAAAAATTGGTTGAATACGTTGGGACACGACTAGTGAACAAAGTTCAACTAAAATTCAACTCATTCTATATAGATGGAACAAGAATGAAAGACTAGGGTAATCCACAGTTATTTGTGAAAGAAAGCCAATGGGAGCTTCTATTTGCATACCATCTTTTTTTTTTTAGTTCATATTTATTTGTTTGGATATCAATTATCAAATATAAATTAATTGTTCAAATATCAACTACTAAACAAAAATTAATTGTTCGAATATCAACTATCAAATTGACTTTTGATTCGGTAATTGATATTTGAATCATATATTTAGGAAATTGATATTCAAACAAAAAATTAATATGAACAAAAAATTTATGCGGTGTGCTTTGGACTCAAAGTTAAATGTGTTGGCCTTTAAGCTCAAAAAACATTCAGTACCTTTGACTTAGTGGTTGTGTTGTACTAGTGTAAGGTTTCGGGTTTAAATTAACGGGTGGTGATTTAGACCCCCTTTTTTAGACCCCCTTTTGATCCCCTCTCTTCTCTCATTGGTCCCCCTTTCCTGCACATCCAATCACCCCCTGACACATGGCAAAAGGGGGGTGAGGGGGTGCCCCAAAAGGGGGTCTCAAGTATTATCCTAAATTAACTCATTTTAATGTATACCGTAAGACACACACACAAAAATAAAATAAAAAATAAATAAACCTTAAGTTCAAAAAATAAATTCATGTCCTGAACTTCCTCAAAAAAATAAAAAATTATATGTATATATATTTAAAAAATCCCAAATGCAGAGGTTGGGCCTGAAATTAAGGATATCCCATCAACTACTCATCTAGGCCCAAATCCTCATATACGAGTCTGGACCCTTGTTAAAAAAAAAAATGAAAGAGGTATGGACAACAAAGCGGATGAATCAGTAGACCCAACAAAATAATCCAAGAGGCCTCTAGTTTCTTTATTTGAGGGAAGGCCTTTTTAGCAAATATATATATATATATATATATTATTTTAGCCAATTTTTTAATTTTCAGAATAAAAACCCAAAATTCAAAAAGGGAAAATGTGACATTCAAATACTATTTTACAAGAAGTTACTTGGTAGTCTTGGGGTATGTTCAAGAGTTGCCTAGAAGTATTGTGATTGATGAAAAAAATAAGATCCATAACTTTGTACTGGAGTATAAAAGAATAATAAGAGAACTTGGCATTTTGTGATGGAGTTTTAAGAGAAGAAAAGTATATATATATATATTCTCAGTAATAAAACTCGAATTTAAATATCATGGTCTCATAGAGGAGCACTTCATCAACTAGATCAACTCCTCAGTCTTCAAAATGATGGAATTTTTACATGATTAATGTATATATAGGAATGGCAACGGGGCGGGGTGAGGCGGGGCGGGACCGGGGATCACACTTCCTATCCCCAATCCCCGATGGTAAAAATTTCCCCTTCCCCGGCCCCGATCCCCGATGGGAAACCTATAACTGTTACCGTCCCCGTTCCCGCCCCCTAACGACGATCAGGTTTTCTTGAACCCGAAAATTCTCCGTCCCAAATCTGTTTCAACAATATCATCAACAACAACTTTCAACATCAACAAAATCATCAAGAACATCATCAACAACAAGTGGATCATCATCAACACTGTGTGCATCAACTACTAAAATATATATATATATGGACAAATAGAGACACACACACACACGTACATGTATACATACACATCAACACAAATATGAGATCTATATGTCATCAAACAGATCTGAGATCGGCGATGGTAACTGCGATGAACGATGGAGGAGATTGGCGGCGATGGACGACGGTGACTGCGACAAACAGCGGAGGAGGACAGCGGTACGAGGCGACAGAGGCAGTGGCGCAGAGGAGGAGGAGAGGTGCAAGAGTGTGAGAGAGAGAGAGAGAGAGAGAGAGGGAGAGTGAGAGAGAAAGACTCTGAATGAGTGAGTGAGAGGGAGAGAGAGATGAGAGACGATGAGGAAGAGAGAGATAGAAGATGGTGAGGAAAAGAGAGAGATCAAAGATGGTAACGAAGAGAGAGAGAGAGAGAGAGTACATAGAAAGTATATATATATCACGTCGGTCGGGGACAAACGGGGCCGAGATAGAGACCAGGGCTTTGACACTTATCACTGTCCCCGGCTCGAAATTAATCGGGAATTAATTTTTGAATACCATTCCTGTCCTATCGGGAGTATTTTTTGAAAAAAAAAACTATTTAAATCGAGATCGATGAATCGGATCTCTATCGGATTGATTTTAAATTGCCATCGCTATGTATATGTGGTCGGGAAGAAAGCAAGGCCTAGGTGTGTTTGTCATTTTGCTTTTTTAAAGGATGGAAGAGAATACGGAAGGAAAAAGATTAGTGAGTCAGTTTATGCAGCAGCAGATTGTAATCTCATGCAAAAAATAAATAAATAAATAATACACAGTACGACTCGATCTCTCCAAAGATTTTCATGCCCTGCAAAAAGACAGACCTGTAAAGACCTCCCACTGTTTGAATTTTCCTATTTGTCAATTTTTTTCTCTCTTTCCGAACAAATTGATGAAAATAATATTATTGGAACAGACTCATTAGGGTGCTTCACTGTTGTCATCGTTTTTTTTTTTTGAAAACATAAAAGCAGAAACTTACATGGAATAATCGTTTGCCAAATTGTTTCATGGATAAACTCTTTTTAGGATACACTTCTAATTGTTTTCTAAATTTTTAAAAATTATTTTCGTACAAAAAATAAAAATATATATGAAAACAATAAGTGTTTTTAAACTTTTCATTAAAAACTTTTCATTATTTTTATTTTTGAAATCACGTAAAATGAAAATAAATAAATAAATAAAAAGATAGCAAAAAATAGCAATATCAAACAAAAGCAAATAACAAACAATATCTTTCACTTGAGCAAGCAAATAACTTCTAAACAACGCATATGAAAATTTTGACAATGGGTTCGTTTGGAAGGTAGATTAACTTTTTAGTTTTTTTTTTATTATTTTAGTTTGGGGTTAAAAAAATTTATTTTGAAGGATTTTTTAATTTTTTTGACTTTTTTGTGAGAAAAAAATATAATGATTATGAATTAAATGTGATATTTTGTCTTATTGGACCAAAAAATATACTCTCTCTGTCCCAAAATATTAATCCCTTATTCTATTTTTCAATGTCTTAAAATATTAGTCCCTTTTCAAAAATTAAGTACAAGAATAATATAATTTCCTATTTTGCCATTCTTTTAAATTCATTAACAATATAAAAAGTACAATTATGACATTAATATTCCTCAAAAAATGTACCGTCAAAGAATAATTTTGAAAAATTAATTTTTTTAAAGTACAATAATTCTATTATCAAAAAAAAGTTATATTTCTCAAAAGAAATCATTATTTTGGAACGAATAGAATATTTTATTTTTTTATAATTAAAATAATCTCAAATCTAACCCAATTCTTCTTTCCAAATGAAGCCAATATAGTGGTGGTATCATAGTAAGAATTGTCATGTTAAGAAAATATATAAATCGTTTTAAGAAAAAGAAAATATGAAAATTTGTGGTAGATAATGTCTAGACACCCTGGGAAAAAAAATTTAAAATTTACTCAGATCTATAGATCAATGGTTTGTATTTAATTTTGTTATTCTGAAATTATATTGTAAGCGTCACATTTAAACTTATCAATTAAAAAGTGACAGGTGATAAGTAAGGTACAATATACAATTACAAGCCACTAAGTAAATTCTGCACAATTTTTTAGTTTGTTTGTCTGGATTGTAGAACTGTTGTTTGTTGTGGCTAGTATAGGAAGGAAACACCAAAGATGGGTATCATATATATTTTATAATTGAAAAATAAAATTTTATAATTTTATATTTTTTAAATCATAATTAAACATAATATGAAATATAATTAAAAATTTCATAAGTTATAATTAAAATAGTGTCATAACTAAATAAAAAAATTAATCATAACTAAAGAAAAAAATAATATAATTAAGAATGTATATGATACATTCTTTCAAGAGATGTGTATATTAAAATTTTCCTTTATAATTTCATATTGAACCTCAAAAATTGTCCTAAATAAATGCTTTAATCGTTATAAAAAAATAAAAAATAAAAAATTTAGACATTATACTTTCATAGATAGCTAATTGATTAGTGGGTCCTTTGGGAAGAGGGTAAAAAGTCAGTTTTTAATTTTTTATCCATTTTAAGTCACATCACATCTCATCTCATATTTTTTATTCACAAAAAGACAAAATAGATTAAAAAAATTAAAAAATTAACTTTTTATCAATTTTTCAAAATCTTACTAGGTCAAGTTTGGGAAGACTAAATAAGTGTACTTTTTGACTTTTTATGAAATATGGGTTGGATTTGGGTTGGGTTTGAAGTGATGTGTTAGAGAGGTGATGTGACTTAAATAAGGTGATGTGACTTAAATAGGATAGTGACTTTTTGACTTTTTAAGGCCTCGTTTGGGAACCCTCCGTTTTAGCCAAAAAGTCAAAAAGTTACTAAATTAGCCAAAAAGCCAACAACCCATACCAAAAAGTCAAAGATTCTCTTTTCTCTCTACTTTTTGCACATCTTTTCGTAAAAAGCCAAAAAGTTATCCCAAACATACTAGTTTTTTTTAGCTCATATTTTAGCCAAATAGCCAAAAAGTTACTAAATTAGCCTGTTCCCAAACGGGGCCTAAATTTTTTTGAGAATGCCAAACTTAGGCCAAGTTTGGGAAGACTAAATAAGTGCACTTTTTGACTTTTCTTGTATTATGGGTAGAAAAAGTAGAGAGGAGATGTTGATTGATGTGACCTAAAAAAGATAAAAAATTGAAATAAGTGCACTTTTTTAGTTTAGTCAAACTTGACCTTAACCTAAGTTACGAGGGGAGCTTCTAGCAAGGCTCAATCATATACTCGTGACATGGACCCAATGTAAGCAATCTATGAAATCCTAAACCTCCCTTAAACCTTTTCCTAACTTGCTCCGTTTGGGATGATATTTGTTTACTAAAATAATTAAAACATCAAAAACACTCAATTATATTATTTTTATTTTTTTATGTCCTTTTATAAAAAATAAAAAATAAATTTAAATAATTAATTTTTAAATTAATAAATTTTAAATATTAAAAAAATTTATACAACACTATACTGATATCTCTTATAAATTTATCAAATTAAGGCTTAGTTTGGGAACAAGCTATTTTAGTAACTTTTTGACTTTTTACGAAAAGGTATGCAGAAAAGTAGAGAGGTGATGTGATGTGTTTTAGTTGACTTTTTGACTTTTTTTTTTTTTTTTTTTTTTTTTTTTTTTTTTTTTTTTGTCTATTTTAACCACTTTCCAAACATAGCTTAAGTAACTATACAAATGCTTGTCAAATCAAGTCAGAATGTAACGATCCATCATACTTCAAATCAATTACACCGCCCTTTAGATGTCAAACTCAGTTATACGATCATCCATCAGCATGCACGGAAAAAATTAAAAAATAACAATAATGATAAAGAGTAATGCTCCTTTACCCAGTCCACTTTACAAACATGATAATGTAATAATTTATTAAAATATGTACGACATGTTTTTTCTTATTTATTTGGATAAATTACAAATAAATTTTTTGATATTTATTTAAAATACAAATTATTATTTGTGATTTAAAAAATTACAGTATCTCTTTGTTAAAATTTTTTATTTAACAGAATTAATTAAAAAAATAAAATTCATAATTACTCTCCTATACAATAATAAAATTACTTAAATTATCAATTGAAACATATTTATAACATCATTAAAAACTGTTAATTGATTTGATAATTTATTAATAAAAGGACGATTTGTTAGGAAATTTAAAATCTCAGTGGTGAAATATAATTTTCAGAACTAAAAAAGCGATTTGTATTTTAATCAAATCTCAAGAGATGCATTTGTAATTTATACTATTTCTTTTATAATTATAAACTAATTTTTTTTTAATATATCACCAAATCTCAAAAATTAATTTAGAAAGTGTTATATCATTTTTTAAAATAAAATAAATGAAAATAAGTTCATTTGTATATGAAAAATGATTCATTTCCTAATTTAGCTTTTTCAATGTCACTTTCAATAATATAAAATTAGGAGAAGTAAACATGAAAAAGAAAAATATAAAACTGCTTCACATAAATCTTAATCAAGAATAAAATTGAGAATCCTCTGGAATATGGCAGGATTGTTTGTACATATCAGTTCACATTTGTGCAAATCATAATGACGTGGAGCTCCCCAATCACAGCACTCGTCCAAAATCCTAAAAGCATGGATATACCATAAGCCAAAGGGATCTTTAATGACATGATTAGAGCATTAGCACCAAATTTTTTTAATTTTTAAACAAATTAAAACTATTTCATTATTTTAGTTAGTTACTTTTTAACACCTACTTCATCAAACTCTTTACTCTAATTTGTTCTTATCAAATATTATTTTCTTATTGTGTTTGTTAGTCTTTCTTTTTTTATTAAATTGATAAGTGAATGATCCATGGGAGATCAAAAGGAGGTATCTTACTAGCCAACACTCTCCTCCTCATTTTAATCAATACAGATATATCTATGAGCAGATCCTCACAGAAATTGCCTCGATTGAGTTCAAGCATACCTTGGATGACCCCAATCGTACTGCCAGCCCAATCAATTACAGTAAAGCTACGATCCAGAAAATTATGTCTATGCAGGCTTGGGGTATGCACCATCATGTTACCAAAACTCTTGAGATTCGGAATAAAGAATCTCGATAATATTGATAATTTTTCTCAAGCATTTTATTACCAGAATCCCCCACGAAGCCATTCTTGGTTTCTTCGTGTTCTTCCTGATGCCCTTAAAAACGATCTCCCAAACTGGTTTCTCGTTTGGTGAGATAAGTTTGGCATTCAAATTGATGCCTTTCCAGAACCAATTCGCCAAGCCTTTAATGATTGGCAGGTTGCTTACAGTCATCTTCCAGTTTACAAGGATATTTCTATGTCCAAATCTACAGTCCATTTTGTTATTCACTTTGAAATTCCATAAATTTGGAAATAGGATTTCCAATGTGATTTCCAGAATAAAATTTCCTGTTTAAAAAGAGTTTTCTTTACTAAGGCCCCGTTTGGGGACTTACTTTTTTAGCCAAAAAGTTATCTTTTTAGCCAAAAAGCCAACAACTCATACCAAAAAGTCAAAGATTCTCTTTTCTCTCTACTTTTTGCACATCTTTTCGTAATTAGCCAAAAAGTCATCCCAAACATATAAGTTTTTTTTACCTACCTTTTTAGCCAAATAGCCAAAAAGTTACTAAATTAGCCTGTTCCCAAACGAGGCCTAAATGGTGGACAAAGGGGCTTGATAACCCTAAACAGCAACAGGAGATTCTATAGAAGATCAAGGCTCATACTTAAGCCTGTTGGGAGTCTGCTCCAAAATTACTCCCATCAACTCCAGAAGTCCAAAATCATTTTCTCCAAATTCAAAATGAATTACAACAAAAATATCCAAGATTATCAGAGCAGGAGTTAATTGTTAAAAGCATGGATTTTATGAAAGAACAATTCATGTTGTCCCTTTCCAGAGATGATTCCAATATGAAATCTGTTTCAAGCAGCCAAGGTCCAGAATAAGAACATTTTGATCCATTATTGGATGAAAATGAATTTACAGTTTTAGCAGCGAATCCCAAGACCCAACCGACAATGAGCCAAACATTGGAGATTTTTGGGATTCACTGACTGGCTTAATTGCAGAAAAGATGAGCCAGGATAAAGACAGCAGGAAAGGAAAAGGAAAAGAAGAATAATTCTTTGTCCTCCACTCCAGCAGCGTCGGTAGCAAACGACAAATCCAGTACATCTCCTTTCAGCTAAAAGCAGATGCTTTGTCGGCCATCCAGCTTTAATAACACAGCTGTCCAGCCAGCAGTCCCTTACCAACACTTGAAGATAAGGTGCAATCAGAAGAGGATAAGGACGATCGACTCCAACCATCTAGACACACCACCTGTCCTCCTCATCCTTATCTTATTTTATTTCTTTTATCTATATAAGGGATGTCTCACCCTTGTTGAAGGCATAAGTTTTTAGAGTGTAATTTTTCATTTTCAGTTTATAAGTGTGTACTCTCCCTCTCTCCCTCTCTTGAAGTGTGTACTCTCTCCTCCCCTCAGACGTATTATAATAAAAGTTGAAGTACTGATTGTAAGTATTTCCTATGTATGCCCTCTGTTGATTTTCTTGTTATTCTTTTAAATGTTTTAGATTTTCATATTGATAGACGTAATCAGTATTTACAATTTCTTTCTATATTTCCGTCTGACCCCTGGGGTATTGAACATTAGAATACTGTAACCAACAAGTTGATAGGATTCAACAACAGATATAGGAGCAAATAGTTGCGTGGGCGGCCGCCGTAAGGCCTCCACCCTCTCTACAGTAAATACATGAGACCATATATGGCATAATTTAGATTTAATATAACAATAATATGAATAGTAATATTCCTGGTTTTGTGCTTAATGATGGGTAGAACAGTGTTACGTTAAGTGGGACGTCACCCAAGTCACGTAGGGTAGACCGTTAGCAGGGATTGCAGTTAGGTCATTTTCCTCATAAGTTGTTGACAGATGTGCTTAGCTAGAACCCTGTGTCAAGCACCATTATTGGTATCAAAGCCAAGTTTATTGTTATTTGTATTAAATTATATTATTTTTAAATTATACATATATGGTCACCATACAACATCATGAGTACTGCGCCTTCAGAAGAAATAGCCCCTACGTGACAAATACAGTAGTCAATACTGTAGCTTCTACATCAGAAGCTAAAGAACTTGTAGCTTACCAGGATGTTAAGGAAGCTCTCGATAGATGGACTATCCTAAAGGTCAAACCAGATACTATCTATAAGATAGGAACCTTTGACTTTTCCAGTAGAAAAATAATTAAAACATTTGAGCATGCAACTTCAATACAGAAGGATGATGAGATTATGTATCTCTTACATATACAGGATCTATACCCATTCTTACAAAAATACAAGTATGTCCACATAGGACTTGTACAGATAGCTTTTAAACCCTTGACCTTACTTGGTCAAAATACCAGTATCCAGTGCACCCTATGGGACGGAAGATGTCTCAATTAGAGAGCATCTCTATGGGAGCTGTTGAAACTAGTCTTTCCATGGTCCACTATATTTTAATATATACCCAAATTTGAGTATAGCACTTACAGATGCTAATTTATCCAAAGCCTTAGAACTTATGGTATTATCTCATGGTTATGAGTATCTTCCAGGATCACCACTCTTTGTAGTAATTTCCAGGATTTATTTAAAAGTTATAACAACTTTAAATCCATATATTAGGAAGCAAAGCGAATTAGGACACACAGTCTTAATTGATACAAATTATTCAGTAGTCAAGTTACGGTGCCAAAAATGATTCCTTGGCAAAATATAACTTTTCCAAAAAGATGGCAGATAAATAATGATGATCCAGCCAGACTAATTGTCCAACAATCATTGGATGATGTCATACAGACACAAGGAGGAAATGTTTATCTTACCTTTAAACGACCACAGAGGCCGTTATCCAGAAGTATGTCTACTACCAGTTTTAGAACTGCTCCATCATATAGAGTAGATTTACTTGAATCTTCTAGACAATCTACATCAGAACCTTTAGAATCAGTTCTACAAGGTATGCCTTCCAGACCTCCGAGTAACCCTGACCAGACAGATCCAGTAGTTCAAGGACTCCAATTTTCAGAAAATCAGATACCACATGGTGTCTATGAAGCCAGAAGGCCTTACAGCCCTACAGCCAGTGATATGAATTTTAAAATTTAATGGATTTTACACCAGGAAGTGAAAATCGAAGAATCCTAAATCAGGATTTCCTCCAAGAAAAATACCAAGAATTTAGAAAATGGTATTTTGCTAGTTATGATGCATACCAATTACAGGAATACAAAATTCAATATTATGCTCATTTAGAGCAACAACAGAAACTCCAATATTTTCCTTTATGGTTTAAGGAAAATATTTCTATACAGGAATCTCAGGTTAATGTGTTAGAAAATATCTAGAAAACCTGGGTGACAACTGATGGAAACAGTATCACCTCTATTCATCCTACACCAAAATCATTGGAATTAAAACCAAGTGATTCTACTTCCAGCCGACCTTTAAATGTTACTGCTTTTGTAGAAACTCCTGAGCAAATATCTTCCGACAAAGCTTTGGTATTCAAAGATATAATACCATTAATTAAATAACATAATTATACAAATCTTTACTGTCAAACAGTAGGAAAACAGCTGACTAGGATTGAAAAAACTGTTGTCCAAATAAAGGATAGCTACAAACTTCAACCAAAACCAGCACCCCTTTATCCAGTTACACTCAAACCTTCTCCTCAAGTGACTAATTTTCACATAAAGTCACAAAAATAGAATAATGAATTTATGGATACCCTTGTAAAAAAGATTAAAGATCTTAGTATAGGGGAATCCTCCCAAATTAATATGTTATCCAGTAACCAGATTGGTTCTGAGAAAGAATCTTATCAAAATCTTAATCTTTCTCAAATTTCAGAAATTCAAGCTAATTTTCAGGATGAGCCTAGTTCCATAAATAAACTTCATTATGGACAAAATACTAATAGAATGGCTCTTACAGGACCTAGTCGGTATTATTATCCTAGGCCAACACCTATGGATGTTCTATATGAAGAAGACTTTCTCCAGACCCAACGATCATACCATAGTAAAACCATTTATGAATGGAATATTGATGGTCTTTCAGAATATCAAATTTATGAAGTCCTCCAGCATATGATCATGTTTGCCACAGTCTGTAGGCAAAATGAAAATACTGATCATCAAGTTGCTCGCTTTATAGCTAATGGCTTTACAGGAATCCTTAAAGGATGGTGGGATAATATTCTCACTGACACCCAAAATAATGAGATTTTAAATTCTTTCAAAATAATTACAGATCCAATTACAGGACAAGTTCAACAAGAACAAGATGTTGTTTATAGTCTTATAAACACCATTATCCTACACTTTGTTGGTACCCTTAGTGGTATTGACGATCGTAGTAGGGAATTATTACAGAATCTTCGATGTCCGTCTTTATCTCATTTCCGATGGTATAAAGATGTTTTCATGATGAAAATTGCCCGACGTTCTGATGCTAATTTAGATCATTGGAAAGCTAAATTCATAGATGGCCTTCCCACTCTTTTTGCTGAAAGAGTACGGAAAAAACTACGGGATTGTCATAACCAAATGAGTATACCATATGCTCAGTATACCTATGGACAGCTCATAGGTATAGTTACTGATGAAGGTTTTGCCTTATGCAATGATCTTAAATTACAGTAACAAATTAAACAACAAAATCTTACAGGAAGAAAAGAATTAGGTGAATTTTGTGAACAATTCGCTTATGAAACTAAACCCCAGTATCCTTCCAAACATAAAAAACATAAATATGGAAAACCTTCAAAGCATTATTCCAAAAAATCCAGAAAATACAAACCATCTAAACAAATTTTCTAGCAACAACCTTCAAAATCAAAAGGTAAACAGAAAACTTCTTACAAAAAGAAAGATAAATCCACAATCAAATTAAATGTGGACAAACAGGACATTATGCTAATCGTTGTAAAGCTAAAATACAACAAAAACTTAGTGAACTAGCTTTGGACGATAACGTTTAGCAACAAATTCTTCAGATGCTTTCTGATGATTCTAGTACTGCAACAAGTTCAGATAATGAGCTTGCAGCTTTATATTCTTCAGCCTCTGACTCAGAGTCTGATACTGCTCCAGAAATTTGTCCTTGTAAAACTGATATAAATCAAATTTCAGAAGAAGCTAACTATTGGGAAGCAATAGTTGAAATAAATGGACTTGATATTAGTGGACCTAGTATCAATGTTCTTACAGAAACTGAGCAGAATATATTAAATATTGCTGACCAGATAACTGATCCAGAAATTAAGTTAAAATTTCTAGAATTATGTTATCAACAACAAAAGAAGGAAGACGACATTCTTCCTCCTCAGCATTACAGTATGAAAGATGTTTTTAAAAGAATCCAGACACCAAGTGAAGAAAAACCCATTACTATCCAGGATTTAAAAATGGAAGTTAATGCCTTAAAAGTAGAAATTAAGCATTTACAAACTTCCAATATTGCTATTAATTCTGAAATTAAAAAGATTAATAGTAAAATTAATCCCCAACCTAAAGAAAAAGGGATTACAATTACAGAATCCGAATCCAGTACTAAAAAGGATGAGCCTGATTATCTTATGCTCATGAATACAGTGACTTTTCAAAAATGGTATATCAGAATAACTTTTATGATAAAACCCGATTTATCATAAAAGACGCTATTGCTCTTGTTGACAGTGGCGCTAATATGAATTGCATCCAGGAAGGATTAATTCCTACAAAATATTTCCAGAAAATCACCCAATCACTTACTAGTGCCAGTGGTAATTCTTTGTACATTAGGTACAAACTTCCAAAAGTTTTAATCTGTAACCAAGGCTTATGCCTTCCTACTTCATTTGTTTTGATCAAAAATATGTCTCAAGCAATTATATTAGGGACACCATTCCTGTGCCTACTTATGCCAATTACCAAAATTGATTCTATTGGCATACATACAACATTAAATAATCAACAGATTATTTTTGAGTTTATTACAGAACCCTACACCAAAGAATTAGATCAAATTAAGGATCTAGTTACTTTTAAAGAAAAACAAATTGATTTCTTAGAAAAAGAAATTTCTTTTCTTACTACAGAACAAAGATTACAACAATCTTCTTTACAGAACAAAATTAAATCTTTTGAAAAAGAATTTCAAACAGAAGTTTACAGTGATGTTCCAAATGCCTTTTGGGAACGTAAGAAACACATAGTTTCTCTCCTTATAAACCAGGATATGATGAGCGGAAAATTTCAACTCGCGCTCGTCCAAGTCAGATGAAAAAAGAGTATTTAGAACTCTATAAAACAGAAATTAATACTCTTCTCCAGAAACAGCTTATTAGACCAAGTAAATCCCCTTGGAGTTGTACAGCCTTTTATGTAAACAAAAATGTTGAAATAGAAAGAGGTGTACCAAGATTGGTCATCAATTGCAAACCTCTTAATGATGCCTTACAATGGATTAGGTATCCAGTTTCGAATAAAAAAGATCTTTTAGATCGATTACAGGATGCTATCATATTTTCCAAGTTTAATATGAAATCAGGATATTGGCAAGTTCAGATTGCCGAAAAAGACAGGTATAAAACTGCTTTTACAGTACCCTTTGGATTGAAAAATGCTCCATCTGAATTCCAACATATTATGAATGATATTTTAAATCCTTATACAGAATTTGCTATTTGTTATATTGATGATGTACTTATTTTTTCATCCTCAATTGACCAGCATATCAAACATCTTAATATTTTTAAGCATGTTATTATCATAAATGGCTTAGTGATTTCCGCACCAAAAATGAAACTTTTTCAAACTACAGTCAGATTTTTAGGCCATAATAGTCATAATGGCACTATAATTCCAATTGATAGAAGCATGGAGTTTGCATCTAAATTTCCTGATAAAATTAAAGATAAAACTCAATTACAGAGATTTCTTGGTAGTTTAAATTATATTCATGATTACTACCCAAACTTAGCTACAGATGCTGCCGTCTTATATCAAAGACTTCGCAAAAACCCTCCACCTTGGGGTCCAGAACATACAGAAGTCGTTCAAAAAATTAAAACAAGAGTTAAAACTCTTCCCTGTTTATCCTTACCCAATCCTGAATGGAAGAAAATAGTAGAAACCGATGCCTCTAATTTAGGTTATGGTGGCATATTAAAACAGTTCAATCCTAACAGTAAAAAAGACGAACTTCTTCGTTTTACTTCAGGAATATGGAACCCAGCAACTCTTAACTATCCAACTATTAAAAAAGAATGTTTAGCGATAGTTAAATGTGTTTGCAAATTTCAGGATGATCTATTAAATCAACATTTTTTAATACGTGTTGATTGTTCTGCAGCAAAACAAATCTTTCAAAAAGATGTTCAAAATTTAGCGCAAAAACAAATTTTTGCTACTTGGCAAAGTGCACTTTCAGCTTTTGATTTTGATATTGACTATATCAAAGGAGAACAAAATTCTCTTCCAGATTTTCTAACTCGAGAATATTTGCAGGACTCTCATGTACAGTAGAGGTCGTGGCTCCGGCAGAAGGGGCTGTGGAAAGGGTAATCCCTATCATACAAAATTTCCAGGGCTTAATGCTCTTTCCAGTAAAAAAGGGAAATTTTCTAGCCAGAGTGTTAAAGATGTCCTTCTCACACCTCCAGAACCATATTTACAGAATTCCATTATTGAGGAAACAGTCTTCTACACTAATACAGAAGATACCCAATGGATGAATGATCCATGGGAGATCAAAAGGAGGTAAACCGATCAAATGGCCCACGCTTCCCCTTGGAAGAAGAATGAGATGTTGAATTTTTGAGTAAATCCATCTAAAATTTGACCATGAGAATTTCAAAAAACTACTGCCACCACAGCCTTTGCAATGCCTGTTCTCATAGCTACATCACAGTTGATCTTTAGGACTCCTGATGGAGGGCATTTCCAATCAAGTGGAGGTGTCGAAGGCATCTCTAGCCTCGTGGAACTGATGCTGGGAGAGGGTGTCACTGTGTCACGACCCAAACCCGCCCCTATGGGTTTAGCACCGTAACCGGCCAGTAATCTTGGATTACGAAGGCCTACTTAACAGTAATACAGTAATACAGAGTACAGGGGCTTGGCGGAAGCCAAAACAGTAAATAAACAATGTCCAATGAGCTGTGACAGTCTGTATGCCAAAAAGATTTTTCATACATTTATACGGAACAGTGTACAAAATATTTACAAACATCCAGAACAGGGATCAAGTCCCTATCCACCAGTACAGTGCAGTCTATACAGTCTATACAGTAAACAAAACAGTACAGGAGGGGGAAAACTAAAACACCCCATAGCCTAAGCTTGGCAGGCTCGGAACCTCGCAGTGAGGCACATTGGTTGGCTTGACAAAACTAGAGATACCCCGACGCTTCTAGCATTGGTCCGGTGCCTGTACACTTACATATATATATGAGCAGTGAGCTAAAGCCCAGTGAATAACATAATGCGTAAAGGGGTTTAGAATGAATGTCCTTACAGTAGCGGAAACAGTTCATTTGAATCAGTATTTCAGTTGTTCAGTACAATCAGTCATATGTGGTACATCCATTAGCATAACAGTACAGTAAGCAGTAGGCCTTAAAGACCGAACAGTAATGATGGCCATCAATCAGTAAACAGTAGTGGTTCCACGAGGGAACCGACAGAGATCTCTGTAACAGTAACAATAAACAGTAAGTGCTAAGGATGCCACAGTACAGTTCAGAATATAGGACATACATTCATTCAGTAAACAATATCAGTTCAGTAAACAGTTCAGTTCAGTATTCAGAAGATAATCATTTTGAACATATCTTTACACAATTGTTACTCACAGAGTTCTGGGCTACAGTGAACTAAAGCGTCTCCTCAGAATGCCAACCCTATACAGTTAACAGATTGAACACACACTAAGTTTCACAGTTGGGAAAGATAACAACTTAATCCCTAAATTTGCCTTAGTGTGTTCTACATCTATATCCTCATTAAGATGTCTTAAACTAGGCCTAAGAATGCCTAGGATGGGATGAGGATGCAAAGATGTATTCAGAAAACATTTCCAGAATTTTCAGAAAAACAGAGTCCCGCTCGAGTGCAGATTTCCCCGCTCGAGCGGACATGCAATAAAGGTCCCCGCTCGAGCGTAAACTTTCCCGCTCGAGCGGACCAAAAAGTACTGGATACTCAAAAATCACGCTCGATTGGGCGCTCGATAGCCGCTCGAGCGCAAGACACAAGGTCCCACTCGAGCGCCAAATAACCCGCTCGAGCGGATTGTAATGCAGTACAAAGTACTAGGAGCTCGATTTTCCCGCTCGAGCGCCATTCTCCCCGCTCGAGCGGAAGACCAAAATTTGGAAAATCCAGATTTGAGCTCCAAGCTCAAAACTCAAGTTTTCAAACACCAAAATCGATCCTCTTGGGCCCATTTCCTGGAAAACCTTTGTAAACACATAGAATCACATGATTTAAAGCTCCAATTATAAAATTCAAGCCCAAAGGTGTTTCAAACAACCTCAATTTCAAACCCATTTTCAAGAACATGATCCCAAACAAGACATGCATGACTTTAAATCGATTCAAAGCTTCAATACATGCTCTAATGAGCCAATTGTTCCAAAAACAAGTTGAAAACATGGACCATTGCAAAATTATGAACATGCATGTGAGGAATGATGAATTACAACCTCAAAACTTGACAATATACACATGCATGCAACAATTGAGCTCTAATGCAACATTATTGAACCAATTCATGCCTCAACTCTACAATTAAGCATAAAGCTTGCAAGAACTATCTTAAATACAACAATAAAAAGGTTGATTCTCCTACCTTAGGTCTTCAATGCAAGGTATACAAGCTCAATTTACAATCTACACTTCCATTCTCCAAGATACTAAGCAATCTTCAAGAACTCAAGATGAAATCACCCCTCTAGATCTCTCCATCTCTCTATAATCGGCAATAACAAGGAAAAGAGGCTGAGCAAAGTTTTGTCTAAGTGTGTTCAAGTCTCCAAAAAGTCCATATAATGGGCCACTAAGTGGCAATATAGTAATTAGGTCCAATTTGTGCAATTTATCAATATTTAATTTACTTTAATCATACCAAATCACATTTCAGATAAATACACCATAAAATCACATTATTTCTACTGATCATGGAACATCAATCAATTTTGGATTCGACCGCCGATAAGGCCTTCAATTAACAGTTTAAACATAAAAACTGAACAGATAATTAAACAGGCAACAGATAAACATGCAATTAAATAGATACAGTCAGTCGATTCAGTTTTAGATCTCAGTCAGTCAGTCCAGTATTTCAATTACTTCAATTATCAGTCACAATCAGTCTCAGTTTAGCCATAATCGGTAATTAATCGATAATCAGTGTGAGGGTCATTACACACTGGATGTGCTCGGAACCACTCCTCTGTATCCCTCTAGAATCGAAATAAAGTGGAAGACGGATCAACCCGAACAGGGTTAAAGATACAGTCATTCCTTCCCTTCCAAATTAGCCAACCCAACCATGCAAACTGCCCCAGAAGTTGAAATGCAGATGATTGAGTCCCTAGTTGATCTACCAAAGCACAAGTCCAATGTAACACTGATGAAACCTCCTCAATATTTATTCTGAAATTCAGCGAGCTCCCAAACCAAATAGCTCACACCCATCCACAGCCAAACAGAAGATGTTCCACTATTTCTGGGGCTTTCCAACACATAGGGCATTGGTTCGATTGGGCACACTTACGTCTAAAAAGGTTGTCTTTTGTGGCTAAAGAGTTGTTGCAAGCCCGCCACCAAAAGTGATTTTTTGAAGTTTTTAGCTAAAAAATGATTTTGAAAATCTTGATGAGGATGCTCTTACATCCACCCAAAAAAAAAAAAAAAATAGTGAGAAACTATGAATTATATGCAGGTCTTCAACAAAAACAAGTATATGGATTTTATATATTGAAGATTCGATTGATATTTTATTCCATGGACATGGTACTGTCAAATACACCTGATAAATTTTTGAAATATTTATTCATAAATCCTTTTAATTTATTTATATTTCACTTAGTTTAAATTATTTTTTTATATACCAACGTTTTACTAGTAAAAACTCGTGCTATGCACAGGATGTGAAAAAAATAATAAAATATGTTTATATAAAATAATATAAATAGTTAGATTTTTGTATGTCAATTATGAAAATAAAATATATATATATTGAAACCTACAATTTAAGTCTCACAATTTATGTATTAATTTTAAATTTGTCACAACTTCAATCATGTAACTTTCAACCCCCTTGCTAGAGTTGTAAATTTGGGCGAGTTAAATCCAACCAACTTGAGTCAAGCCTATACATTTTTAAAAATTGAGCAACATAATTTTTAATTTGATGAAAACCTATGTAAAATTCAAAAATTCGAATAAATCTGAATAGAGATGGGTAGAGACACCAAATAATCAAAGCAATCAAAACAAAATTGTTTATATAAATATACAAAATTATTTGCTAATTATTTTTTAATAATAAATAGGATTAATTAAAATTTTAATATTACTGAACAAAAATAAATACACCTTTTAAAAATGGATCATCGAATAAGTTGATATTAAAAAAAAAAATTACATTTTATAATGGCATAAAATAATTTACATATGATTTTTCAAAAATTATTTTTAATTTAAAAATTGTGATAAAAAATTTAAATATAATAAAATTAAATTTCTTACAAAATAAAAACATCTAGATAAAAAAATAAATAAATAAATAAAAGGTAAGCAGAAAATTTAGAATGATATTCTCATTTGATCTTAAAATAATTTTAGATGATCAATAAATTATCACCTATAACCCTCCCTTTTTTTTTAAGTAAAAAAAAAAAAGATTTCACAAATCATTAGTTTTATTAGGAAAATAACATTTTTTTTCTATTTATTTTAGCAAAAGTCACTTTTTAGCAATTTAAGCCAAAAAAGTTTCATTTTTTATTTTAATTTGTTTAATTGACAATTGAGATTAAAAAAATAAATAAATAAATAAATAAATAAAAAGCAAGATCCACCATGTGTTTGAAAATGCTAAAAAAGTTTAGATGAACAATAAAAAAATGTTTGATATCGACAAAAAAAAAAAAAACTCACAATGATGTGGTAGCATATGTGTTAACTCTTGATTTGCTATACATTCAATGACATGGGGCCTAACTCCCTTGGCACATCATTATGGGTGAAAATGTAAGTCTGTAGCATTGCTAGAATAATAAATTGTCACATATAACTCCTATTTTTTTATTGTATAAAAAAATAAGTTTCACCAACAATCACTTTTAATGGGAAAAAAATATTTATTTCTATTTGATTTTAGCAAAAGTCACTTCTTAACTATTTAAGCCAAAAAAAAATTATTTTAATTCGTTTAATTGACAATTGAGATAAAAAAAAATTAAAAAAAAAAATTAATAGAATCCATTATGTTTGATAATTATTAAAAAAGTCATTCATTATTTTAATGTTTTTGTTTTTTGTTTAAAAAAATATTTGTATTAAAAAAATTTATTGTTTAAATCCTTGTAGTTTAGAAAGATATAAAAAAAATTATAAAATTTAAAATCAACAATGACAAAAAATAAAAGTATAAACTTTTAATAACGATTAAATAGTTGTGCATCCTTAGAATGGGCCCATGGAGGTTCAGAAAGAGCGAACTGGTCCTAAATAGACGACATCTGGGATAAGAAGTCATTGAGAGATTGATTGGGTGCTTGGCGCATGTGATGAAGAGTCTGCAATAGTTGATATTGATGAGCATGGCCAATGGTCTGATAATGTTCCTTCAATAAATCCCAAATTGCCTTGGCAGAAAGACAAGGGAATCATCATCCTAAAAGTGTCCAAACTAAAGGTTTATTGAAGGAACTGAGGTATCCCGGAACCTAGTGATAATTTGATAATTCTTACTTTTCAATTCGTCAAGATGGTCATCAAAGGCAGAGTCAATCTCATCCTTCTTTTGGTTGGGTTTGGGAAGAGCACCAGTAATAATCCGCCAAAGGTGTTTCCCTTTAATGAAGCTAGAGAGAGGTTGGGCCCAAATAACATAATTGGACCCATCAAGTATAACCGAAACAGATTGAATGTTGTCAGTACGATTCATAATTGCCAAAATAGAGGTCACCAACAGATTCAGAAGGCTGAAAAACCTTAGGGACAAGTAGGGCTGACGTCAACACTGAGCTGTGATGATGTCAACAGCTAGGCAGTGGCTGAAGAGGGCTAACGTCAGCGGCTAAACCAAACAAGGCGCGCGACTAAGAGAAGTCGGGTATAAGTCGAAGGGAAATCGACTGAGGCAAAAGCCGAAAGGTGAATCGGTTGAGGCGGAAGCCGATGGGCGAGCCGATGGCGGCTGAAGCGGAAGCCGAGGGGCAGAAGCCAAGGGAAGCCGGCTGAGACAACGCGTACAGGAGCATGGTGAGAGTGGAACCGATGTCACTGACGCGTCGATCTTTAGGAGGAGTGTGAGGGCGCGTGTGGCGTCCGGTGAAGGTGAGTCTGGTGGCGTTAGCTTCGTCTAGAAGAGACGAAGAGGTTAGTATAGTTCAAACGTTGAAACAGGGATGGACTAGATACGCAAAAACCAATAGAAACCAACAGGGGACAGAACTAGGGGAAAAAATGAGGCTAGGAGAGAACCCTAGGCTTTTATATCATGTTATGAAAGTAGAGAAAGAAGAGAAAAGAAAACTCTATATTGAATGAATTAATGAAATATAAGAAGCTTGTATTTATAGGTTAGGAAGAAACTTAGATAAGTATATAAAAGGAGGTGAGATACATTTACAATACATCAGATAAGTATAATAATGTATATCTATTGGCTTTTTGGCTTTTGAAAGTTAGTATTGTAATTTTAAGCGTGCTAGCAAGGATCAATCAGTCCTTACAGAAGATTAATTGCCAACCAATTATCAAACGATTGTGTTTTAGTTCTTTCAGTCTCAATGAAGATGACTTTTACTGTTGGCTTGTTTAAGAGAATTTAGTAAATAACAATTAAGTGAAGAATAATTGCAGAATTTTATTAAGTAAAATGAAAAACTTACAATGATCTGACCCAGCCTCGTAGAGGTTTACAGCAACAAACTATTTGAAACTACTCCTATGAATGAAGTGCAATACGGGAATTTGAAGTACAGAAACGTAAAGAACTGTAAAAACTGGAAAGGAAAATAAAGTAGATAAAACTAGTTTTTTGATCTGAGTCTGGATCTTCCTTTTTGGACCCTTCTCTGCTATTTATACTTCTCAATGATAACCGTCGAAGTGGGCTCCTAACCGTCGAAATATCCCTCCATGATCGCTGAATATGCTCTCTCACAATCAGTCCCACTACGCCATGTTTACAGTTAGGCTTCCCTCCTAATTTTGAATTTGAACCTTGTGAGTAACCGTTAGGCCACATCACCTTATATCCCTCGATCATTTCAGTGCTACGCAAACCAATTATTACCAATATCGGTTAACACGTGTCTGACTATGGTTGGCACTTTGTATTACCTCCCCAAATCGCCCTTTTCATGCCACGTGTTGAATTGTGATTGGCTTATACAAATTATACAGCCAACATTACCCCCGCACTAATATACGCAATACTTTGTGATATTAGCGGATCAAAGCACTTTACCCACGTCCTAGGACGTGCATGGGCTTTGCATCTTCTTAGAACTGCAACCGACTGCATTAAATTCTTCTCTACACCTTGAACATTTCCCACTATTTGAGCATTCGAAAAGACTAATACAGTTCGCACGGCCAAACAAACCTTCTTTGACATAGATTAAGCATACGAAGAGTTGCTAGATAATAATGTTCGCCCTCGAAAGAATTTTCATGCATTTATGAACCACACCTATCCATCTCTATTTATTCAAGTCATGGAAGCTTTTGCAAATCATTGACCCTTTGATCACGAACCTATTGTTCATAATTCTTTAATCCAAGACTTTGAAAAAATGGATATTGGAAGCTCTTCTTCTACCCCTAAACCTTCTGCATGGGATGAGGCTGCGGCTTCCTCTTCTTCTTCTTCTAAAGCTTAGGGAAGTTGGCCAGAACCTGAGGAATCCAAGCTAAGAGAGCGAATTAACCATCGATTCATCGAATTCGCTGATCGTCTATCTTTCCCTCATTTTGCTCGGAGCTCGGTGGTTTACCCCTATGTATCCATCGATCGCCGACGCAGTTTGGAAGACAACTTGCTCATAGTGTGGTACACATCTTCCACGCCTACGAAGATAGTGCGAGCCACTCGTCGTCCAGAGGAAGCATAAGGGTACAACCTGTCATTCTTAGCCCAGAGGGAAAAATTTTGCTCTTCTGACTGGCTTGAATGTGTAAATAACCCACAGTTCCCTTCTTCCTTTGGGATGGATCCTTCTGCGCCTCCTCTTCCTCAAAACCCTCACTGGATGGAAGAACTAAGACTTACTCTTTTTGAGAATCAGTTTATTCCTTCCTACCAACCTCCAGCTCGCCCCACTATATTTGAGTGATATCAAGCTCAACTTTTGCTTGCAGCCTTTTCTCACTTACCCTTTAATGTTCTTGAAGGTGATGTTCCTATTAAGAACTTTCGATGGGCTTGTGACATTATGACTCGAGGTCATGTCCTCAACCCCATTGCTCAAGCAGAACTTCAGATGTTTTTGAATCAACTCTCACTGCTTCTTCATTGGTACCAAACTTCTTTGGCTACCACTCAATCTTTGGACAAAATCTCAGCCCATCGAATTCATGCCTAGTACGAAGCAGAGAACCTTATTGACGAATATAATGACTTCAAGAATAAAGATTCTGCATACTGGGATGATTTAGATATAGATGAGATGGAACAATGATTGAAAGAAACAGAGTTTGAAATAAAAGCTGAACAACTTTTTTATCAAATAAGAGCATATCAACTACAACAACCTAGCTTGGAGAGGATAGAAGACAGAATAAAAAAGGAACAAAAATTCATTGACCAGTGTTGGAATAAATTCCATGACCTTGTCATTTTTTCTATTCCTTATTTTTATGAAATTGAATTTGTAGCCAAAAGGTTTTCTGATGTAATTATTTTCATCTTAATAAAGCTAAGTTTTCATTTCTTTATTCGGCATGGTCTGATTTATTCTATTCGCCCAAAGTAAACAAAATCAGAGTTTCGAATTTACCAATTTTGTCCTTCGAAACCTGATTTGAACATTTCCAATGGAAAACTGGAAACCTAATTTGAATTTCCCTAACATATGGAGTGTAATTGACAATCTTTGCCTTAGGTCTTCTTATTCCAATCATATGGTTAACACAATCAACAGTTTCAAATTAATTATTTTTGCTTCGAAAAAGCAGTCTACATTTTTTGAAGTATGGAAACTTCCCTTAGGGATTGCACTGTTTTATTCTAAAAAAATGAGTCCCTTTGTGTCCTTCACTGCTTAACCAAATATTGGTTTTTTGTCACTTCGAAGTCTAGAACAAACAAATTCTAACTGCAGAGTACTTCAAATTTTACTTCGAAGGATTTTACTTTTAACAAGAAACCTAAAAGGAAGTCTTTAATCCCCTTGAAGTACACTAACACCTGAGCATTCTTGTACTCTTAGGTATGAAATGTGCTTCGAAGTCAACTTCCTACTTTTGAAGCCCTAGCTGGATGTTTGTCACCAGATTTTGGAGCCAAAGCTTGGCTTCGAAGCTAAATATTTGATTTCGAAGCCAATATAAGTGTTTGAGATACATTTCCCTTCCAAATTATCAATATTTGAGAGAAACTTTTCGCATCCATACCTTCAGTACTTCTTTATGAATTCTACCCATTTAAACGATTGGGCATTTTCCGGACAGAAAGGTTTAAAAGCCATTTCCTTTCGTGCTTTTAATTACTTGCTCGCCCAATACAGAAACCCTTCATCTCTATTGACTTCTCTCTCTTTTACCCTCTTTCTCAACTTCGTCTTCTGAAAGCTTCTATCAATGGCTTCTTCTTCCTTGAAGATACCAGTCGTGGAGCGTGTGAGTCCATCCGTAGCCTTAAAAAGGATCATTGCTGAAGAGTGTGAGAAATACAAAGCTAGCGAGAAAAGTGCGATTGATGGACGTATTTTCATTCCCCGTCGCCATGAACAACAGGAATAGGTGCTTGGGCCTATTTTTAAAGAGGTCCCTACTCAACTTCCAGCTCTATACCCGCGTTTGAAGGATCATTGCCTCCTTTATGAAGGCGGTCTTAATTGGGGAAACTGGAGAGTGAACCAACCTCATTGCTACTGTCCCATAGTACAACCAAAAAGGGAGAAATGGTATGATCGGGATGTTCCCGCCAGGACACTAGATCTCTAGAAACTTTGCCTCTTCGACGTCCTTCAACTGTCCAGGTTCACCATTTCGGAGGACCCATTTTTAATACCTACTACTCTTTGTTTTTGGAATTCTGCTTTCAATTTCTTCCAATTTAGATATGGGATGATGGCTCCTACTGTCCTTGACATCTGTCATCTGTTAAGATTATCCCCTATTGGTATTTCCATTGATCCAGACTACTCTGACCTCAAAACCGCTTTTTCTCTCCCCTCCCCTCCTAAACTCATCCTATAATGACTTTGTCAAGGTTGAGAATAAAAGAGAAGGCCTGTGACTGATAGGGAATTCTTTTCTTTTTTATTGTATTGGCTTTGCAAATTCATCTTCTGTACTTCTTCTCAGAGGATCATGCCTGAGTTTGCCCCTCTTGCCAAAGCCTTTGTTTTGCATAAAAAGGTGGCCTTAGCTCCATATGTTTTGGGTCATGTCTATAAAGCTTGTTCCCTTTTTTGTGAAAACCCATGGATGCCAATCAATGAGGCCCATTTTGGATACTCTAACTCTGGTTTTTTGCATACTTCACTGATTTGCAGTCTAAATATTTAAAGTTTTTGATGCCAAATTCTACCACTTATCGTATGAAGTTAGCCAATGTTTCACTTTATCCTTCCAATTTTGCCTTGGACCTTTTTAAGCGATAGGTCCTGCTCTAAGCCTCAGCACAAAAATATGTGGGCTTCTATTTTGATCCCAAGGGAACTATTCATTGGCACTATGAACCCCAGAGCTTATAAGTGCATCTCTGAGCCCTATTGGCCTACCCAATTTGCTAAGCAATTTGGACTCTCTCAGGGGATCCCTATCCCTCTCTGCAGTCAGTCCAATTCAAACTTTGCAAGCAGAGATTTGAAAGTTCCAAGATCCAGATTAGAAGAATCAACCTCCAAGTTTATCCAAGACCTAATTGATTTTGAGTACCTACCCTTCATTTCGTAAAGCAATACACTGAAAAGGTAACAGAATTGGTGGATGGCCAATATGGCGGTACACTTGGCCATTTCTCCTCAAGATCGATTAGTGGTACTAGATGTGCCTCAAGCCAAGTCCAAAAGGACTAGAGTTGTTACTTCCTCCACTGCTCATGCTACCCCAGCTCTTACCCCTACTACTACAAAGTCTGCTCCTGCTGCCTCACCTCTTCCTAGAGTTACTCGAGCTGCTTCGAAGAAACGTATGCACTGCTGCTTCTTTTCTTTTCTCCTTCTTTATGATGCTTTTTTTTTACTTATAGTTCCTTCTTTGGTGTAGGTGGTGTAGGTGCCTCACAGGGAGACTCTTCTCAAAAAGTTCAAGCTTTAAATCTCCTCAAGAGCAAGCAGCAACAACAAAGGAAAAGAAAGCTCTTGCTTGATCTTGAAGAGGAGGCACCTGAGGCTCACGTAGAAGAAGAGGAAGCAGAGAAAGAGCAAGACATATCATTAAAAAGAAAGAAGAAAATAATGGTCTCTCTCTCTGATTTCACTGGGGATCCCATTCATGAAGCATCTGCTAAAGCAGTGGAAGCGGAACACTTTAAAGAAATCATTGTATTCTAGAGGGCTAAGAAGAGAAGACAACAACAAATGCTTAGGGATGAAGCTGCTGCTGCTAATGCACTCCAAAGAGAAACTGCAAGGAGACAACAAACTGTTGAACATTATACCTTTCGCAGTTCTCCAACCATTGCTACCACTTCTGAAACTAGTAATTGCCTTGTGTGTCTCTAATTTCCTTTCTCAAGTTTTGATACTAAAACCTAACATTGCTTCGTATTTCTTCTTTTGCAGCAATAACTACTCTGCATTCTCCTTCGATAAGGACTTCTTTAGTTTCATCTAAAGTTGAAAGACTATTAGAAGCATCCTCAAAAAAGAAAAAGAAGGCTAGCACTAAAGTTCCTGGAAGTGTAGAGCCCATTCAGGCAATACTCTCACTCCCTAGTTCTACACTTTTCACACTTTTTTTTAGGCAAAGCATTCCTATATCCTTATCCTTCGACTTAACTCCATACCTTCATCTTCTAACCTTTAACTCAGCCCAGTTTATTCTCCCTACAATCCTTGCTACTCCTTTCCCCCTGAGGAGATCCCAGTTATTACTTCATCTCCAGTGATAACTGATTCTCTCAGAGAAGATACTGGTAGCTCACCAATTTTTTGTTCACCATCCTTATCCAGCTCTAATCTCTCTTCTCTTGACCTACTGGTGGCCAAGACTATGGAAACTATTAGGGACACTTCATCCTCCTCTTCTATCCCTATACACCCATCTCTTCCTTTTTACTAGAGCCCTTTCTGCACCAACAATGTCAATGGAAGAGATGGACATTTTCGAAGGTAGACTAGCTAGCCTTTTTGACATGCCTTCTACCATTCCAACAGCCAGTAATGAAACTGAGCCGTTGGTTTTGGCTGATTCTCTTTTGAAAATTTTTGAGAGCTCTTTTACCATCAGTAGGGCTTCCTCACCCTCACTAGATTTGGGTATCTGTTTGGAGTTGCTGATATTGTTCTCGAGGATCCTATTCTAAGCCTTGCAAAGACCTATTATCAAGAATGGTTTCCTCCAGTGCTGCAAGGTTATTGAGTAATCCAACATGGTTATTTCAAGTCACTTGTCTCAGGCAGCAGCTACTATTGACTTTTATATCAACATCTGCCGTGTTGCCAAAGCTGCAGAGGAGAAATTATTGAGAGACTAGGAATTTGTTTCCCATATACATGCTGAGGTGTCTGAATTGAAAAAACAACATTCCTCTGTCTCCCAATTTCGAGCCCAACATTTGGAGAAGAAAGCTCAACTAGAGGAAGAGTTATCAGCAGTTCACCTGGTTTTGGATCGAACTGCCACCAAGCTACAAATCACCAACCAAGGACTAGCTGATCGAAGGCAGGAGATGACTACAGCCATCCAGTTGTTCCCATCTCTTAAGAGTAGAGAATCAATTGTAAGAGAACAACTGAAACATTGTACTGACTTTTAGACCAATCTATGGCTACATGTATTTAACTCCTTATGAAATGAATTCTTTATTTATTATTTGAGTGTTTTCATGCTTCTCTTGTTTAGCACTTTATACTCCTTGTGTTTCCTACACATCTGGATAACAAGGCTTCAAATACCTACCATAATTTTCTTAGGTGTACATACCCATTCAAATTTCTCAAATAGTATGCTCCCCAAGGCAAGACCCTATGAACTTGATATGGTCATTCCCAATTAGGTGACCATTTGCCAAACTTATGACTTGTAATTCCTATTGGGAGTATTATCTTCCATACCAAATCACCTTCATTAAAGCTAATGTACTTGACTTTCTTATTATAGTTTTTGACTGCTTTCTTCTTTTGGAAAAGAATACTATTTAATGCCAAAATTTTAGCTTCATCCACATTTTCTAATTCCAAGAACATGCTCTGATGGTACTGCTCAGAAACTAACTAATCCTAGCATCTCACCCTCAAGGACTTAATGTTAATTTCTACAAGTAACACTGCATCATTCCCATATACTAAGGCATAAGGAGTAACTCCTGTACTTTATCTTAGAGAAGTCCTATAAGCCCATAATACATCCAGCAGTAAGTTATGCCAATCCCTAGGATTGTCTTTCACAACTCTGTGTATTCCTTTTTTCAAAGACTTATTGGATGATTCTACCGGACCATTTGCTTGTGTATAATAGGGGGTAGAATTAACAAAGCTAATTCCAAACTCTGCCACAAAAGTCTTTACCATCTTCCCATCAAACACAGTCCCATCATCCACAGTTATGGTCTGTGGGATGCCAAACCTGTGAATCAGATCTTTAATGAATCCAATAGCTTCAGTTTGGTCTACAGCCTTATATGGTTTAGCTTCGACCCACTTAGTGAAGTAGTCTGTGGCCACTAAGACGAAACAATGATGCTTCAAAGAGGGTGGATGTATTTTCCCTATCATATCCATAGCCCATCCTCTAGATGGCCAAGGTTTCACAACTACATACAAATCAGTTTTTGGTACATGTCTTATCGTGTCATGCTTTTGGCATGTCTGGCAACCTCTAGCATACTCTATACAATCTTTAAGGATAGTTGGCCAATAGTAGGAATGTCTTCGAAGCAGCCATCTCATGTTCACACCAGGTTAATGAGCACCACAGATGCCTTCATGAACTTCACCCATGGCTGTCAATGCCTCTTTTGACCCTAAACATTCCAATAACAACCCATCTGCTCTCCTTTTGTAAAGAGCATTACCATACACTATGTGTTGCATAGATTGTAATTTGATCTTTCGCCTGGCTTTCGAAGATGGGCCAGTTAGGTACTGCATTATTGGATACCTCCAATCTTAGTCTTGTAAGTCATTATGATTGACTTCTAACACCACATTCCTTTTAGTTAAGGGTGGTATTACTTTTTGATATGTTGTTTGACTTATGTTCATTTGAGTGTCATTCCTTCTCTTGAAATTTGAATTTTTCTGAGCCACATCATTGGCTTTGTTATTTATGAACCTTTGGATATAAGTCACACTTGCTATCTGAAACTGAGAAAGAAAATGTAATGCAATAACATAGTATGGTAACATGCTTACACTATGACATTTGAAAATTTCTTTCACTTGGTTAACCACCAATTGAGAATCCCAAAATATATCAACTGCATGAGCTTGTAATCCAATAAGCATTTCCAATCCCATTATTAAAGCTTTATATTCAGCTTGATTATTGGAACAAGTAATTTCTTCAACTCTGAAACCACGTGTGGTTTCTACCCCCTGTGGTGACTTAATCACCACACCAATTACAGTTAGACCATTGGCTTTTGATCTATCAAACTACATTTGCCATGGCTCAATATTAATCATACCAAGATCTATTATCTCTTGACTTTCTGTCTGACATGGATAATCTACCAAGAAATTAGCTAAAACTTGTCATTTTACTGCTTTTTGGGGGACATATTCTAGATGAAATTCTGATAAAGCTACTATCCATTTGTCAATTCTTCCTCTCAACATAGGTCTAGATAATATATACTTAACCAAATCTGTGGTTACAATTACCAAGACAATTGTAGGCAAAATATAGTATCTTAGTTTCATTGCATCTAAATACAATGCAAAGCACAGCTTTTCTATAGCTGAATATTTATATTCACAAGAGTTTAAAAACCTACTAAGGTAATAAACTGCTTGCTCTTTGCCTTCTTCATTGTCTTAGACTAAGAAAACTCTCAATGAATCTTCTACTGCAACAATATATAACTTCAAGGGTTTATCACTCTTTGGTGGCATCAGCACTGGAGGCTTGGCCAAGTAGGCTTTAATTCTTTCGAAAGCAGTTTGATACTCTACTGTCCACACAAACTCATCTTCATCTTTTAACCTTAATAAAGAAGAAAATACTTTAGTTTTCCCTGCAGTGTTAGAAATAAATCTTCGAAGAAAATTAACCTGTCCAAGGAATTTTTATACTTCTTTCTTACTTGATGGAGGCTTGGCTTCAATGATGGCTTTGGCTTTATTTTGATCAATCTATATTCCCTTCTTGTGTACTACACAACCCAAGAAGTTTCTAGCTAATACACCAAAAGCACATTTGAGAGGATTAAGTTTCAACTTGAACTTTATCATTCTTTCGAAAGCTGCTTCCAAGTGAAACAAATGTTAGAAATAAAGAAGAAAATACTTTAGCTTTCCCTGCAGTGTTAGAAATAAATCTTCGAAGAAAATTAACCTATCCAAGGAATTTTTATACTTCTTTCTTTCTTGATGGCAACTTGGCTTCAATAATGGCTTTGGCTTTATTTTGATCAATCTGTATTCCCTTCTTGTGTACTACACAACCCAAGAAGTTTCTAGCTGATACACCAAAAGCACATTTGAGAGGATTAAGTTTTAACTTGAACTTTCTCATTCTTTCGAAAGCTGCTTCCAAGTGAAACAAATGTTCCTTCATGGACTAGGATTTTACTATAATGTCATCAATGTAACACTCTAAATACCCTCCAATGAGATCATGAAAGATAGTGTTCATAGCTCTTTGATATGTAGCCCCAACATTCTTTAGGCCAAATGGCATTTTAACCCATTCGAAGGTGCCAATGTTCCCAAGACATCTGAATGTTGTCTTATGAATATCCTCTTCTGCAATGTAGATTTGGTTATAACCAGAATGCCCATCCATCATAGATAAAATCTTGTGCCTTGCTGAACTATCCACCAATAAATCTACTATGGGCATGGGGTACTCATCTTTTGGAGTTTCTAAAATCGATACATACCCTCATTTTACCATTCTTTTTAACCACAGGCACAATATTGGATAGTCATTCAACATATCTAGCTGTTCTAATAAACCCTACTTTAAGGAGCCTAAGAATTTCCTCCTTGACCTTCTGAATCACTTTAGGACTCATTTTTCTTGGCTTCTGCTTGTATGGCTTGAAATTAGGCTTCATAGGGAGCCTATGTTCTGCTAATGACCTGTCAAATCCTGGTAGTTCATTATAAGATCATGCAAAACAATCTTTATATTTCTTTATGACCATCAATAATTGGTTCCTGTCAAGAGCACTTAACCAAGCACTGATGTAAGTGGATTGCTGTGTAGAACCTTTCCCTAATTAACTTCTTCCAAGGGGTCTTGTATTTGAGAACTCACTAATGCTTTTTTTTTTTTATTTCTTCTGTCTTCAAAGCAATTTCTTTGCTTTGTTCTGCTTCCATTTTCTCTGATTCAACATCTTTGCCCTCTTCCTCATAGACAAAGTCTGTCCATAAGGCTTCTTCTTCATGTATTTCCTGGACTTTTGTTTCGATGTCCAATACACAATATTTATCAAAGGCCAAAGGTTTGACTGTTGTTGTTTATGCTTACAGCCAACTACCATAGCTTCCTTCTCTTGTTCTTGAACTTTTTGGACTATTGCTTTTAAGTCCAATGTTGAAAACTTGACTAAAGCCAAGAGTCTGGCTTCTTGGATTTTATCTTCTTGCCTACAACCAGGCATCATTATCATCTTTAATGACGAATTCTTCATCAGCACTCTCCTATACCAAGTGCTTCAGGTGTGCTACTTCCTCATCGGCCGTCACTTCGGCTGAACCATTAGGTTTTCTCAATATACTGAGTGGTGTTACTCCTTCAGTATACAACTTAGCCTCTGCAAAGTCAACACAAGTGACAAACGGTTGAAGGTCTGCATTAATCTCCTCTGTCTCTCCATTGCACAAAGCCATCATTATCTTCTGATGTAGAGAGGAAGACACATATTTGTTGGTGTGAATCCAATCCTTGCCAAGTAAAGCATTATACTTAGTATTGTTGCCAATAACAAAGAATGCTGTCATGCAATCTCTAGTTCCCACACTTAGGTTGATGGTCAAAATACCCTAAGCCGTCTGTTTATCTCCAGTAAAACCAGCAATGATTGTGCTGGTTAGGATTAATCTGGGGTTCCTCTTCCCTAGTTTCTTCAAAGAGGATTTCGGAAGCAGGTTCACCGCTACTCCATTATCCACCAATACCCTATTCATCTGTATCCCATCGAAAAAAACCTGGATATACAAGAGCTTGACATGCTGTGTCATGGATGTTGTAGGATACTCAAAAGGATATAAGAGATTAATACTCATTTCTTCCTCACTCTCGTCCTCAATTTCCATCAGTGTGGCCACTTCGGATTCATCTTAAGCCATACTAACCTGTGAATCTTTACTAGAAACTGGAATAGGGTCAATCTCCTGACCTTCTTGGTTTCCATCTTCAACCTGGAACTCCTGTGGTAATGTATGCACCATATTCACTAAAACTGGAGGAAATTAGCCAAATTGAACCACTGGCTGCACTTGCTTCTTTTCTAGGATAACTTGTTCAGTTACTTCAGAAGTATCTTCCATGCTGCATTCTGGCACTTCAATACTATTGACTTCCTCTAAATGATCTATTCATGCTGGTTTTTCGACCAAAAATGTCTGTTCAGCCATGAAGGCTTCAAACATCTCCTCCTCAACCATCTCTTTCTTTTGGCCTAGGTCAACTTCTCCTTCTGTCTTACTGTCGTTTTCCATCAAAGCCTTTTCAAGACCTGCTAAGCTGAATCTTTCATTGGCTTTCAGTTCAGAGTGAACTTTAGCCAACTACTCTTTGCTAAAACTCCTTCTGTTCTGAGGAGTCGACTTTGGACTATGGTCCAATTTTGGGCTTTCTCTTTCCTCTATCTGGCCTTTTGGCTGGGCCAATGAAGAACTCTCCCCACTTTCCTTCAGATCCTTTTAGTACTAAGTGTACCTTCGCTGGATCTTCCTCCTTTGGGACCTAGAAATTACTGGAACCATATTTGGCTCCTTTGTTTTTGGATGCTTCAGTAACACCCAATTATTTGGAGCCACCAAAGGAGGTTTAAGCATCCTACTTGGTCTCCAACAACACTTCTCTAGGTAGGCATTTCCTTAGGCTTGTTCTGCATGACAAACCAATCTGGAACCCCAGGTACCCATGAACTCACTAGCTCAGTTGTTGAACTAGCTCTTTCTACCTTTGAAGCCAGCTTCGAAGCTGCCTGTGGAGACCACTGCTTGGCCCTGATTCCCTGTCTTGAGCCTAATTCAAGCCTTCCATCAGGGTGGCTACCTTCCATCTTATGTGAGGTTGGTTTAGGAGGCCAATCTCTGGCTCTGATCCCATAACTTGAGCCCACTTCAGGCCTCATCTCAGGATGATTGCCCTCCATCCTGTAGTAGTTGGGTGGTCTGAACTCATGTAGAGGTCTATTGCCCTTGGAATGCACTCTAGTGGCTGTTGGTCCAGCCAAGAATGGCTGCTGTCTGGGACCGGTTAGGTATGGCCTTTTGTTGTAGGTACTGGTTGGTTTAGGGCGTCTCTGCACATCCTTGTAATACTGATTCCCATCAATTGGGAGCCCTTTCAACCATTTGTAACTTAACCTGCATCTGGGACACATCCTTTGCATGACAGTTGTCTCTAGAGTCATCATCCAGTGCCTCCTCACTAGAGTCCTCCCTTTGGTCTGCAAAGCCCTGCCCATTCGCTGGTGAACTTCTGGTATCTTTCTTGATAGTGGTCTGGCTGGCAACATCCATCTGCATATTAACCTCTTCCAATTCCTTCAAGGATAAGTTCTGAAAGTCTGGCACAATAACATTGGCTGTAACTTCTCCAATTTCTGGGAATGGATTAGTGTCAATCCCCATAGCTTTCTCTGCTTTAGCTGAGAATTTTAAACTCCCCTTTCGAATCTATTCTTGGATCCTGTCTCGAAAAATAATACATTTTTTAGTTGAGTGAGACTAAGAATTGTGCCATTTACAATACATTTTTCCTTTAAGTTCTTCTGGAGAAGGAATTTTAACTCATTTTGGTAACTTTAGGAAATTTGCTGCAAGCAAATGATCAAAAATCTCATCTGCCTTTGTTAAATCGAAAAAGTATTTCCTATGAAGGTCTTTCTTTTTAAACTGCTGGTCTATTGTAATGTCTTTATGAATTAACGCCTCACAGATCACAAGCTCTTTCCCTACGATCTCTGTTGCATCAATCTCATAATTAGGATCTCTATAATAAGTCTTGTACGATGCATTACTTCGGTCTTGTTCTGCCTCAAGTAATGATTCATATCTAGACACCTTATAGGTTAATTCCACTAAGTCTTGAAACTCAGTTGAGTCAAACTTCTTTCTAAGCCTAAACTCTAAACCATTTTGAGCCAATCTCACAAATTCAGGATCTGGTAGAATGACCTTACACTTGTTTCGTGCTCTTTTGAATCTGGCAAAATAAATTAAGCAGCCATTTCATTAGGCCTTTGACTCAACCTTGCCAAGTCTACCATGGAGACCTCTAGCTCTATTTGGAAGAATTAGGCATGAAATGCCTCCTCCATTTGTTGCCAAGTCTAGATGGAGCCAGGTGTAAGGTTAATATACCATGCAAAAGCTGTCCCAATTAGAGAATTTGGAAAAATTCTTAACTTCGTGTAATCATTATTGGTAAATTCACCACATTGGGCTACAAACCTAGCAATGTGTTCTACTGTTGACTGGTTTCCATTTTCATAAAAGAGAGCAAAGTCTGGTATTCTAAACCCTCTTAGGTATTCATGCACCATATCCACCCATTTTGGATATAGCTTCCTATACACAGGAATTTCAACCCCCCGAGCCATAGGTCCACACATTTCTCTGACAATATCAGCAATTTGGTCCCTAGGAACCATATTTTGTGCTTGTTGGACTACCACTGGAAGAACAAACCAGGGTTCGGTGGAATCCCATGTGCTTAATGTCCTCTTGGTCCATAGGGAGGCATATTTGGGACTAGCTGTCCCTGTGGTACTTGCTACTGTTGAAGGTGTAGCTGATCTCTCTGAACTTGTCCTGGGAAAGGTGTTGCAATAGGAGGAACAGGTGTTGTTTCTCTCCCAGATACAAGAAACCCTTCCAACCCCCTGGGTGTGAATTCGAACAGAGGGTTAATGAACCCTCTTGTGCCAGGTATGGCTTCGAACATGGGATTCGGAAACATTCTCATACCATTTTCTTGTGTTGGTCTAAATCTACCAATTTGTATGGCTTCCCTGTTAGGTAATGATATATTTTAAGGCCTCAAAAGAGGCTCATACCACGACTAAGGTACATGCAATGGTCTTTCATAATTTTGATTACTAGTCTGTCCATTACTTTGCATAGGCTGCTTATCTCTAGCCAATATTTGCTGAAGAACATTTGAGTTTTCCTCCATATACCTTGTGTTAGTTGATTGATGGGAATTCGTGATCCATAAAGGATGTTGCCCATCTTTCCATTTTTTTCATTAACGGCTGTCCCATGGCATCTACCAAGCCTCCCCTTGGATTCATTGGCTGGGTAGATGGAATAATGGATGATCCAATTCCATGGCCCCGTCCAATATTTTTAACATGTGGTACATGTTCTGAAGTGCTGGTGTATTCGACCATAGGTTCTGATACGACAGAGACTTCCACATGATGTATTATCACATTATCCTCTAAATTAGGTATTTCTACCTCTCCCTCCACACCTTTTTCCAGGCGTTCATTTTCTCCTTGTCTCCTACGTGTAGCCATTTTAATTAGTCCCACTGGGCGTGCCAAAAATATATGTTGACTTTTTGGCTTTCGAAGGTTAGTATTGTAATTTTAAGCGTGCCAGCAAGGATCAATCAGTCCTTATAGAAGATTAATTGCCAACCAATTATCAGACAATTATATTTTAGTTCTTTCAGCCTCAATGAAGAGCACTTTTACCGGTGGCTTGTTTAGAAGAATTTAGTAAATAACAATTAAGTGAAGAATAATTGCAAAATTTCATTAAGTAAAATAAAAGACTTACAATAATCTGACCTAGCCTCGTAGAGGTTTACAGCAACAAACTATTTGAAACTACTCCTATGAATGAAATGCGATACGAGAATTTGAAGTATAGAAATGTAAAGAACTGTAAAAACTAGAAAGGAAAATAAAGTAGATAAAACTAATTTTTTGATATGAGTCTGGATCTTCTTTTTTGGGGCCTTCTCTGCTATTTATGCTTCTCAATGATAACCGTTGAAGTGGGCTCCTAGTCGTCGAAATGTCCCTCCATGATCGCTGAACATGCTCTCCTACAATCAGGCCCACTAAGCCATGTTTGCAGTTAGGTTTTCCTTCTGATTTTGAATTTGAACCTTATGAGTAACTGTTAGGCCACATCACCGTATATCCCTCGATCATTCCAATGCTACGCAGACCCATTATTACCAATATAGATTGGCACGTGTCTGACTATGGTTGGCACTTTGTATTACCTCCCCAAATTACCCTTTTCATGTCATATGTTGAATTGTGATTGGCTTATACAAATTATACAACCAATAACATCTAACAAAAATGATGGAATTTTTAAATGGTTAAGCCTTCTTTGTCATAACCTAAAAAAATCAAAAAGTTACTATCCTATATAAATCACATCATCTTATTTAAGTTACATTACTTCAAACTCAACTCATACTTCATAAAAAGTCAAAAAGTACACTTATTTAGATCATCTCAATGTGATTGGGAAGAAAGCAAGGCCTAGGTGTGTTTGTCATTTTGCTTTTTTAACAGATGGAAGAGAATAAGGGGTGTTTTGACAATATACTAAAAAAAAAAATTAAAAGTTTATTTTTAATTTATTTTAGATCACATTACTTCTTATATAAAATTGTGAAAAAATTTAAAAAATTAAAAAATTAATTTTTAATTATCTTCACAAAACAACTTAAAGAAAGAAAAAAAGCTTAGGCTTCGTTTGGGAAGTGGGTTGACTTTTTGACTTTTTTAACTATTTTAGCCTGGGTTAAAAAGCTTGGTTTAGGAAGGACTTTTTGGCTTTTTGACTTTTTTTGTGAGAGAAGAGTGTAATGATTATAGGTTGGATGTAATGTTTTATTTGTTGTGGCTAAAATAATCTATTTTGTCTTTTGTGACTATTTTAACCAAAAAAGCCCAAAAAGCCTCTTCCCAAACAGAGGCTTGAGTCGGTTTATGCAGCAGATTGCAATCTCATGCAAATAATAGAAAAATGCCTAAGACCCCAGTGGGAGTCACTGGGGGGTCGTGTGTGTCAGCGCCTAATTGGCCTAAAAAAAAAACTTTTTTTTTTTTTTTCAGCGAATGGCCCGCTGCCACTTCACTGGGGTTCTGTAGCAGGGCCGGCAAATAATAATAATAATAAGAGCAATGCTATAGACCACTAAATTGCCATCACTAATTCCACCACTAGTGAGGTGGCAATTGAAAAAAAAAAGAAAAAAAAAAAAAAATAAGGCACAAAACACATCATTAGAATCACCACTAATTAGTGATTTAAAGCATTTTTATAATAATAATATACACGGTACGACTCGATCTCTCCAAAGATTTTCATGTCCTGAAAAAAGACAGACCTATAAAGGCCTCCCACTGTTTGAATTTTCCTATTTGTCAAAAAAAAAAACTTCTCTTTCCAAACAAATAAATAAATTATTATAAACACAAGTTGATGAAAATGATACCAAAAATGATAGTTTGGCTTTTTTTTTTTTTTTTTTTCTTTACATTACCACCTCATTAGTGGTGTTTTTAGAGTTTCAAATTTAGTGCTCTAAATCACCACTCAAATAATATTATTGAAACAGACTCATTTACTAGTTCAAAAAAAAAAAAAAAAAAAACAGACTCATTTAGGGTGCTTCCCTATTGGCATCGTTTATTTTTTTATTTTTTATCTTTTTTTATTTTTTGAAAACATAAAGACAGAAACTTACATGGAATAATCGTTTGGCAAATTGTTTCACAGATAAACTCTTTTTAGGATACACTTCTAATTGTTTTCTAAATTTTTAAAAATTATTTTCGTACAAAAAATGAAAAAAGATATGAAAATAAAGTATTTTTAAACTTTTCATTGTTTTTTATTAAAAAAAAAAACTTTTCATTGTTTTTATTTTTGAAATCACATAAAATGAAAAATAAATAAATAAAAAGATAACAAAAAATAACAATATCAAACATTATGTTTGGCATCCTCTTCTTGGACTAAAATAGTCACAAAAAGACAAAATATGATTTTTAGTCTAATAAGATAAAACATCATATCTAAACTATAATTATTTCATTTTATCTCTCACAAAAGTCAAAAAAACTAAAAAATCTATCACAAACGAAACCTTTTAGAATAAAGGTTGAGACCCCTTTGGGGGTCACCCCCTTGACCCCTTTTAGTTTTGATTGGTCAACTTTTCTTTTTCTTTTTCTTTTTTTTTCTTCTCACCCAATCCCCAACCTCCATGTATGTGAGGGGATTGTGGGGGTGGGTGTTTTAAGGGGGTCTAAATCAATGCCCAACTTTTTAATCCCATATTAAATAATCAAAAAAATTAAAAAATTAACCCACATCTCAAACAAACGCAATAGCAAATAACAAACAATATCTTAGTCCTTCACTTAAGCAAACAAAGGTCTGTTTGGTAACGTTTACGTTTTTAGTTTATATTTACAAAAAATTTATAAACTGATTTTTGTTTATTTTTTATTTATTTTTAGAAAAATATAAACTACAAACGCGTTTGGTAATTGACAAAATGTTTAAAAAAAATTAAAAATATAAAAAAGAGTGAGAAATGGCAAGTTGTGGCAAGTGGCGGCGGAAAACGGTGGTGGAAAGTGGTGACGGTGGGTGGTGTAGCAGGTGGTGGTGGTGTGGGTGGGTGGGTGGGTGGGTGACGGTGGCGGTGGTTGGTAGTGGTGGTGGCGGTGGCGGTGGTGACGGGTGGTGGTGGGAGGTGGTGTGGTGATGGTGGTGGTGGTGGTGATGGTGGGTGGTGGGTGGATGGGTGACGGTGGCGGGTGGTAGCGAGTGGGTAGTGGTGTGGTGGCGGCGGCAAGTGGGTGGCGGATGCGGTGGTGGTGGGTAGGTGGTGGTGGCGGGTAGCTGGCGAGTGGTGATGGTGGGTGGGTGGTGGTGACGTGGCGGGTGGTAGGTGGTAGCGAGTGGGTGGCAGTGGTGGTGGCGGTAGGTGGCGGTGGTGATGGTGGGTAGGTGGGTGGTGACGGTGGCGAGTGGTAGGTGGTAGCGAGTGGGTGGTAGTGGTGGTGGTGGCGGGTGGTGGGTGGTGGTGGCAAGTGGGTGGCGGATGCGGATGGTGGTGGGTGGTGGTGGTGGGTGGCTGGGTGACGGTGGCGAGTGGTGGGTGGTAGCGAATGGGTGGAGGTGGTGGTGGTGGTGTGGGTAGTGGTGGCAGGTGGGTGGCGGGTGATGGTAGTGGTGGCGGGTGGTGGGTGGTGGCGGGTGGATGGCAGATGGGTGGTGGGTGGTGGTGGTGGTGGCGAGGGGTGGGTAGTGGTGGTGAGTGGGTGGCAGGTGAGTGGTGGTGGCAGATGGGTGGTGAGTGGTGGTGGCAGGTGGTGGTGGCGGAAGACGGTGGTGGAAAATGGTGGCGGGTGATGGCTAGTGTTGGGTGGTAAAAAAAAAAAAAAATTTAAAACTCAAAACAAAAACACATTTTTTGAGTTTATATTTTTTAGCCAAATTTATAAACTGAGACCATTGATATATAAATAAAATTTACCAAACAAATTTTTATTTAAATTTTTATAAATATAAATAAAAAATTAAAAACATAAATGTTACCTAACGACACCTAAACAAACAATATCTTGTCCTTCACTTAAGCAAGCAAAGAACTTCTAAACAAATGCATCTCTTATGAAAAATTTGACAATATGGTGGTGGTATCATTGTAAGGACTGTCATGTTAAGAAAATCAACCGTGATTCGTGGCACTAAATTCAGGGTTACTAATACTACGAATTTCTATATCAGGTAAAAATAAATAAAAATAAAAAACAAAGTTATCAAAACTAGAAATTAGTGCCATTAGTGCCAACAGTTTTAGTGCCACAAATCATTTTTCTAAGAAAATATAGCTCCGTTTGCGAGGAGCGGTTTGGAGTTTTTTTTTATTAAATTAGTCATAAAAAATAAAATAAGTTTTTTTATTTAATAAGATAAAATATCACATCTAATCTATAATTGTTATATTCTCTCTTACAAAAAAGTTAGAAAAATTAAAAATCATTTCCAAACGAAACTTTTTAGCCTTAAGTTAAAATAGTCGAAAAACTAAAAAGTTAAAAAACCAATTCACTTTCCAAACCAACCTAAATCGTTTTAAGGGAAAAAAAAAAAAACATGAAGATTTGTGCTAGAGAATGTCTAGACACCCAGGGAAAAAAATTCTAAAATTTACTCAGATCTAGAAATCAATGGTATATATTTAATTTTGTTGTTATAAAATTAAATTGTTGACGTCATATTTGAACTTACCAACTAAAAAGTGATACGTAATAAGCAAGGGACAATACACAAATACAAGCCACTAAAGAGCCCCATAAAATAATATTGACATTTGATTATAGATTCTTTTCTTTTTTGAGTTTGTTTGTCTGGGTTGTAGAACTGTTTGTTGCGGCTAGTATCGGGAAACACTAGGATGATCTCTTAAAAGAGTGTGTATTATATGTATCAATCGTGTTAGGGGGTTCGAATTTGGAGCCCCAAAATCTCCCGAATCAATCAAGAAGAGAAGAAGAAGAAAGAAAGAAGAAGGAAGAAGAAGAAGATGGACTAGAGGGGGCCAATCGGACTGGAGGCGGAGGCGGGGCCGGAAGCGACGGCGGTCGGAGGCGGGGCTGCGACGAGCTGTGGCGGGGCTGCGACGAACGGCTGCTGCGACGATCGGCGGCGGCGAAGGCACAGGAGGGGCCCTTCTCTTCTCTCCTCCTCTCTCTTTCTCCCTCTCCTCCTCTTCCCCTCTTCTCTTTCTCTCCCTCTCCCTCTTCCTCTCTGCGTTTCAGACTGGAAAATGAAGAAGAAAAAAAAAAAGGAAAATGCCCAAAACGACGTCATTTTGGACATTAGGGAGATTCGAAAGGAAAAAGTTTCGAGCTACAAAATATTTTTCTATATGTATTTTATAATTAAAAAATAAACTTTTATAATTTTATATTTTTTAAATCATAATTAAAATAAATGTCATAACTAAACATAATATGAAATATAATTAAAGATCTCATAAGTCATAACTAAAATAGTATCATAACTAAATAAAAAAGTGCATCATAACTAAAGAAAAAATGATATAACTAAAGGTGTATTTGTGGTGTTTGGGAAATTTGTGTGTTGGGTTTTTTTTTTTTTTTTTTCCACTAAAAGACAAACTTTTTATAAAACCAAAAAAAATAAATCCAAACAAAATATCACATCCAATCCCATAATCATTTCACTTTTTTTCTCACAAATATCATATTCAACCACAAAAAAACTCAACTATCTTCCCAAATACTAAAAAAAATTTATCCAATAAAATCCTACAACTAAAAAAACTACATAAAAACTCACTTCCCAAACACCCACTATGATACACCCTTTCAAGAGGTGTGTATATTAAAATTTTCCTTTATAATTTCATATTAAACCTAAAATTGTCCTAAATAAATGCTTTAAATCATTATAAAAAAAATAAAAAATTTAGACATTATACTTTCATAGCTAATTGACTAGGTTATGAGAGGAGCTTCTAGCAAGGCTCAATAATATACTCGTGACATGGACCCAATGTAAGCAATATATATGAAATCCCAAACCTCCCTTAAACCTTTTCCTAACTTGCTCCGTTTGGGATGATATTTTTTTTTTTTTTTTTGACTAAAATAATTAAAACATCAAAACACTCAATTATATTATTTTTATTTTTTAAGTCTTTTTATAAAAAAAAGTGAAAATAATTAATTTTTAAATTAATAAATTTTAAATATTTAAAAAATTTTATACAACACTACATTGATATCTCTTACAAATTTATCAAATTAAGGGGTTGTTTGGGGTGTCTTAAATAAGTGAACTTTTTATCTTTTTAGACTAAAAAGTTGAGAAAAAAAATATGGATGTTTGGGTTAACTTTTTGCCTTTGTACGAAAAAATGTGTAATAAAAAATTGTATAAATAAGTGTATAGAAGAAATAAGTGTAACAAGCTATACGGCACTTTTTTCTGGGCAGTGTGCGGGAGATAACCACATGATTGCCTCTTTCGCGGGTAACCATTTGGACTATGTTGTTCGGCCCGTGGGGCCTATCACGAGTCCCATTTTGATAATCTGAATCGTTCAATACGTAGAACTTGTCGAGTACTATATCAAAGTCACATTGATCGGATTAGTTTTTGTTCACCAGTTAACTATAACACTATCTATTTTTTTTTTATACAAAATTGATTTGATCATATAGTTAGCAATATCCGATCAATGTGATTTTTTATAAGCATATAGTACTCAACGAGTTCTACATATTGACGGTTCAAATTATCAAAATGTGACCCGTGGTGGCCCCACGGGCCGAACAGCACAATCTAAATGGTTGCCCGCAAAAGAGGCAATCATTTCTAGACCAGTACAGCAGACTAATCACGCGGACAGCCCATCACTTCAGCAAAAAGTTAAGTCGTATTTTTTTATGTGTAAATTTATTTTTTTATATTTTTTTTTTTGTGAATAGTAATAGTTTATTAATTTTTTAAGTAATTTTTTAATTTTTTATCTTTTTCAAGACATAGCAAATCAGGCCTAATTTACAAATGCTTGTCAAATCAAATCAGAGTCATACAAATGTAATGATCATCATACATCAAATCAATTACACCGCCCTTTAGATGTCAAACTCAGTTATACGATCATCCATCAGCATGCACGGAAAAAATTAAAAAATAATAATAATATAAAAAAGAGTAATGTTACTTTAGCCCAGTCCACTTCACAAACATGACAATGTAATAATTTATTAAAATATGTACGACATCTTTTCCTAATAATTTATTAAAATATGTACGACATATTTTTCTTATGAAAAATATTTGGGGTCCTAATTTTTGTGATTCAAATGGCTCAAATTTGTTAAAGCGACATCGTTTTGACAATTTTGATGTTGTTTTGTACTCAAAACGACGTCGCTTTGACAAATTCGAGCTATTTGAACCACAAAAATTAGGGCCCTCTACCATTGTTGTTTCCTTATTTCTTTAAGTAAATTAAAAATACATTTTCTCAGATTTTTTTAAAATAAAAATTATTTTTTGTGATTTAAAACATTATAAATACCTCATTATTAAAAAAATTTATTTAACAGAATTAATTTTAAAAAATAAAATTCATAATTACTCTCATGTACTATAATAAAATTATCTAAATTATCAATTAAAATATATTTTTAACATCATTAAAAATTATTAATTGATTTGATGATTTATTAACAAAATGGTGATTTGTTATAAAATTTGAATTCTCAAAAGTGAAATGTAATTTTTAGAATTACAAGAGACGATTTGTATTTTAATCAAATCTCAAATAATGTATTTGTAATTTATCCTATTTCTTTTATAATTATAAACTAATTATTTTTTTAATATATCACCAAATCTCAAAAATTAATTTAGAAAGTGTTATATAATTTTTTAAAATAAAATAAATGAAAATAAGTTCATTTGTATATGAAAAATGATTCATTTCCTACTTTAGCTTTTCCAGTTTCACTTCTAATGATATAAAATTTGGAGAAGTAAAGATAAAAAAGAAAAATATAAAACTATTTTACATAAATCTTAATCACGTAATTAAGAATAAAATTGAGAAGCCTCTGGAATATGGCGGGATTGTTTGTACATATAGAAATAAGTTCACATTTGTGCAAATCATAATGACGTGGAGCTCCCCAATCACAGCACTCGTCCAAATCCTAAAACTTAAAAGCATGGATATACCATAAACCAAAGGGATCTTACTTAGGAGTTTTTGGGAAATGAATTATAATTCACTTTTCAGATTATAATTTACTTTTCTCTTTCACAAAAAATAATTTTTAATCAATTTTTAACTAAAAAATAATTTTTAATTATTTTTCCAAAATAGCCCTTAATAACATGATTACATCCACCCTCCCCAAAAAAAAATAATGAGAAACTATAAATTATATGAGGTCTTAAACAAAAACAAGTATATGAATTTTATATATTGAAGATTCGATTGATATTTTATTCCATGGACATGGTACTTTCAAATACACCTAACAATTTTTTGAAATATTTATTCATAAATCTCTTTTCATTTATTTATATTTTATTTAGTTTAAATTATTTTCTTATATGTCAACGTTTTACTAGTAAAAACTTGTGTTATACACGGGATGTGAAAAAATGAATAAAATATGTTTATATAAAATAATATAAAGAGTTTTATTTTTGTATGTAAATTATGAAAAAAAAATTTAAAAAAATATTGAAACCTACAATTTAAGTTTTACAATTTTATCACAATTTATGTATATTAATTTTAAATTTGTCACAACATCAATCATGTAACTTTCAACCCCTTTGCTAGAGTTGTAAATTTGGGCGAGTTAAATCCAACCAACTTGAGTCAAGCTTGTATATTTTTAAAAATTGAGCAACATAATTTTTAATTCGATGAAAACTTATGTAAAATTCAAAAATTCGAATAAATTTGAATGGAGATGTGTAGAGACACCAAATAATCAAAGCAATCGAAACAATTGTATATATAAATATACAAAATTATTTGCTAATTATTTTTTAATAATAAATAGGATTAATTAAAATTTTAATATTAATGAACAAAATAAATACAGCTTTTAAAAAGGGATTATCGAATAAGTTTATATTTAAAAAAATTACATTTTATAATGCCATAAAATAATTTACATATGATTTTTCAAAAATTATTTTTAATGTAAAAATTACAATAAAAAATTTAAATATAATAAAATTAAATTTCTTACAAAATAAAAGCATCTGGATAAAAAAAAATAAAATAAAAAATAAAGATAAGCAAAAAATTGAGAATGATATTCTCATTTGATATGAAAATAATTTTAGATGATCAATAAATTATCACTTATAACTCTTACTTTTTTTAAAAAATAAAAAAATATATTTCACAAATCATCACTTTTATTAGGAAAATAACATTTTTTTTCTATTTATTTTACCAAAAGTCAGTTTTTAGCAATTTGAGCCAAAAAAAATTATTTTTTTATTTTAATTTGTTTAATTGACAATTGAGATTAAAAAAAATAATAATAACAAGATCCACCATGTTTTGCTAGTGCTGAAAAAGTCTAGATGAACAATAAAGAAAATGTTTGATACCGACAAAAAAAAAAAATCCACAATGATGTGGTATCATATGTGTCAACTCTTGATTTGCTATACATTCAATGACATGGGACCTAACTCCCTTGGCACATCATTATGGGTAAAAATGTGGGTCTGTAGCATTGCTGAAATAATAAATTATCACATATAACTCTCATTTTTTTATTATATAAAAAAAATAAGTTTCACCAACTATCACTTTTAATGGAAAAAAATTGTTTATTTCTATTTGATTTTAGTAAAATCACTTCTTAACTATTTAAGCAAAAAAAAAAAAATTTATTTTAATTTGTTTAATTGACAATTGAGATTAAAAAAAATTAATAGAATCCATTATGTTTGATAATTATTAAAAAAGTCATTCATTTTTTTAATTTTTTTTTGTTTAAAAAAATATTTGTATTAAAAAATTTATTGTTTAAATCCTTCTTGTTTAGAAAGATATAAAAAAAAATTATAAAATTTAAAATCAAAAATGACAAAAAATAAAAATATAAACTTTTAATAACGATTAAAATTTTGAATATCTGTATTTAATAACATATTATGTTTAGACCAATAATATTATGACACATGTGAATATTGATCTCATTCTAATTGTAGTAATATAATTTTTTTTTTAAATTAAATTTTAAATTTTATTTTATAATTTAATAAAAGATGCATAAATTAAAGAATGAATGTTGATCTTATTTTGGTAACATAATTTAAGGAAGAATTTAAATTTAAAATTTTATTTTAAGAATATAAAATTAATTTATAAACCAATCATATTGTGACGCATATTAATAAAAATTAAACAAAATCAAAAAAAAAAATTGCAACTTTTAGTTTTAATAAGATAACAATGTTTTATAATTATAACAATATATAGATTTTGTATGAGATTTTAAAACTCTCATAATATCTCTTTTTTAAATTATTCTTTTGTAAAATATATAAATAATCTCAACATAAAGCAAAAATTATGAGCTAATTATGATAATTTTAAATTTGTATTTAAAACTTATAAATCATGGGATAGATCATATAATTTTAAATTTATATTGTGTCAATTTTAAATTTAAATTAATAGATTATTTTTCGTATTTAGTATCCCTCAAATTTAAATTTTGAAATGGATTAGTATACTTTCTATTTTTTTTAGATTTGACATACTTTCTATTTGAAAGTCATAAATCGTATTAATTTTTATTTTATTTTATTTTTGTTTAGTTTATTTTGTTTAAATAAGAGCTAGCCAACAGATAGTTTTTTTAATTTTTAAAAATCAAAAAATTATGAAATTTAAATTGAAAATTTGGAGCTTTTATAAGCCTTATGAGTTTCGCTTATATAATATATAGATGGATAACATAGTTATAAAAATACCCCTAATAATAATAGGAAGAAACATGCATTAGTGTTTACATTGATAATGCGAATGTTCTACTATATGAATATTCACGCTGTTAATGTGAACTTTTACATTATCAAATTTATTGAATGTGAATGTTCATATCGTTAAAATGTTAAGAATTTAAAAAATATTTGTAAAGATAAAATTATCTATAAAATACCTTAAATATAATAATTAAGATTTGATAGATCAAATGTCTAAAATAATAAGATTTATTAAAATATAAAAATATTTTATAAACTAATTGATATACAAGTAGTTGATAGATGATTTTTTAATGAACTTTAATTTTTAGTCGCACGAACCAATACAATTCCCAATAAAAAAAATAAAAATAAAAAGATAAATGATAACATCCTTGAGATTTAGAGGAAAAAAATACATTGAACCGCATCTGTTTGATAAAATCACAGACCCTTTTTTTTTTTTTTTGGTAAGATTAAAAATCATCAGAAGTAATACAGATGTGGTTAATTATATATTTCAATGTAAAAAAATGATCACACTATCCCATCAAAATAAAAGATAGGAAGATGATTTGGAGCCCTAAAAACTGTCCCTCTAATCTCCCTAATTTTCATTTTGGGTAACTATTTCCTTTTTTTTTTTTACTTGATATGGAAATTAGAGGGATTAGGGAGAGTGTTTTTAGGGGGATGTAGCAAGGTCCTAAAAGATAATCATATATTATTTTTCAATCCACATTATTAATAAATTATTAATGAAAAATGAGTTAAGTGCAATATATGAATTAAAATCTTAAAAACGCTTAACGTATTCTATTATGAGACTTAAGGATTGTTTGGAATGATCTAAATAAGTACACTTTTTGACTTTTTACAAAAAAATATGAAATATGAGTTGGGTTTGAAGTGATGTGATAAAGAGATAATGTGATTTAAATAAGATGATGTGACTTAAATAGGATAGTAACTTTTTGACTTTTTAAATTTTTTAGATTATGCCAAACTAGGCCTTAGGCTGTGTTTAGATAGAGACTTGAAAAGGAAAAGATTTCAAGATCCAAACACATCCCTAATATATTTTCTAGATATGGAGTCAAGCTATGCAGCGGGGACAACAGTGATTGTTGTGTACCCCCATAGGATCCGTTTTGGGTTAGATTTTGATCTGAACGTTCATCTTTTAAGAAATATAATATAATATACCTTTAAAAAAATGGGTAAACTACCAATAGGTCTTACTTTTGAGACTTATTACCCAATAGGTCTTACTTTGATGACTTATTACCCATTAAGTTCTATTTGATAAATTTATTAAGTGATAAAGATAAATTTTATCAGTCTTTTTTTTTATGAATAAATTTATAGTGATAAATTTATCAGTCTCTTATTTTTATAAATAAATTTTTAGTGATAAATTTATCACTATCTTATTTTTATAATATTAAATTTATTAGTTAGGACCTGTAGGTAAATAAGTCTAGTTAATAGGACTAATTGGTAAGTACCCCTAAAAAAATCAAATTGATTAAACATCATAGCACTTTCACCAATCACATTTATAAATAAATAAAAAATGAATTGAAAAATTATGATTGTAAATATAAAACTTAATACAAATATAATTAGATGAAGTGTTTAACAATATATGATCAATTTAATTTTTTATAAGTGTGTTATACTTAATATTTTTTAAAATAAATAATTTAAATTATTAAAATAAGACTTAAAACATGTCTCACCAGACGCACAACTGTCACCATTGTACCTACTACCCAACGTGGCGGGTAGTGATTGGAGGAGCAGGAAAAAAAAGAAAAAGAAAAAGAAAAGGGGACCAATGAGGAGAGAGGGGGTCAAAGGGGGTGGGGGAAAAAGGGGGATGAATCATTGTTGTTTCTCAAAGAATAATGCTTGTGACCCCCTTTGGGGGTCACCCCCTCACCCCCCTTTGCCACGTGGCGGGTAGTGGTTGGAGGAACAGGAAAAAAAAGAAAAAGAAAAAGAAAAGGGGACCAATGAGAGAGAGAGAGGATCAAAGGGGGTGGGAAAAAAAGGGAGGATGAATCATTGTTGTTTCTCAAAAATTAAAGGAGGGTTAGATTTGACCCTACAAAAATTTAAGATACGTATGGGTGTATAAAAAAAATTAAGTATATTTAAAAAGTTTGATTTGACATATTCATCTTTTTTGAAAGTGAATCAAATCTTGAAACAGAAGATGCCTCATCAAATCATTCTAGTAAATTCATTTGAAAGTGAATTGAGTACAACTCTTACCGAAAAAAACAATTCATTTGAAAGCGATTGAATATAAATCCACATTTAAAATTTGGGTAAATTATACTGACATCTTCTGATATTTATTTTTATTATAGTTCTTTTCTCACTTTTTAAAACTTATATTTCTTTTTCTGAGATTTAAAGTTTCATTACAGATTTCTTTCTCAGTAATTTAATTTTTTTAAATATCAATTTTGCCTTCACTGGGTAAATTACATTGACACCCCTCACATTTTAGAAATTACAATCCCCTTCCTAAGATTTAAAGTAGCATTATCAATTGCCCTCTTGGTTAATATTAGTTAGAAAAAAAAATCATTGAAAAAAAATTATTTGAAAAAAAAAATTAATTTAAAAAAAATTTGTTTGTAAAATTTTTGAATTTCTGTTTAAAAACCAGCGTAAACTCATTTTTTTAATTTACGTTTTTTCCTCAAATTTACAAACTGAGACAACCATTTATAAACCAAAAAAATTATCAAACAAGTTTTTATGATAGTTTTTTTAATTTTTGGAAATATAAATTGAAAACTAAAAACGAAATGGTTACCAAACAGGCTTCAGATGGTAAAAATGTCATAAAATTAGGAAATAATTAAATAAGTTAGCAACGTAAGAAATGACTTATCAAAAGATTCTTAGGCTATATAGTTTGATTTTTAGAATTTTTTTAAAAAAATTAAAAATTAATTTGGTTAAAAAATAAAGAATAAAAAATAATTATCATTTAAGAGTAAAAAATAATTATCATTTTAACTTTTGGACAGGTTATATACATACGTATGGTTGTTTCAATTTAATTTGTAAAAAATTATTTCTAAGCACTCGAAAGATAAAAATTATATAAAAATAATAATAATTTTTATTTTTTATTTCTTAACCAAATTAATTTTAAATTTTTTTAAAAAATTGTAAAAATCAAACCATACATAACCTAAGAATCTTTTGATAAGTCATTTCTTACGTTGGTAACTTATTTAATTATTTGCTAATTTTATGACATTTTTACCATCTGAAATTTATTTGGTAACTATTTCATTTTCAGTTTTCAATTTATATTTACAAAAAAATAAAAAACTATTATAAAAACTTGTTTGATAATTTTTTTGGTTTATAAATGGTTGTCTCAATTTGTAAATTTGAGAAAAAAACGTAAATTCAAAAAATGAGTTTACGTTGATTTTTAAACAGAAATTTAAAAATTTTACAAACAAATTTTTTTTTCAATTAATTTTTTTCTCAATTAATTTTTTTTTCAATGATTTTTTTTTTCTAACTAATACTAACCAAGGGGGCAATTGATAATGCTACTTTAAACCTTAGGAAGGGAATTGTAATTTCTAAAATATGAGGGGTGTCGATGTAATTTACCCAGTGAGCGTAAAATTGGTATTTAAAAAAATTAAATTGCTGAGGGGAAATCTGTAATGAAACTTTAAATCTCAGGAAGAAAGATGTAATTTTCAAAAGGTGAAGGGAGGAACTGTAATAAATATAAACCTCAGAAGGTGTCAGTGTAATTTACCCTTAAAATTTTAATATAAAATAATCAAAATATACACGTAATTTGCAGGGCTAATAGTGAAAATCCAATCAATACGTAGAAGGAGTAGATTGGTGACAATACATTCCATTTGAATAAAATAATTGCTTGTAAATGTGAACATTGATCCTCTGGGCCAACCATATGCATAAGACTTGTCTCTTAATAAATAGTAAGAATGATTGTGTATTTATTTTATTTTTTTGGGTGTATTTTAACCAATTCATTGAAGATATTATGACGAAAGCATAAAAATGTACAAACTAGGCCCTCAAAAAAAATATTTAGAAAATGATGTGCATATATTTGTGTAAATTATACTGTTTTTTTTTTTTAGAAAGGCTAATACAATTCAAAAACTAAACAGACTCAGCCCGAATAATCCTGCATAATTCAGCTGGCACCGCATTCATCCAAATTCTCTTACCGATCACACGACCAGCCATACGAGCCAGCCCATGAGCAGCCTTATTTCTACCGCGCAACACATGCGAGCAGCAAAAATTGGTGAAGCAGCGGCTTGTACACACAGCACCTTGGAGAATATGGCCAAACGAGGAGAGCACTTGATCATCACAGCGGAAAGCTTTAATAATGGATAAAGAGTCCCCCTCTAAGTGAATATGACTCAGACCCAGTTCTGCTCCAAACGCAATCGTACTTGCCGCTGCTAAAGCTTCAGCACAATCCGCATCAACCCAATGTGGAAGTCTTTCCAACATGGCTACAATAACTTTCCTGTGTGCCTCCCGAGCAATCACACCCACCCCAATGGCCTCCAGAGCACCAAAAGTTGCCGCATCGAAATTAATCTTGAACACACCCACTGGCGGTGGCCTCTATCTCGACGGATTAGGACAGACCCTCAATCCTTGAACTCGGACTCTGACTTGACAGAATTCTTGTAAATAGGCACACACTCTCTGAACAATCACCGTCGCAACCTGCTTAACATTATTAAATATAGCTTGGTTTCGGGCAAACCATAAGCCCCAACACAGTGCAAAGAACAACCCCAAGCCCGCCTCATCAACTTGTTTCTCAACCTCAACCACCCAGTGATAAAAATCATACCCCACCCCAATATCTGTAACGAAAGCCAAAGGACTAACAGCCCATACTTGTTGTGCCACTTCACACTCCTTAACACAATGCACTAAAGTCTCCACAGCTTTGTCACAGCAGTCGCACCCAAGTTCAACAAGTACTCGGCGTTGCCATAACTGGTCCCGGGTTAGGATAATATTCAAGCACGCCTTCCATGCAAAGGCCTTGATCTTGTTCGGAATTTGTAAATGCCAAACCCCTTTCCAAAACCGCCGTTTTGCTTCCCCTCGATTGGACGATTCCGGATATGTCCCAATCCTGGACAGATTCATTTGTAGATGATAAGCCAACCAAACCGAAAATCTCCCATCTCAAGTATAATGCCAAATCAATGTATCAGAAGGCAAGTAAGGGCTAATAGGAATTTTCCGAATCACTTCCACATCAACATCAAGTAAATGGGTCTGTAACTTTCCCAAGTCCCAACACTTACAGTCTGAATCTAACAAAAAACTCACCCTGGTATCATTATGAAGAGAATGAGGAGAAATGGGAAGAAAAGAAAGACCCCGAGGCAACCACCTATCGCCCCAGATTTTAACAGTGTGCCCATCCCCAATTTGCCACCGTAAACCGACAATCAACAGGGGTCGAGAATTAAAAATACTACGCCACGTGAAAGAGGGATTGCACTCAAACTCTGCCACCAAAAACGTCGAGGTCAGATAGTACTTGGCCCCCAGCAACCAAACAAATAACGAGTCATGGGACTGAAGGAGGCGCCATCCTTGTTTGGCCAACAAAGCACTGTTAAAATCCGCCGACCGGCGGAAGCCCATTCCTCCCTCCCATTTCGGGCAACACAAAGCTTCCTATGAGGTCCAATGAATTTTCCGCTTATCTCCACTCTGTCCCCACCAATATCGACACACAACGGAGTCAATCTCAGCACAAAGTGTTTCTTGAAGTTGGAAACATGACATAACATAAGTAGGAATGGATTGAGCCACAGCTTTTATCATAACCTCTCGTCCCGCCACCGAAAGATATTTTTCCTTCCATCCACTAATCCGTTTCCAAACTCAGTCCTTGATAAAATTGAACACCTCCTTCTGGGACCTACCAAGAAGGTATGGTAGACCCAGGTATTTGCCAGAGTTAACCATGATGCCTACATCTAGAAGTTGTCGCAAAGCCTCCCTATTCCCAGCATCCACATTAGCACTGAAAAAGATGGCTGATTTATCAAGATTAATTTTTTGCCCAGATGCAAACTCATACTCTAGCAATAATCCCTGAATAACTAAAATCTCCTCTGGTTTGGCCACTCCAAAAAGCAAACTATCATTAGCAAAAAATAAATGAGATATGCGAGGTCCCCCTCAGCTAATGGCCATACCAGTAAGACGATGACTTGTCTCTGCCCTTGTAATTAATGCCGACAACCCCTCAGTACACAACACAAAAAGATAGGGCGACAATTGATTTAATTTGATAGTTTTGAGCCAAATTTTAATTTGGCCCCCACAGTTTGAATTTCATTGATTTAGATCTAATACTTTCAATTACATTTTAATGTGGTCTCCCATTAGTTATTGTTAGCATTTTGAACAAAAAAAAAAAGGGCAACATGCAACTCACATGGAAAATTATATGGTTGATTTTTATAATTTGTTACAAATTTCAATTTGGCCTCTTTAGTTTCGCACATATTGTTTTTCCATCTAAAATGTTAAACACAATTGATGGATAGACCGCATCAAAACAAAATTACAAGTGTGAAATTTAAATTAATAAAATTGAAATTACTGGGACCAAAAATAAACAACAATGATTCATCCCACTAAAAACACCACCACTAATAACACTAATGCATTAAAAAAGTAAAAAAAAAAAAAAAAAAATACAACTCCAAGACCAAAACATCACATCATTACTGGCGGGACCCACTGCCACCTAATTAGTGGGGGCACTAATTAGTGCTCCCAAGCATTTTTCAAAAACAAATTTTGCTCAATTTAGAGAGACCAATAGTGTAATATACCTTACATATTAAATTAGTATGATATGAACGACCATTAGAACAAATCTAGTCTATATATTTTATTTTTTGACAAATTACACATGTAATCTTTATAATTTGCCTATTGTGTTAATTTTGTACTTGTAATTCTAATTGCATTAATTTTATCTTGAATTTTTCACATTATGTTAACTTAATCCAGCTGATAGTACTCCTTGAGAAATTGAATTGAAATTAAAGGATAAAATAATTTATTCATTCTCCTCAAATTAATTAACCATTTTGTTCTTAATTTCTATCCAATTTCATAACAGATGTAAATTACAAACACCAAATCAACACAAGATGTAAATTAGAAGGATCACGCATATAATTTACTCTTTATTTATTTTTTTAACACTTAAATTTTCTTGGGGTGTAGTGCACAAGAAAACATTTTTGGTGATGTAAAGCTCATTCTGAGCTGAAAGAAGGAATCAGGGTTCTTGTCCATTTGTGACTGAACACAAGATTGATCAGAATATTCAAAACCCCCAAGGTGATAGATATATCCAGGAGTAAGGGCCAAAAATCTGAATGAGGGCATAACCTTTTACACCCCAAAATGTAAGAATGAAAAGAAATAAAGATTCCCATGCATCATTTTACTCTGTTGAGTGTGCTTTACAACATTCTACACATTTACCATTGCCAAGCTGTATATAATAAGCAAAGCAGGAGGGAGGAACCATGGCCACAAACCCTTGTGGTCCATCTCAAGCTCTTCTTCTCATCTGAGAGAGACAGAGAGAGGGTAATATATATGGGGGAGCTGAGGAGCTCCTTTCGGTCCAATGACGAGGGCTGAGGAGCGGCAAGAGCTGTCATCTCATGCATTTGGCTACGCTTAGTATTTTCCGAGAGGTATGGAGGGAGGAGATGGAATGATCACTTCTACTCTGCATGAGACAACAAGTAAAATGTTAAGTCTAGCCAGATGCATGATGTGGGAGCAACTCCTTCCGTCTACTTCGCCCGCATATTGGACTGAAGGGAGCTCCCGGTTTCAAACAAGGTTCTATGTTTTGCGATAAGATGAGCAACTCCAACAGACTCTTCAACTGAGGCCTGCTAGGTAAAATATTTAGTCATTTTTATTTTTTACAACTCCCTAAATACAAAGTCAATTTACTTCCTAAGGAATACTCTCTTCTTTCTCTCTATCTCTAACACTGACTTGGCATAGTATGCTATAAAACACTATCAATCATAAATTAGTTTAGTATAGAACTAGATAGAGAGTAGTGGTCGAGTATTTACTAAGTGGGTGTTTGGAAAGTTGACTATTTTAATAGGTTAGAATAGTTGTGTTTGGAAAGAGATTTAAATTTTTTTATAGTTAGATGTCATTTTGTAAGAGAAAAAATGAAATGATCATGAATTTGATGTGATATTTTATCTTGTTAACTATTTTAATCTATTTTGTCTTTTAATGTATCTTATCCAAAAAAACCAAAACTTTTTCTTCCCAAAAAATGAGTAGCTAAAATAAATATTAGTGTTGGAGTTATTAGTTTTAAGGTTTACCATATTAGTATTTTTTGCATCATTAATTGTTTTCCATAACATTCCTGTTATTGTTGTACTTCTCTTCATTTTCTCTTTAACTTCCCATCTTTTCCGAGTTTTGTCTGATTGACAGGAACATGTAGAGAAGGGACTGAGTATATTACCTCACAGTTGCAGCAGCTGATGAATAAATGCTTTTCACAGCAAAGAAGCTTAGCTCCAAATACACCTTCTGGGAAATGGAAAGCTCTCCTGCAGCACATATGTTGTGTGAGTGCAAGACAGAAGAGGAGGGGGAGGTGACATGTTACAAGTTCATCACTACAGGCTTTGCAGGGTACTTATAGCTAAATACGCATCAACTTGAGTTTTGAACAGGACACGAGATCTTTTGTCTCTAAATCTCTCTGTGCATCTGTTCCAATTCACTCCTAACTGTTGAATTATACCCATTGAAAGTGCATTAAATAGAAAGATAGTAAAATTTGAGAACAGAGCATCTTTGACCCTTGAATGGGAGAAAGGAATGAAGGGAGAGTACATGTTGATCATATAGTAGAAATGAAAACCAAAGTAGCTAAGCATGGATGAGCTACATTGATGCTTTTGAAAGTGTACAGTCTACCACACAAGTTTTTGTTAATTTTTATTTTATTTTCAAAAAGTTGGCCCTACCGCTGGTCTAAATGTATTACTTTTAAAGAAACTCATTTTGATCTCTACGAACTTTTAACTTTTTAATACCTCAAACATTTCTTGGAATATTTTTAACGTATTCTAACCGTTAAATCTCTTTGCATAAAGTCACAAGGACGCTTGTCTAAATGTATTACTTTTGAAGAAACTCATTTTGATCTTTACAAACTTTTAACCTTTAATACCTCCAACATTTCTTGGAATATTTTTAACGTATTCTGACCGTTAAATCTTTTTGCATAAAGTGACACAGATAAAATTTTTAAATAATATTTATTTTTTTGTACACATGATTTTTGCAATGAGTCTCATCAGTTAATAATTTCACTTTTATACAAAATGCTAAATATGAAAGTATTACACATACACTATATAAACTAACAACAACATAACCTTACCCAAGCATTGAAAACTATTATACTAAAAAAAATTAAAAAATCAAAATCAAAACAATTAAAAAAATCATATGAAATTTGCCATTGACATTTTGGTAATTATGATAAATTAATATAAATAGGTCACATTGAATATTTGAAGTTCCTATATAACATTAGTCAAGCAGTAATTTCTTCATTATCATTTCTAATTAGAGGTAAACATACCGTTAAAGATTTAAACTAACGACAATAAACATGCTCTTTTACAACTTAAGTGAGCGTGCATGTAGTCATCCACCCAAAAAGTGAGCATGTAGTCTTTCTCCTCACAAAACAAAAATTATTGTCGACATATCTTGAGTGGCCAATTTAAAAGGTGCGTATCATATGTCCTAAACAAATATACTATAATTTTCCAAGCACTCACAATAATGAAGAAATTATGCAACATTATATGCTATAATGTGTATAGCTTGGGCTTCCCCTTTGGAACCTTAATTCAGAATGTGGCCAAATTTCAAGTGACAAAATACAAAAGAATACTTTCGGCAGCAATTGCATTCAACATATAAAAGCACATCCTATTATTTAAATTGTTAAAATAAACTAAATGTTCTATTTAATAGAGAAGGAAGATCAACCTCCAGAATTTTGTTTCATAGCATTTTCAACTCCAAGTTGTAGTAAGTTCAAGACCTACCCTTCTACAGCAACCAAAGAAACCTACTTCATCTTCTGAAGTCCTGGGTTCATTGCTTCTGTATAAATCTCATCGGAATTCAATCATAAAAATAAAAATAAAAATAAAAGAAAAAAAGAAAAACAAAAAAGCGTAAGGCCAAAGCCAGAGCCATTTGGCTCTAACATAACAAAAAAGAAAAGAAAGGAATACCTGTTCACCACTCAGCTCTACCAAAAGTTATGTGGTCAGCTAAACTAAAGAAATTCATATATTTCTTCACTACAGCATCACATTTCAACTTAGGTCTTCTCCTCTACCTCGCATCATCCATATTTATAGTTATCCTATCACTCTTTCTAACCATTGCATCTATAGTTTTTCATTGCACATGATCGAACTATCCTAACATGTTCTCTCCCAGCTTATTGAAGGTGTTACTCCTACCATTTCACAAATATATTAATTTTTAATTCTAACTTTTCTAATCTTATCACACATCCATGTAAGCATTCTCGTCCTAGCTACACTCATTTTATAAACATGTTATTTTTTCGTTGCCCAACAATCTGTCCCATAAAGCATCTTTGGCCTCATAGCAGTTCTATAAAATTTTCCTTTCAATTTAGTTGGTATTCGACGTTATATGGCCCACTAGCTCACCAAATTCTATCACCTGCAAGAAGCACAATTAGTTTTCTTCAATGTGTCATCCTTCAAAAATTCTGTTTTGTTACATGCATAGCTCTGTCACAATTCACTCAACTAAAACCAAGAGAAGACTCATAAACAATCTATATAGGATAGAGTTTTGAAGCTTAAATTCCCGCAACTAAATTACAAGCATTACTACAATGAAATTAGTGGATAAACAGTAACAAGTCTTTTTCTAATCCAATTACAACAATAAACACAAGCAACTACAATAAACAGTGATTTCAGAGGAGGTAAGACAGTGAAAATACCAAATGGAGATTAATAATGAAATATTTTGGCCCAAGTTCTAAAAATCTATCACATTATTTATTTTCAACATAGAAAGTAATCCAATACCTACATTGAAGACAGTCATTGGTACTCAAACCCTATTACCTTGATTGACAGAAAAATCAATGGAGAGTAAATCATCATCAACAAACAAACCCTAGACAGAGAGAGATGGAGAAAAGAGAGGGGAAGAGGGAAGGGGCACGGACCGTGAAAGGTGCAAATACAAATTCTGTCCTCACGTTTGAGAAATTGCTTCTCATCTCTTACACTGTGTTTGGATTGAGGGATTTGGAGAGAAAAGAAAGAAATAGAGAGAAATGTATTTCTCTTCTTTGTTTGGTTATCTTAAGTAGAGAGAAATGGGGAGAAATAGAAAGAAATGGAGAGAAACTCATTTCTCTCATAACCCTTATTTTCAATCTTCCCAAAAGTGGAGAGATTGGGAGAGAAAAGAAACTCACAAATGTTTATATTTTCATAATATCAATTTTACCCCTATAAAAATAAAAGAAATAAAATGATTGAAAATATAAAAAGGTTATTTTGGTAATATAACATAAAATAATTTCTTTTCTTTTCTCTTAATGAAATCTAACCAAACAAGAAGGAGAAAAATCACAATCATTTCTTTTCTTTTATTTCTTACTTATCCAAACAAAAAGGAGAGAAATTACAATCATTTCTTTTCTTTTCTCTTATTACTTAAATAATCATTTCTTTTCTTTTCTCTCTTAAGTTACCAAACATAGTGTTAAGGTTTCCGATCAATAACAAATGATCCCTTCATTAGGCTCAGTTTGGTAAGATTGATAATACAGTAGAGTGAAAGAATAAACAAAATAACTTTTTTTTTTTTTTATGTGTTTGTTTAGATAGAGAGTCCTAGAAAATAATGAAAACTAAAATTTTATGTAAAACTCAAATTAATTTGTTAGTTAAACTAATAATTTCTTATAAAATATGCAAGAAAATTTATTTTTTTCACAAATTTTGACAAAATTTATTTTGTTTTCCTTTTTATCCATATTTCTCTCCACAATTCTTTATTATGCAGTGATTATATTTTTTTTCCATCATTTTTTTATAAAAATTTTCATCGATTTAAATCCATGTAAGAAAATAAATTTTTATTTATTTTTCCTTTCTTTCACTTCACTTTCTATCATTTTCATTTTCTATCTTCCACTTTTTTTCTAAATAAACATAGCCTTATAAGTTGTTAGGTCAAACTAACTAAGGGTATGTTTGTTTGGACGGATTGGATAAGGGGATTGTAATTCATCAGACTATTAGTCCTGGGATACATTGTCCCCGGACTATTTGGTTGGACTGGATTTGTATCCAATGTTTGTTTAGTCATGGGATTAGATGTCTGGATTGGACTATTTTTAATGAATCCAATGTTTGTCTAGTATATTATGGAAAAAGATAAATGCTCAAATTACTATTTTATCCTTTTCAATTATTTACTAAGTAATAGCAATATTAAACGTAGCTTTAATATTTTAATTATTTTTAGTTAGATTAAATAAAAATTTATTTTATTTTATTTTTTGCACAATTAAATAAATTTATTTTTCAAAAATTAAATAATTAAATAAAAATAAAAATATATGTTATTTTTAATTACAATTTTAAATAAATTTATTTTAAATAATAATAATAATTAAATAATTAAATAAATAAAACATCTATTAAAATTTAAGTAATGAAATTAATAAAATATAAACAAAATTTTAAAATAAAACATCAATAAAATATCTATAAAAAAAAATATTTTAAAAAATTAAATAAATAAAATTAAATAAAATTATTTTATTTTAAAACTGAGACATTTTAATTTTTTTGAATTTTACTAAATATAATACATAATTAAATACTAGAGGGCAAAAATATAATTTCATTGTCTAATCCCATGGGATGAATTATCCCATGATTTCTATCTCACCCCCCCATGGGATAGGATAGTCTCATATTTGTGGGACTAATAGTCCGGAACAAAATTTTTCAAACAAACAATGGACTATTAGTCCGGTGGAACTAATAATCCAATCCCACACCCTAATCCTTCAAAACAAACACACCCTAAGTGGGGTTGGCCTTGGCTTGAGTTTGGGGTTTAGGAGTCTGCTCCCTCTAAGTCTCAGATTTGATTCTCCCAACTAACATAAAACCCTTGAGGCCATGGACCACAAGAAACCTATTTCAAAAGGTTTGTTCAGACGGTAGAGACTTTAGTTTAGTATATAAAAATTGGCCCAAGATAGCCTACAAAAATAAATAAATAAATTATTTTAAATATGACTTATAAGTTAATTTTTTTACTTATTACAAAAAGACGTACAGCAAAAATAGAGAGGTGATATTATAAAAATAAGTCAATAAATAACTCATTTATGGTAATATTGTCAAACCAAGCCAGAATGTAGGACAGAAACAACAGCAACAACAAAAATCATAAATACTTATATTAATATTTATAAAGTTAAACATTTTATTTTATTTTTTCTTTTTCCTATTTTACTTTTTTTGAAACTCCATTTTCTTTGATTTAAAGAACGTATCTCCAAGCCTCAAAAAATTTTGCCTTCAGTAGAGTTTTATAGATATGATTTGAGAGTATAAGTTGTATTTTGAGTTTGAGAGTTTTAGAATTATGATTTGAGTGTGAAAAATTTGTTTGGTGAAGAGTTTTGAAAAGAGTTTTGAATTGAGTGGGGAAGTTTTAATGTGACATATGATATTTGATATAAAAACTTACAACTTATAATCAAACATACAACTCAAAATTCTATTAAAACACATAAAAAAATATTTAAAAATTTCGAAAATATTTTTTTTCGAATATATAAAAATTAACATATGTCAATTGAAAAAAAAAATTCACTATTCCGGTCAACCGGTGGGACGACCGATTAGGTCAAATTTGAAAAAAAAAAATCGAAAATCGCACCTGAGACAGAGTGCTTTGTGCAGAGTTTTGGAAACATGATTTCAGAACACGTTTCAAGCATCATACTTGAATCAAGGTATAGAACCATGGTTTGAAAACACAACCAAACATAATTTTTTGTCACGGTGGAGTGGTTTATAAGTTAATTTTTTTTTTTTTTGTTTATTAGGAAAAGAAGTATAAAAATTAAAGGATAAAATGACTTAAATAAGTCAAAAAATTAATAAAACGACTTATAAGTCACTTTTTAAAAAGGACAAATAAATTGAAAATTTTTATTAAAAAAATTACTAATATTGTAAATTGTCAAAATACGAGTAATAATTTAACGTTAAAAATTGTAAAAAAAGTTTTGACGAATGAGGTACAAGTGAAGTGAATTAATAGTAAAAAATAAATATAAAATTTTCATCAGTATCCTAGTTATTGTGGTAATTGCTCAGTTTGTGTTCAATAGTTATTTTATGCAATTTATACCCCTACAAAAGAAAGATAATTAGGGAGTTTTGACTAGAGCTCCTTCGTTACAAGTTTCTACTAGTCCAACGGTCTAAATAAAAAAACTTCTTAGATTCAATCCTCTATTTTTTTTAAGACCATATTATCCCTTCCCAAAAGAAATGTTGTCCCTTTTTTAATTACATCCTACAGACATTTTTAGAATTATTAGAAAATTTTAAAATTCAATAAATTTTTGTCTAGATCTTCGTTTTATGTAAAATTTGATTTTGTTTTCTTTTTAATTATCTCATCAAGATCTATCAAACAAAACTAAGTAATAAATATGAAATTTTGAATAAATAAAAAAAAATTACAAAATTTCTCTCTATGTTGCTATTAAGAAACAAAAATTTCAAAATTTATGACTAATTTGAAAATTTGAGTACCTAATTTCGAATGAGGGTTAAAATTTCAAATAAAAAGTTAGTACAATTTCAATTCAGTTATCAAAATTTTCTAAAAATAGAGAAATTTCTTTGTTTTTGGTACATAGAGAAATTTATCTACTTTGTGGCTAAAAAGGCAAAATTAATTGCCAAAGGCCACCATTCTCTAATAAATCATTTCAAACAACTCAAACAAGGTAAAAAAAATGTGTGTAAAAGAAAGGTTTCCTAAATATAGTCGTCCATAATTTCATACTCTAAGGGCATGTTTGATTGGATGGATTGGAGCATGGATTGAGATTATTAATCCGTAGACCCAATTATCCTATGTTTGTTTTAACATTTTAGTTTGGGATTATTAATCCAATGGATAATTAATACAAATTAATTATCCATTAAATTTGTAGGATTATTAGTAATGGGGTAGGGGTGAGATTATTAATCCAATGGATATTAATCTAATTGGACAGTGAATACCACACTAATTTAATAGGATTATTAATACTTCACTATTAGTCTTGTGAATCAAACATGACCTAAATTCTAACTATATTACCTTCATTGTTATTGCTTGAGAGCATACATATGTTTAAATTCCAAAATTATTCTAAACAACAGGAGAAAAAAAAAGAAAGAAAGAAAAAGTTGCATTCAGCTTGTTTGGTTTCGTTTTCTGAAAATAGTCTTCAGAAAATTTTACTTTCTTGTTTTTCGTATTTTTTTGTTTTTATTGAATTTTTTTAATATTTTAAGCAATTTTTTAAAATTTTTAGACACACTTTACATAAATACAAAAAAAGTATAATTTTTGTAAAAAAATCTTTTAAAAATTTAATAAATACCAAAAATACAAAAAAAACAAAACAAAAATTTAGTATGTTTTTCGTATTTTTATGTATTTATTAATTTTTTAAAATATTTTTTCACAAATTTTTACTTTTTTGATACGTCTAAATAAGGTACATCTAAAAAAGTAAAAAAATGCTTAAAATTTTAAAAATATTCACTAAAAATAAAAAAAAAAACACTAAAAATAAAAAACTCAATTTCTAAAAAACTTAATCCAAAAAATTCAAACCAAACACACTGATTACTTTTTAAGGATTGTTGCATTTATAGTCTTCTTTATGCAACTAAGACTTTTGTGTACTAAAAATTTTAGTTTTGTGCTATTTTTTACAAAACATTTAATTGTTGGTATAATAAATTTAGGAGAAATTACAACCCAAAAATAAATAAATAAATAAATAAAACACAAAGTTTAAGTATTGTAACAAAATAAATTCTGAGTTTTTTATTTTGTCAGTCATTAAACTTAATGAAAAAGAAGATATTTTATATATTTTATATATACGTATATTGAGTTTAATAACTAAATATTATTTTTCTATTATTTTATTTAACGAAAATAAGCAAATGATTTAAATTGAAAACAAATTAAAAAATTATAACTTAAATTTATTAAATTAAAAATTCAGAATTTATTTTCTTATAAGTGTCAAATTTTAGAATTTTTTTTAATTGTCCCAAAATTTTAAGTTATTTATTAATTGAAATGAATATACTTGCCTATTCCATGATTGTGCCTCTCAATTTTGTCTTACTCTTTTTGTCTCAATATCAGATATTAAAGAATGTGGACACATTTTCAAAAAAACAAAAGTCTAGTCACTTTTTTTTTTTTGATTATTTTTTGTTAGTAATATTACAAATTCAAACTTAATTATTCAGAAATTATTCAAATTATCAACTTGTAATTCAAATTTATTCTACATATGAATCCTACACTACACAAATTTAATTTCCACCACACAAATACTCACTCAAAAATTTCTAGATAAATATCTCTAAATTTTTAAACTTTTCCTATTTATATTGATATATACGTCTTAAGCATGTTCATAGCGAAAATATCAATACAAATAGGAAAAGTTTAAAAATGCAGAGATATCTGTCTATCTATCTATCAACTTGAGCTTTGGTCAGACAAATACTCTAACACCATACTAATATAAAACTCACATGTTGCATTGGCATTATTTAAAGCAAAATATTATAGAGAGTCTTAAGAGTTGTCATTAGTCTTATAAAATGTGTAAAAAATACATAAATATATGAAAAAAATATTAAAATTTGTAAAAGTGTATGAAGATCATAAATATTTTGTTTTTATTTGTTTCCTATTAACGATCATTAAGACTGTCATTAATATGACCCTTATATAAATAGTTTTTTATTTATTAGTCCTTACGCTTGTTATTATTGAGATCATGGACCATGTTAGTTTAATTTTAGACTATGAGATCAAGTAACTATTGAGCTTAATTAACCTTTAAAATCCTTAAACTTGATTATTTGACTTTTTACATTTGGTTAATTATATTTTGTACTATTGCTACTGAGTTATGCACGTCTGAATGCATAAATTATCGTTTGAGCAAAGTTATTTTTGTAATTGATTTGTCAAAGCATTTATCATTCAAATGCAAGGCTATTCATTTGGATGTTGTGATTATTTTTTAGACAAAATTAAGCACTTCTTTAAAATTTCTATAAACTTGTATTTTTATTTTTTAAAAAGGACTATTATACACTTGAGTGTACAAATAAAATTTTTGGTGTTATTCAAATGCTCCCACTATCCATTTTTTCTTAACAATATTAAAATTTTAAAATTTAACTGGTTTATCTTCAAAAATGAAACAAGTTTTATACCAAATTAATAACAAAACCATACTCAAATAATTAATTTTATAATACATATAGAGTTAACAAGTCAAACTTAAAATATTAACATACTCTAAAATAAGTTAAAAGATAATTTAAGCCTATTTTGAGAAGTAAAAAGAAGTTAATATTTTAGCCTTTTTTTATATTTTTAAAAAAATTATGTAAAAAAAAAAATAGAGAAATGATATAAGCCTAATAAACCAATAAACTCGCTTTTTTTTTTTTCTTTTTTTTTTTATTAATTGTCAAAATAGACCTTAAATATATAACAAGTTAATTTATAATCGGTTTCAGATGTCCTAAAAATGTCAATTTTTTGTTAAATAAGTAAAATAAAAAATAAAATAAAAAAGTACACTTATCATAAGTTAAAAAAATAAAAAAACCATTCAACTTTTTATAAATTAAAAAAAAAAACAAACAATACCAACCAACAAACAATATCACTCAACTTTTCAAACGCATAATTTTATTAAAATTTTACAATATTTTTTTTATTTCTTTTAAAATGGAAAATTACATTTACCGTCCTTATAATTTGAAATTCATGTTATTTTAGTCTATAATTTTTCAATTTTGACATATTTGATTCTGAATTTTTAATCTTATTTTAAATAAAAACAATTGAAAATATCATTACACAATTTGAAAATAATCATTCAAAAACATAATAAAAATTAATTTAATAACTAAATAAATATTTAAAAATTTTATTAATTTTACATAATTTTATCTTTAGTGGATAGAAATAATTTTTAAAATTTTAAAATAATTTTTCATATTTATTTTTATCAAATTAATTTATATTTTATCAAATTAACAATATTACCCATAAAATTAAGTAATAATATCTCAAATTATCCTTATTTAAAATAAAATTTTAAAATTTAAAATCAAATATGTCACCATTAAAAAATTAATAATCAAAGTAAAACAAAACCCAAACTATAAAAATCATTAACCTAATTCATCCTTTAAAAAAAAAAAAAAAAAAAAAAAAAAAAAAGGCCTCCTATTTTAAATAAAAGATCAAATCCGTGATTTCATCTTCCAATGGTGTATATATATGCATAAAATAAAAGTTGAACTATGCTGTTAAGCCTTTTATTTTGATAATTTGAATCATTAATTGTATAAAATTCATTGAATATTGCATCCTTATAAAAAAAAATTACATTAATCAGATATTGATAATTACTTAATCGGATTAAATTTTGTCAATAATTTATTTTAAAAATTATATTTATCGTTGATAGAAATATGATTCGATATCGATATCCGATTAATGTAATTTTTTACAAAAATAAAATACTTAACAAATTTTACACATTAAATATTTTAAATCATCAAAATAAAACTCTTGATAATTCCCTACAAAACAGCACGCTTCAACCCGATCTCGGACTGAAAGCCTGCCCGTAAAATAAAAATTAATTAGAAGCATTGCATGAGGATTAAAACCTACAACCTCATTAAACAAACATAATTATTATAAAAAAATAATAATAATAAAAAAGGAACTGATTTTATCAGACAGAATGATTGTAATTTGTATCCCACTAGTTTCCCAACCATTTACTGTTTCAAGTTGAAGTCAAAAAAAAAAAAAAAAGGGAAGGAAAATGAACAAGAATTAAATAAACAAAAACAAAAAGAGCAACACTCTGTGACAGAGCATCTATCTGAGCCGCCAAAGCTGGTTTTATCTACGGGGCAAAAACGCATCGTTTTGTAAGGCTACACTACACTAGTGCAAGGACAATTCAGTTCCAAACTCAACCTCACACGTGTCCTCCGATGAACCGTCGATCCCCTCTTCCCCAGTCTTCACCAACCCTTCTCCAGCCGAGAGTCAGCTCCAACTCAACATCGCTACAATCCGGCTTAACCGCCGCCAGAGACGCCTCCACCGTCTCCACCGACATACTATCACCATCACCGCTCTCTCCTCCGTGACTTGGTGGCTCCTCCTGGTGACTCACCACCGAGTCATGACTCGCCGACTCTTTTTTATTCGACCAGCTCCACATGACCTGAGCCGCTTCATCAACAGACGGCTCCACTTCCACCTTCGGCTTCCCAGCAGCGCGCTTGAACCGGCTCCGACACTTCACCTTGTGCAGATCACGAGAAGCAGCCGAGCTCTCATCTTTGAACACGTGTCGGATATCGCAGGCCTTAAGAGGAGGACTCATGGTGCTCAATTCGCAGTCCGGAGAGAGTTGCACGATCGGCGAGCCGTGTAGAACGGCCTCGACGGCGGCGTGGCAGAGGTGCCAGTTTCCGGACCAGAGCAAGCCAGCCGCGCCGTAGATCGGGTTCACGATACGCCCACATGCTTCATATAGTAATGATCTAAAAATCGCTGTAATTCCAATACAAATCTCTGGGTTATTTTTTAAACGTAATTTGAATAGTGAAATTGAGAAAACTGAGAAGTGGAATTGGGAAATTACCGGGACGGAGGTGATCGGAGCCAGCATTGATGAGGTTTTGGAGGCCGGCACGGCCGTAGAACTTGGCGAGGAAGACGGTGGCGTTGGCTTGGGATTCGGGGGTTTTGATCCATTGTAGGCAGGGTCTTATGGTGCAGTTATCGCTGCAGCCTTTGCGAAGAACTCTGCATCCATTACAGCTTACTCGCATGGCGGCTTCTACTATGCTTAACACTTTCTAGAGAGAGAGAGAGAGAAAGAGAGGATTTTGGGTTTGGGTTTGGGGAGAGGAGGGGGAGGAGAGGAGAGGAGAGGAGATTTATATAAGGGGAGATGTTTTCATTTCAGGACATGGGTTTGGAAGAGGAAGCGCAGTGGTTTCCCAGAGAGTGGTGGTGTGGGCAAGGCTGGTTTCTTCACTCTTGCCCCTTTATATTTGGGAAAGTTCATGTATGCATGGTGACATCTTCAATTTACCCTTGCATTCTATAAAATATTATTATTTTTCTTTTTTTATAGCAATAAATCAATCACCCAATCAGATACGAGTAAGCCATGAATAGATTAAATTTTATAAGATTCGTCCATATTTATCATCTTTTCAATTTTAAAGTTACAATAAAAGATCACTATTACATTATCTAACTATTTATTACATATATTTTTAAATTTAATATAACAAATTTTCATCATTATTTCACAACAATTAGATGATACAATAAAAATCTTCTATTACAACCTTCTTAAAATACATCCATCCGTTAGTTTTTGAATTTTTAAACTTTTTATTTTAATAAATTGCATTGACCTACAATATACACTATTTATCATATATACTCATAAATTATGTCAATTTTTTTTAATTAAGATCAATTTTCTTCTTTATTATAAATTTATTTTAATTATGACTTATGAGATATTTGATTTTGACTTATGAAATATTTAGTTATGACTTATGTATTATTTGGTTATAATTTTTTCTTATTATAACTTAAAAAATATAAAATTATATCATTTTTTTATTTAAGCCTCATTTGGGAACATGCTATTTTAGTAACTTTTTGACTTTTTACGAAAAGATGTACAGAAAAGTAGAGAGGTGATGTGACTAGTTTTAGTTGGCTTTTTGACTTTTTGGCTAAAATAGCCACTCCCCAAACAAGGCTTTAATTATAAAGTATAGGTATATACCCTTTAAGGGGTACAACACTGATTCAGTGCTCTAAAATAATAACACTAATGCCAGTTCTAATGAGCTAGCAGTGTAAGAAAAAAATAAAAAATAAAAAATAAAAACCAAAGTATCATATCAGTGTTGAAATCTACATAGTACCATATCATTAGTGATGTATTAATAGTGTTGAATTAGTGATATGAAGTATTTTTCTTAAAAGGTACACCATAATCGTTCCCATAGGAAGAAAGATGCATTTTTATGAAGAAATGAATGGGGGTATTTTGGTCTTTTAGAACATGGTAAATATGGGTGAAATTGAAGGGCTGCTGAAGAAAAGGTGAGGAAAGACATGCAAGTGAGTACAAAGGAACAACGCCACGCAGGAAACACGTGTCAAGAGGTCCAGTGATCAGAGTCTTGGCGGCTCGCCACATACCAAGGGGCACACCCCCCAAAACCATGCATTTCTTTTTTCCACGCGCCAATGGCATTTGAGTTACACTTACTAATGACCAAAACAAAAAACAAAAAGCCACATTCGAAAATCTATATACTATATATTAAGCAGAATGGGTTTTTAACTTCAAGTCTTATGGGAGTTCCAATCTCTTAATTTAAATTTCTTAATTTTTTAATTTAAAAAAAAAAATTAGCATTTATTAATTTCTCCCAACCCCCAAGTCTTACTTTCATAATAACACTTTAATGCATTAAGAACAAGTATAAAAAAAAATTCTTTGAAATTCAACATATATAAATTTCTTGAAAAGTCCCAACACATATGATTATTATCCCTCATAATAACACTTTAATGCATTAAGGACAAGTATAAAAAAATTTCTTAAAAAGTCCAACACATATAATTATTATCAAAATATTAAACTTTAATATAATATAATAAAAAAAACATTTAATTTCTTAAAAAATCTAACAGATATGATTATTATCAAAATATTAAACTTTAATATAATATAAAAAAAAAGAAGACATTTTTTTTTAAAAAAAAAAGACATTTTTTTTTAAAAAAAAAAGACATTTAAAAATCACAATTTACATATATAGATAACTAGCTTATCACCCGTGCTATGCACGGAATAATTATAGATATTTATATTTGTTTTAGATTTTTTTTTAATATATAAATTATGTTTTTTCAAGATTTTTTATAAAAATAATTTAACAATCTTATCACTAATCATAGTGTATGAGAGAAGTTGAAAAGGGTACTGCAGTAACTATACACAGATTGTATCTGTATGAGGGGATTTTAAATGCTGATCAAGGGATTTTGACCAAATCAATAAATGCACGCATGTGGAAAGACATGTGGATTAAAAAAAATTAATAAATGCTGATCAGGAAATTTTAACCAAATCAATAAATGCTGAGTGTTTTTTTTTTTTAATAAAAAATTTAAAAAATTCAGATTGGGATTATTTAGAGCCATTGAACAAACTGCAATCACATTTTTCTTTTTGTGAGTTAACTTCAATCATATTAAAAAATCAAATTATAAACAAAAGAAGATAACTTCAATTATACAAATCACAATTTTTTTAATACTATCTAACTACAATGACATTTTTCTCATAATAAAAAAAATAATTGAAAAAAATAACCATTAAAATAGTAAATAAAAATATTATTTAGAACCATTGAACAAACTACAATCACATTTTTCTTTTTGTGAGTATTTATGTTTATCTAACTTCAATCATATTAAAAAATAAAATTATAAATAAAATGAGATAATTCCAATCATACAAATCACAATTTTTTTAATGCTATCTAATCATCATCAATAATTTAAAAAACACAATAATTTATTTTTAAAAAAACATAGTGAGTTAAAAAGATCAATCACAATTTATTTTTTTGGTCAAAATACAATCTAATCATCATCAATAATTGGTACATTATGTGACCCTAATGAGTACAATCCATTTTGTTTTTCAAAAAACACAGTGAGTTAAAAATCAAATCACAAATTAAGTGAATTGATAGTTAAAAAAACACAATAATTTTTTTTCAAAAAACACAATGCGTTAAAAAAATAATTACAATTTTTTTTCAAAATACAATCTAATCATTATCAATAATTGGTACTTTAAAAATCAAATCAGAAAAAATCAAATCAAATCACAAATATTTTTATGCTATCTAACTATAATCATATTTTTTCATAAATAATTGTAAAGAAAAACCATTAAAACAGTAAATAAAAGATTAAATCACATTAAAAAAAAAAAGAACCATTGAACAAACTACAATCACATCACATTTTTCCCATAATAAGAAAATAAATAAATGAAAAAAAGAACCATTGACTAACTATAATCACATTAAAAAAATATATATTGAACTAACTACAATCACATTTTTTCCTTTATGAGTGTTTATATTTATCTAACTTCAATCATATTAAAATAAACTTAAAATAGTAAATAAAAAGATTAAATAACATTAAAAAAAAAAACCATTGAACTAAGTACAACAATCATATTAAAAAAAAGAGCCATTGAACAAATTACAATCACATCACATTACAATCAAATTTTTTTCTTTGTGAATGTTTATGTTTATTTAATTTCAATCATATTAAAAAATAAAATTAAAATAGTAAACAAAAAGATTAAATAACATTAAAAAAAAAAACCATTGAACTAACTACAACAATCATATTAAAAAAAAGAGCCATTGAACAAATTACAATCACATCACATTTTTCCCATAATAAAATAAATAAATGAAAAAAAAGAACTATTAAACTAACTACAATCACATTAAAAAAAAAAAAGAATCATTCAACTAATTATAATCACATTTTTCTCTTTGAGAGGGTTTATATTTATCTAACTTTAATCATATTAAAAAAATCAAATTATAGTTTTTTATTCGCTAGACAAATCACAAATATTTTTATGCGCTATCTAACAACAATATTTAAACAGTAAACAAAAGGAAAAGTCAAGAAAACAAAAAGAAGACTTACTGTTTGCATACGTGGTCACTAAAGTTGAAAGTGTAGAAGTGAGAAGTTAAGCAGGAGAAAACAAAAAGGAGACTCACTATTTGCAATAGGTATGTGAAAAGTTAAAAAGAGTGTGTGTATTGGAAAAGTTAAAAAGATTTGGAAGAATTTAATAAGTGCTAATTTTTTTAAAAAAAAAATCAAAAAAATTAAGAAATTAAGGTTCAGATATTGGAACTCACACAAAACTTGTGGGTTAGAGATAGATATAGATATAGATATTTATATTTTTTTAAATTTTTTTTAATATACAAATTATTTGTTTTGGAAAAGGTAGTGCAGTAATTATAAGATGAGTCAAAAAATCTTGTGGGTTGAGAAAAGTTAATAAATGCTGAGGTTAATTTTTTTTTTTTAAAACAAAAAATTAAAAAATTAGGATTGCCATATTGGAGCTCCCACAGGCCTTGAGGGTTAGAAACCCCCTTTACTTAATATATAGTATAAATTGTAAATACAATCTGTGCATATTACTGGTCATATGCTAGTTCACATTATAAGAAAAGGGGGAAAAAATAAGGAGAAATTAATGAAATATCATTTTTTAATTTTTGCTTATAGTATTATTCTATTTTTTATTATCAATTAAGATTCTTTAATAATAATTTTATTTTTTTATTTCAAAATATTAATCTCTTATTTTATTTTTTATTCTTCTAAAATATTAGTTCCTTTTAAAAAATTAAAGAATAAATTAATATAAATTTATTATTTTATCCTTCTTTTAAATCTATATAACATGGCAAGATAGATTTTGAATTTGTCCTAAACACATTTGTCCTATTAAGATATTTGAACGATTAAAATTCATTTATGTTTAGGATGGACTGTAAAGATGAGACTCTTCTCTCAAACTCTACTTCAACTTCCCGCACATCTATCATTTCTATTTTTTCTCTCAAGTCTCACTTCACTTTCTCAAATTTCAAATTTCAAAACACATTTACTCACTTTCTTCCCCCAAAAAGAGAGACCTCGTTCACCTCTCATTCTCTCTATAAACTCTCATCTCTTTGTCTCTCAGCCTTACTTTTCAATTTTTAAATTTCAAAACACCTTCTCTCTCTCTCTCTCTCTCTCTCTCTTTCGTCTCTCAGCCTCGCTACACACCACACCACCGGCACAACTCTCTCCGACGACAACACATCTGTTTCCAATGACTCTCTCGTGACCCAGCCATGGTGTTGCTCATCACCTCCTCCAATCATCACCACCACTGCTACTCAACGCCACCTCCTCCAATCATCGCCACCGCTGCTAGTCATCATTGCCATTGCTATGCCATAACAACTCCGTGACTATTCACCACTATTACTTTTGGGGACACATTCACCCATACACACATATATCTGCGTATATATATATATATATACATACATAAGTAAAATATATCAAACAAGATTAGACAATTTTTTCAGTTCATCTATCTTGCTGGAAAAATGTTTTTTGAAAACAAAAAAAATAAGTAAAGAGAAGAAATTCTTTTTAAAAATACTATCAAATAGTCTGGTAAGACGTCTAATGTTTTATGTTTGAAGGAGAAAGAGAAGATTCCGACGATGGTTCGTCCACCCGGGGGCACTCCGACGATCAAGTCAGTATATTTCTCAAAGATAATCAATAGTGCTAATCTCACTGTTCATAATATAAATTGCGTACCTTAGATCCATCGGGGGTGCCTTTCTTTTATAGTTAACTCAGTCCTAGTCCCACTAAAAGCCTAGCTTCAATGGATTCCTGTTTAGTGCTTACTTTGGACTCTTCAAGAGATAAGGATAGACTCCCTAAGAGTGTTATCCTTATCCATCCTGAAGTCCTTCTTTATTTCCAGGACTCTTGTCCCTTATCCGTCTATCTCGGATTCCGATATCTTCGGAGATAACTTCGGCCTCTCCGAGATCACCTCGGCGTTATGACCAAGACACGTGGCACCTCAGCTGACACGTCGGCGTCACCTTGCCACGTGTTGGTACTCAGAAAATATATCCCCACAACTGCCCCCTAGATTCTATTACCTCGGCATTCTGAGGTGATGGAACCTATATCGGTACTTAGTGCCAGTACATTGGCTTAAGCCGAAATCATCATCATAGGCCGACGTATCTTCTTAAAGATCAAGAATTCCAATAGCTTCTTCATGCGTATGAGCTGTTATACATAACAACTCAACCGTTTAAGCCACGTGCCTTCCCTTTACTGGATCGTACCTGTTACGCGCTTATAAGTCGTCTCGCGCCTATATGCGCCGTCTGACAAATTCACTTTTCTAGGCTCATTAATTTTGCTTTGCCGCCGTTTTAAGTTTTAGCAAAACTTTTTTCTCCCTTTCGTCTTTTTACTTTTCATCGTCTTTATTCAAACTCTTTCTCTCTCTCTAGCTTTTCTTTAATCCTCCACTGTTCTAAGCTCTGAAGCTCTACTGCCACCGCTGTTTCACTTCTTCCGGCGAAGTTCTTGCCAATCTGTTCCACTGCCACCGTTCTTCTGACTTCGGCGATCTTAAGTATCGGCTTCTTTTTTCTGGTAAGTCACCATTCCTTCTGGTTTTAATTCTTGTTGTGCTCCTAGAAATTTTGTTTCATCATTAGTCGTCATTACCGTTTTACTTAAATATTTGATTCGTGAATCATGTATCTGAGCATGTTTATTTCATAATTTTGCTCTTTGCCCATGTCTTGAACACTCGCACTGTTCACATATCTGTTGATTTCTGCCACTGTTATTGGCCTGATACACTTGTGCAAACTTTTTGTCTTGATTTCTTGATGGCTTCATCACCATTCTTGTTTCTGAAACGGATTCCTGTTTTTCTGTTTTCTAGATTCGTTCCTTCAATCTTCATCTCCATAGTTTTAGGTTTGGGATTTGCTTGTAAAACCTACAATTTGTAGGAAAAACTGAAACGAATTCCTTCTTGATCCATACAAACCCTTATCATAGCATATTTGTAGATTTTTAGCCGAGGTCCTTTTAAACCCTCCAAAAATACTTCTTCCTGAAATCCGATACCTCCATTTAAGCCGACGTTATGGGTATGTGGAAGCATAGAGTAGACACCCCATCCAAATTAGAGTACTTTAGGTGAGAGTTTGACATCCCGGCCGACGTCCATCTGAGGTTGGCTGGGGAGGATGACTCCATCATGCCAACGACTGACTCCATGCCCTTCCCTGTGGTAGCCTTCATTGAGTGCGGACTTCGACTCCCACTCAACACCCTTTTTCGCGAGATACTTCACTACTATAAGTTGAACCCGATGCAACTCGCCATCAATTCTTATCGAGTTATTCATGGTATTATAGCCTTAGCCAAACAAGAAAATGCTAGGATTACCTTAGCCGACATCCAATATTGCTATACCATGTGTGGCCTCAAAAAGGATACGGGCTACGTTTACTACCTTAAGCCGAGGTCCACAGAGTATAAAATCGTAGCCGACCTCCCAGACTCTAACAAGGGGGCTGGAGACGATTACTTCATTACCTCGGGGAACTGGGAGTTTGCTCTAGACGAGGACCTCCATCTCTACCCTCTTCCTCATTCAGTTTTTGTAGAGGGCAGTGGTAAGAGCCATGTGTTCATACTAACTTGTTTTTAGTAGTCTTCAATACTTTGTTCGTTTCTAATGTTTGCTTTTTCTTGCAGCTCTTCCTCAGCCACCAAAGGGCTTCCGTCAATCTTTCTTTCCCAGCAAAGACTTGAGGAAACTCTTGGATTTGCCAGTCCTTAAGCGGAAAGCCCCCCTGCTTCTCAACTTCATCCCCACTTATAAGTCGACTCTTCCCGACGTCCCAAAAAAGAAGAAGAAAAGCCTTTCTCCACCTTCTGCCACAACTCCACAAGTCGCGTCCACATCTCGGACAGACCAAGGATCAACCTCTGATCCAGCTGAGCAGCCGTCAACCTCGACTCCATATCTGATCCCGATATCCCAGCTCCAGCGCCGGCAACGAACCGTTTTCCCTGCCTAGATGGGCCGCCAAAAGGCAGTTGCCAAGGATCTTTTGGCAAACATTCCTACCGACGTTGACGCTCAGCCAACACAAACCCAGCCTCCACCAAAACAAAAACAAAAAAGAATCAAGAGGGCTCAGCCCAAAGCAAAGGTGACTCAGGTTGACACTGAGAATGCTTTGCCAATTTTGAAATTGGCTTCAAGTGAGAAAACCACATCTGCTGCCGAGAAGAGGCCTGCCGAGGCCCAGTCGTCCGAGTCTATCCGATCAAAGAGGCCGAGGTCATCTGCTGCAACCACTTCGGGATCTTTAAAGCATGATGCCCCCTGGGCCCCCCAAATCACGCTGGAAGACAAGCCAGTTATGGCCAGCGATAGTGCCGATGATATTAATGTCGGCGTTGCCTTCAGTACCGCTCTGCTTCTCCCCGACGATCTCGACCGAAACGCCGAGTTAAGCGAGTATGAGAATTATGCTCTGATGCTTCAACGTTCTGTTCAAGTAAGTGCTTTTATTTGGTCATTTTTCTTTCTTTCTTGTACTTAGAAAAATTTTCTAATAACTTTTATTCACTTTCAGGCTATCCAGCATGCCCATTCCTTCTCAGTACAATCTTTTGAGAACCAGGAGAAGCTGGCCGAGAAGAAGAGGGAGATCTCCAGTCTTCAGAAAACTAATAAAAATTTACAATCCAAGATGAAGACTTTGGAAGATCAGGCCGAGGTCACTATCAAGGCCAAGGACGATGCCGAAGAGAAGGTTGGTGCTGCGGAGGCGATAAACAAAGTCCTTCAAGCCCAGCTGAAAGAGGCCAAGGAAAAGATGGCCGAGGCCCAAAAGGAGCTTCAAGACGCCCTAGCTACCAAAGAGGCCGAAGTCAAGGCCGCCGATGAGAAAGCATATGCTGAAGGGGTGGCCGATGTCACGGCGGACTATGAAAAGCAAGTGAATCAGGCATGCAATAAGGGTTTCACCCTTGGTTGGATGTCTCTTCTAAAAAGGCTTGCAGTCCCCGAGGGTTCGCCCCTCAGGAATGCCGACGCTATTCCTCTTCTATTCCCCCTAACTCCAACTCAATCTGATGACGACTCTGAATCTAAAGAGGAGGTTCTGGTGAGGAAGTTCAAGGAAGCTGCTGGGGCCAAGTCCCCTACTCAGAATGAGCAAGTCCTGGACTTAACTCAAGATGAAGAGGATGAGGAGGTTCCTAAGGATGCTGCTGCTCTAGAGGAGGCATCAGCCGACGTGCTTCTTGCCGACAAGAGTCTTGACCAGACCCTTCAGGAGATTGATGCTGAGCTTGCGGCCGAGAAGGTGGTCGAGATGTCCTCCCAGCAGTCCTCCGAGGTCCAAACCCAGCCTGCTAATGATGTTGAAGAATCTTAATTTTGATGTCTTTTTGTTTTGTGCCTTGCACTTTTGTTCTTCTCTTTTTTGGAACAGTTTGTAGAACACTTTGTAAGTTTTTGGCCGACGCGCCTTCTATTGAATGTTAATATAACTTTCCTTCTCTGAATGCTTGTATTACTGCTTTTGCATGATTCTATACTTAGAATATTTAATATACACTTCAACCCTTGTGCAACTTTCTTGGGGTGACACACCTCGGTTATACAAACTGATGATTTATATCGGCAAGAACCCAAGTACTTTTCTTAGCATAACCATGGTTTCCGTTTGTCTAACTTCAACTTGTAAACTTTTCTTAAGTTTCAATAAGTGTTAAACATCATCTCGGTTTAACTTTAACTTGTAAACTTTTCTTAAGTTTCAACAAGTGTTAAACATCATCTTGGTTTGACTTTAACTTGTAAACTTTTCTCAAGTTTCAACAAGTGTTAAACATCATCTCGGTTTAACTTCAACTTGTAAACTTTTCTCAAGTTTCAACAAGTGTTAAATATCATCTCGGTTTAACTTCAACTTGTAAACTTTTTTCAAGTTTGAACAAGTGTTAAACATCATCTCGGTTTAACTTCAACTTGTAAACTTTTCTCAAGTTTCAACAAGTGTTAAACATCATTTCGGTTTAACTTTAACTTGTAAACTTTTCTGAAGTTTCAACAAGTGTTAAATGTCATCTCGGTTTAACTTCAACTTGTAAACTTTTCTCAAGTTTCAACAAATGTTAAACGTCATCTCGGTTTAACTTCAACTTGTAAACTTTTCTCAAGTTTCAACAAGTGTTAAACATGATCTCGGTTTAACTTCAACTTGTAAACTTTTCACAAGTTTCGACAAGTGTTAAACATCATCTCGGTTTAACTTCAACTTGTAAACTTTTCTCAAGTTTCAACAAGTGTTAAACATTATTTTGGTTTAACTTCAACTTGTAAACTTTTCTCAAGTTTCAACAAGTGTTAAACATGATCTCGGTTTAACTTCAACTTATAAAATTTTCTCAAGTTTCAACAAGTGTTATACATGATCTCGGTTTAACTTCAACTTGTAAACTTTTATCAAGTTTCAACAAGTGTTAAACATAATCTCGGTTTAACTTCAACTTGTAAACTTTTCACAAGACGAGGTCACCGATTTGAAATTCCCTTGGGTTGACCTTCTTATTATAAGCTCTGGCAAGCTGCTACTGGTATGCTGCAAGCTATATTGCAGCTCTCTCCCCTATTTCTTCTAGTAGGTCCAGATCTCGGGCTAAGAGTACATTATTAGTCCCGTTCTCTACTCCCTGGGTTCTAATCCCGGGGATGCCGACTTCCAGCGGAATGACAGCTTCTGTGCCATAAGCCATGGCAAATGGGGACTCCCCAGTTGATCTTTTTGGCGTAGTCCGATACGCCCAGAGTACATCAGGCAACTCTTCTTCGGCCAAGCCCAAGCCAAGAAGGAAGAAGCGTTCTTCATCCCCTTGCTAGACATGGATTTTCTTCAGGGCTTCCTGTAGACACCCCGTTTTTGACCGCCCTCAAGACTTGGGCATTACTGATGGTTTGCTCGGTGTTGAGAGATGTGCAGGGCACAGGTTCAGTTTCTTCGACAAGGAGAGAGGCAAACCCTTCAAAACACTTTGTTTAGGGGTTTGGAGTTGAAGAAAAGAGGAAAGGAGGGAGAAAATAGGTTGGAGAAGAAGTTCGCCATGAATCCGGGTAGAAGAAAGTCGAGCGGCCCTCGCTGAATCGGGCTTATTCACCGGCACACTTGGAATTTAGCTATGAGGCCACTACCATTGGAAAGAAGACTTCCAGGGCTTCATTTTTGGTTCAAGAATCTCCTAGAGCCAAGTCCGGGTGGAGGAGATATGATGGGTTGAAGCTGGGCATCATCCCGGTTGGATCGAGTCTGCGCGGCTTCACGGAAAAGGGCATAACTTTTTGCACAGAAGGAATTTTGATGCAAGGTTTGCGCCATTGGAAAGCTAACTTCCGGGGCTTCAATCTGGCCATCCACCGGCACTTTTTGACATTACCGCTACCCACCGGCACTCTATTTAGCCGACCGGCCAGAATAAAGTGCAGGTCGGCAATATATTGTGCCGACCGGCCATTTATTGTGCCGATGACCTCTTTTCATGGCCGATTTGACCCTTTTGACTCTTGCAGCATGGTGCATCCCAGCAGTGCCAGCTGGGATGCACAGAATCAGATCCACGTGCATCCATGTGCCTATTTTGCACCCTTGACCACCTTTTGGCCCTTATTTTGCACCCTTTGCTCAAGGCTTCTTGAGGAAGCCTTGACCCCTTGTCTTGGCTTCCTCAAGAAGCCTACCAGCTGTCCAAGCTTCTTTGATAAGCCAAGACCCTCTTGCACCTCTTGAACCTCCCTCTTTTGCTTAGCCATTAAGTCTTCTTTGCCTATATAAGCACCATTCCTTCTCCTTTGTCTAGGGTTGGAGACTTTGGAACAAAAAACCAGAGAAATATATGTATATCTGATATATACATATACATCCCTCCACCTCTCAATATATCTCTCTCATTCCACCTCCAAACACCCTTGATCTTGGGCTATTTCTTCACCACCACCTAGCACCACCACCACCACTCCATTTCCAGCACATTGGAGGTCATTTGCAGAGGCTAGGAGTTCATTTTCTTGGATCAAAACCTGCTGGTTCATTGGTCTTCAAGGGTAAGTGTCTATTTCCCTCAAACTAGCATTTTCTTGGTTCATATCTAAGCCATAGTTGCATGTATTTTTGAGCTTCGATGTAAACTACAAAGTTGCTTGTTTTGAGCCCTTCTTCAACATTGAAGAAGGGCTCAACACTGTTGGGGGTCTCCATGTAGTACTTACCATTATACCCCCTCTTTGGCCCCCATTTTTGCATGCTTTGTTAGCCTACCATGCTTCTGTTTTTGGGTCTTCGACAGGCCTGAAAAGGGTCTTAGTTTGACCCCCTCTACATGTCTCATGAAGGGTGTTTGGCTGTTTGGTGCATCCTTTTGGTACTTCATGTTATACCCCTTTGTGGGCCTTAATCTTGCATTGCATTTTGAGTATGTGTGCATACTGTTTTGGGACTTGTTATCTACTGTAAATGTTCATATTTTTGGTCCCTATTCAGTGTTGTAGAAGGACATTTTTCTGTTTGAGCATTGTATCTATCACTTGCCTCATTGCCTCCCTTGAGGAGCCATTTTTTTGCATGCCATGTTAGTCCCACTTGTGCTTGCTGTCTTGCCATGCTTTGTACTATGAACATGCTTGTTTTGGGACTGTCTAGTTGCTGTCTTCATACTTCATGTTCATATCTTGCATATTTGGCATAGCTATAGGCCATTTCGGGTGCTAAAATTCATGTTTCGGGACTATTCCGTGCATCGGGTGTACTTTGGCCATGATTCGGGGCTGTTTCGCCCTCATTTAGCTACTGAAATTCCATTAGCATGTTTGCATATCATTTTCCATGCCATTTCATGCCTTTATGCCATTGCCTCGGTTTGCGTGCCCGTGTGCACGCATTTCGAGGCACTTCATTTTCATCTCACGGCCTCTTATGTGAGTGTGGCTGAGGTCCACTCATGTTAGTATAAGTCCCTATTGCATTGCATATGCCATTTTAGTCCCATTGCATTACGTATGCCATCTCCTCGGTTTGCGTGCCCGTACGCACGCATTTCGAGGCATCTCATTTTCATCTCATGGCCGCTGATTTTGGCATGCTTGCGAGTTACCCGTGTTAGTTTAAGACCACCATTGTATGTTTTGTTGCATGCCATACTTGTTAGTTTAGGTTGTGTGCCTAATACATATTGCATGTTTGTATACTTGCCTCTATGTTCATGTTGCATGTTTAGTTCACATGTTTAGGTTGCATTTGGCATGCATGTCTTGCCTCCTGAATCACCATGATAGAGGTTGGGCCTCTTGTTTGTTTGTATGCATTTCATTTGATATCAAAGTTGCTAACTTGGCTTTCGGGCCATCATGCATTGAAATGCGTGATTGATGGCCCGGGGGTCGAGGGCCATGCTCCCTTGAGTCCATTGCATGATAGGGAGTGTGTCCATGCATACATTTGCCTAGAAATTCTATGCTATGCACTGCTGGTTTGCTGTTTGCTGTCAAAACTGTCTCCTGCAGGAATTTAGTGCCGACCGGCACTCTTTAGTGCCGACCGGCAATCTTTTTGTGCCGATAAGCTCCCCAGCAGCCGGTGGCCACCTCAAGCAGCCGGTGGTTATTTCCTCTAGCCGGTGGTGCACTGCAGTGAATTTGGAAGGTGTTCTCTCTGGCAATTTTCCAGGGAGGCAGGACAGTGAAACAGAGGCAATCCGTGCATGGCAGTGTGTTTCCGAGCCAGTCCCGGCGCGCGCTGCATTTGAGCCCTCTTTCCGAGGCGTTTACTGCTTTAATTAACTTATTAATTTGTTAATTAATTTAGTTAATTTGTAATAATTAGCTTATTAGTTAATTTTTTTGTATTATTTTTTTGGTCCCTCCGAGCGAGGGAATTTGTAATAAGTGGTGTGAGTGGGTGCATGTCTTCCAACCCCCATTTCTTTCTCCCTTTTATTTACCTGCTTATGATGGTAGATTAGGGCATTAAATTAGCATACCTTATGCAATGCATGCGTGCATTCATGCATTTGTTTACATACATCGGGCTCGGTACATCATACAAACTGCATCGTACTTTCAATTCCAAATTGAATACGTGATAGTTGTGCATTTCATGTGCCATGCTTAGGATAGCCGAGCCTGTCTAGATTACATTCGTATGCGTTGCATTAGTCACTTAACATAAACTAGGTCATGCATGTTTTGCTAACTGTTTCTTGTTTTGGCACGGAGTACGATGTAAGTTTTATGCTTTAGCATGTCGCATGCGTGTGAATGTTAACATGACAGTATGCACCATGCGGCTAAGTGCTTATGTGATAAACTGCTTGAATGCCTGTGGGTGGAGGTTGGATTGCTTGAGTTGGGAAAACTCATTGAAATCCGTGTTTTAGCCTACTTGCGAGTAGCAATTTCAAACTGTTTTCAAACAACGGATATGCAATGCTTATTTCCAAATTAGGCGATCTAGTCTATACTTGTTTGCTGTGCGCACAAAATAGTAATTCTAGGCTAATAACCGGAATAAGAACGCATAAAGTTTTCAAAATTGGATATCACGGTTAGTAGAGGCCGGTCTTCGGACCGGGCGAAAGGGGGTGCTCATAGCTGACCTTCCCCGATCGTACCCAAGCTCCCAAGCCAAGACACTTTGGTGATGACGGACACGTGGCCTTCGGCACCGAGTCAGGGTTTCCTAAATTTCCCATTTTAAAAATATTTAGGTGGCGACTCTGTAATCTGGCAAAGCAGTCCATGTTTGGCACTACTTTTCAAAAATCTGTTTTCTCAAACGATTTGCCAGAGTTGGACTCTTTGGTTCAGATTTAGAACCGCAACAAACAAAAAGGGAGTCCGAACTGTAGTGAGCCCCAAAATGAACAGAACGGGACTTAACCCTCCCGGGGCGTTCGGGGACGTCTACAGTTTCTGGCGACTCTGCTGGGGATTTTTAGAGAGCTTGACTCGAACTCGTGATATCCTGTTTTGATTTCGTTTATGTGTCTCTTTGCATTGCATGTGCATTGGTGCGCCTAGACACGTGTTTGCCATCTGCATTCCTGAACGGTTTGCCGGAGGCTTGTCTTGTCAAGGCATGACCATAAGGCTGACCGGTTATGGGCTCTGACAGCATGGGAACACAAACCCCGGTTTTACCGGGGCACCCTCTTGACCATTCGACCTAGTGCATATTCGAAATCCGTGGTGACCATTCCAAACTAGGACAGGTTGCTTACCCGATCATAGGTTGTTTGAAACCGCTGCGTGCGTAGTGAAACCCTAGCTCCTGACAAAATAGGACAGGGAAACCCTACCCCAACATAGGGGTGTATTGGCTCTCATTTACTTGCTATGTGCTTTTAGAGTGTATCTCTACAGGGAATGCATATACCAGTTTGCGAGTCTGGGTATCCGGCCTACGGGCACCAGTATAGTATTTTGAGAATCAGTTATATCTGCGGGTATCAGATTCAGATTTGGGGCAGTGATTTCGGGGAACAATGATCAGTAATAGAACACAGTCGTTCAGCTCTGTTCGTATCTATTTTGGTGAAGTTGAGCTGAGATGCTGTCTGTTTTCCCTTTTGCTAGGTAGTCTTGGAACCATAGCTTCAGGAGGCTCCACTATCCCCCGGGTACGTTGAATTTGTGCTGATAGACTTTGTCGGGTCAGAGATTCAGTTTGCCAAAGGGAGAGTAAAAAGGGCCAGTCAGGCACGGGTCACCGGTTCAGCAGTTACCAGATTAGTGGTCCTTATCCCCCCACCAGTGGATTGTCAGGCTGAGGTCTCAGTTTTCACCACAGGGATAGATATACCAGTCAGTCAAATGGATCAACAGAATACGTCAGGGGTGGAGGCAATGATGCGTCAGATGCAGGAAACTATGAAACTCATGCAGCAAGACGCTGTCCGCCAAGCGGAATTCTCCAAGCAGCAGGCTGTAATCATGGCTCAGCAGGCTGAACTCATCACCAGGCTACAACAGCAAAGCGGCGCGTCTGCTTCACAACAAGTTCCTCCCCCAGCAGGAGCTCCAGCACCTGGGGAGACACCAAATGTACAAAATGTCCAAGAGGATACAGACCTTCCAACGGGGCCAGCTCCGCCCCCGATTCCACCGCAACTATCCAAGGCGCCCACGCCTATCAATGTACCGAACTCTCCCTTTGAGTTCGAAGCGGACCCCACAGCGCTGAAGCTGAGTAAGTTGGAAAAAATGTTTAAGAAATCCCAAGGAGTCAAGTCCATCCCGGACATCGAAGATGGATATACTGACGCAGCTGTGACGTTACCAGATCGTTTCAAGATGCCTCACATCGACCGTTTTGACGGGTCGGGAGATCCCATGGTCCACTTGAGTTTGTTTTCAGATGTCCTGCGCCCGATGGGCTTGACAAGATTACAGAAGCTCTCCCTCTTTAGCAGGACCCTGTCGGGTATCGCGGCCATCTGGTACGCCAAATTAGAGGACTCAGTGAAACGAAGCTGGGAGGAGATGTCCGAGGCCTTCGTCACACAATATTCATACAATACCCAGATCGAGATCACAACCCGTGATCTTGAGACAACCAGGCAGAGCCGAAAGAGGGCTTCTCTGACTTTGTAACCCGTTGGAGAGCCAAAGCTTCTTCGATGACCACCAGGCCGGTCGACAAGGACCAAATACGGATGATTGTGCGCAATCTCCAACCCAGGCTGATGCAGAAGATGATTGTCCTCCCCCTACCCACCTTTGCAGACCTCCATGAGATTGGGGTACAAATCAAGGATGCTATAAAGCAGGGCCTCATTGACCAGGAGAAGGAGCAGCCCAGGAGGGCGTTTACCCGCAGTTCAAATGTGACCACCAGTGGTGATGCAACTGCAAGACCTTCTGAAGTGGGCATGGTCACCAACACCACATCACAAAAAGCTACCCCATTCACCGGTGCGTCCGGAAGTAGCTCACAGAAAACCAAATATCCACCTCGAGTCAAGAGGGTTTTCACCCCACTTCATATGCCTTTGTCAAAGGCTCTAGAGGTCTTAATCCGAAAAGGACATCTGAAACCATTGGAACAACGGCCTTTACCTGATCCTCTCCCTTCAAAGCATGACCGGACTAAGTACTGTGCGTACCATCAACAAACCGGTCATGAGACCGATAGCTGCTTTCGTCTGCGCCATGATGTACAAGACTTGTTTGACAACAACGTCATCACCGCACCAGCTCAATAAGGTCTATCGTCACTAGGATCAGTGAACTTGGGGGATAGTATGAATGTGTGATCGGGAGATGAACCACCTGCGGGCGGCGTTCAGTTTACTTCAGATGTGGTGGACGGCATGCACTGTTTTGAGCAATGTACAAATGCTGTTAATTTTGCTTTCTGACTTGGGTATTGGGTCAGTTTTTGTTGTGTTGCTTTGAGTCTGTCTCCTTATTCCGAGTCAGTCTTTTTATTTCAGGGTCTGTCTTGTTATATCGAGTCAGTCCTGTTGTACAAAGGTCGGGTGATTCCGGGGTGTTACCTCGGGCATCACTATTTTGTTTTATATTTGTCCTTTTGCTTTCTTTTGAGTTTGTTTTGCCAGGGAGCCAGTTGTGCCAACAGATTTGAATGAAACAGCAGTAATTTTCAATGCTCTCGCGTGTCGTTTGCTTCTGCTTGTGCCAGTTGTGCCAGAAAGCTTGAATGAAACGGCAGTGCATTCCACCTGCTCTTTTGTGCTCTGAAATTATCGCATTGACCTAAGTCTTTCAAAACTTTTTCTAACAATGTGGTGAAAACGAAGAGGAAGGAATTCCTCAGGTTTTGCAAAAATTTGATCAACTGAGAGAAAGAGAGGCGTGCTAAGCCCTTAATGAATGAAATCATGCTTGTTAATGTGAGTACTGAGAAGGATCCTGGCTTGATCCAGATTGGTCCCACACTGTCTTCAGCACGAGCGATTTGTCGCCTTCTTAAAAGATTTCAAAAAAATTTTGCGCGATCTCGCGAAGACTTGTGTGGAATCGCTCTTGAGATTGCGCAGCTTAGGATCGCTCTCAGTCTCGAGACTCGACCCCTCATTTTCAAACCTTGGACTTCAATTCAAAATGTCCAACTACAACGTGAGGCCTGCGTGGCCAAATTCAAAGCAACCCTCGAACTAGGGGCAAGAGAGTCAGATCAAGAAGTTCAAGTGTTTTCAGAAGAAGCTTGCAAAGCTAGATCAGAAGCCCCCCCCTCAAACTAGGGGCAAAAATGTCAGATAAGCTCGAAGACCCGAAGTTGGATCCTTCGGTAAATCGATACAACAGCCACTCTCTTGGATACGGATGGCTTCAATCTCAAAAACCATTTGGCATGGACTTGTTACACTTTTACCCTTTGAGAGGCTCGCTGGGCCGAAAACCCGGAAGGGCGACCCAGGCAAAAGTTAGAGCAAAAAAAAAAAAAAAAAAAAAAAAAAGGAAATGAAAATGCAAAGAAAAGAACAAAAAAAAGAGAAAAGATGAAAGAGAAGAAATGAAAAGAATTGAAAAGAAAAGCAAAAGAAGCTCGCAAGGTCGAAAACCCACATCGGGCGCCTTGGCAAAAGTTAAAGCCTAAAAGAAAAAGAAATGAAAAAGAAGCTCGCAAGGTCGAAAACCTGCATCGGACGCCTTGGCAAAAGTTAGAGCATAAAAGGAGAGGTTAAATACCCGAGTGTACCTTAACCCCGAACTACGTAAGGCTTGATTCCCATGTTTGGGATACGTAGGCAACTTCACTTTGAAGTCCAGCCACAAACACTTCAAATTCGATTGTGTCCATGTAATGGTTTTGACCATCCTTGCCTTCTCTGTATCCGAGAGTTCGGTTGTAATCATCGCTCTGAGGACTGACTACAAATACGCTGCGATGCTATCCACACAAGGGGCAACTTTCCGTTGCCATTCAATGCGCTGCGGTGCCATTCAAACAAGGGGCAACTTTCCGTTGCCATGCAGTGTCCTTCAGACAAGGGGCAATTTTTCCATTGCTATGGGTCTGAGGTTGCGCATCTCGAGAGTGGGTTCTACGCTCGTTGAGCAATGACCGTTTGCAAAAACAATTTTTGGGAATTTTTACTGAGGTTGACTGATTGTCTCTAGAAAATTATTCCATTTTTTTCAAAACTGGACCATTTTCTTGGACCCAAAAAAAGGAAAATTTTCAGTGCTCATAGCTTGACTTGCGTGATTTTCAAAATCAAAAAGTTGAACAAGCATGTTAATCTAACTCTCATGTTGGTCAAAATTGTTTTAGTAGAAAGCAAAATAAAAAATGGTCAAAATGATGAACTAGGGGCACAGTTGAGTCAGGCTTCCTGTCTTTCCCCCATTGTCAACATACTTGCCAAGAAGGGCATCATACTTACCGGAAAAGGGCACAACAAAGGGCTGAAAGCTCCCTCATCCTCCAAGCAACGAGGTATCAAGTCAAGTGCGAAGCATGAATTGGAATGGATCAAGATGTTCCACTTCCTTATCTGGATAGATCTAACCATGTCCTAACTCCCCAGCAGGGCATCATCAACCGATGTTAGCTGCAGATTTGCTACACACCCAGTTGTAACACAACCCCTCTGTGAGAGAAACTCACTGTTGTGAACCAAAATGAGAATCTAGCAGAATGCTAGAGGCATGAGCCCACAACTTGCTGTTTATCCATCAACCATCCAGGGGAGGGATTGAAAAATGAGAGATTGAAGAATAGAGAGATGTGTGATGAGAGAAAAAGTGAGAAAAGGGCTTTTTCAGAAAAACAGAGCTTGAGGGCCGAGTAATGTGAGAATCACAAATGAGAAAGGGTGGGAAATAATACCCGGTGAAACAGGCTCCCTGTGCACATTTGAGTCTTGTGTTTTGTTTTGTCTGCCTCGATTCTTGTTTTGAGTCGTTTCGAGTGTCAATAGATGTGTTTAGGTTGTTTACCTTTGTTTTCTTTTGTTGAGTCTTTTTCGCTGTGTTCAGTCGTAGGCTCAATACCCGGTTAAGAACTCATTTCTTAATTTCAAACAAAATCAAATCATCTTGTGCTCAGAGTGCCGTGCCATTCTCCACATTTGTGCAAAACAGATTCGTTCTTTCATAAAACTGCAGGGCCCACCCCCGATAAGTGTGAACAGTAAAACCAGGACCTATTTGAAGCTATGTGGTTCCGGACTGCAAAGTAAAAGCAAAAGAGGAAAACGTCGGGTATCTGAGTTTGTTTCAACTTCAGTAAGTTCTGAGACTACATCCCGTGTGTACCTCTTCAGGCCTTGCCAATGCTCCGAAGTATGAGTGTACCTCTACCTCAAACTCAAGATCAAGTCTGCTTCAAGCCAGAATAGTGTATCAATTACACTCTCATTCCCTTAGTGTATCAATCACACTTCATTCACTTTGAGTATCTATCACACACGTTCATTTGCTTCATTCAGTGTATCTAACACACTTTAGTTGCCTTAGTGTATCAATCACACTTCATTCACTTTTGTGTATCTATCACACACATTCTCATTTCATGTATCTATCACCCTTCTTTCATTTTGTGTATCTATCGCATACATTCCCATTTTGTGTATCTACCACACACATTCTCATTTTGTGTATCTACTACACACATTTTCATTTTGTGTATCTATCACGCACATATTCACTTTTGTGTATCTATTACACTCTCACTCAGTGTATCAATCACACTTCACCCACTTTGTGTATCTATCACACCATTCTTCTCTTCATATCACATGTTTTCTTTGTGTATCAATCACACTCTGTTTACCTCATGTATCTGTCACATGATTACTTTAGTGTATCCGTCACACCTCATTCACTTCCGTTTGCTTCATGTATCTCTCACATGTTTATTTAGTGTATCAATCACACTCTCATCACACTTCACTCATTTTGTGTATCTATCACACACATACTCATTTAGTGTATTAATCACATTTCATTCTCATTTTCTGTATCTATCACACACATCCTCATTTAGTGTATCAATCACACACTTCATTGCATTCAGTGTATCAATCACACACTTCATTGCATTCCGTGTATCAATCACACACTTCATTTCATTCAGTGTATCAATCACACACTTCATTGCATTCAGTGTATCAATCACACACTTCATTCACATTCAGTATATCAATCATACTCCTGTTCACTGAGTGCATCTATCACACTTCGTGTCCACCTTTAGTATATCAATCATACTCCTGTTCACTAAGTGCATCTATCTCACTTCGTGTTCACATTCAGTATATCAATCATACTCCTGTTCACTGAGTGCATCTATCACACTTCGTGTCCACCTTTAGTATATCAATCATACTCCTGTTCACTAAGTGCATCTATCCCACTTTGTGTTCATTTTCAGTATATCAATCATACTCCTGTTCACTAAGTGCATCTATCACACTTCGTGTCCACCTTTAGTATATCAATCATACTCCTGTTCACTAAGTGCATCTATCCCACTTTGTGTTCATTTTCAGTATATCAATCATACTCCTGTTCACTAAGTGCATCTATCCCACTTCGTGTTCACCCTTAGTATATCAATCATACTCCTGTTCACTGAGTGCATCTATCACACTTCGTGTCCACCTTTAGTATATCAATCATACTCCTGTTCACTAAGTGCATCTATCCCACTTTGTGTTCATTTTCAGTATATCAATCATACTCCTGTTCACTAAGTGCATCTATCCCACTTCGTGTTCACCCTTAGTATATCAATCATACTCCTGTTCACTGAGTGCATCTATCACACTTCGTGTCCACCTTTAGTATATCAATCATACTCCTGTTCACTAAGTGCATCTATCACACTTTGTGTTCATTTTTAGTATATCAATCATACTTGTTCACTAAGTGCATCTATCACACTTCGTGTTCACATTCAGTATATCCATCATACTCTTGTTCACTAAGTGCATCTATCACACTTCGTGTTTACCCTTAGTATATCAATCATACTCCTGTTCACTGAGTGCATCTATCACACTTCGTGTCCACCTTTAGTATATCAATCATACTCCCGTTCACTAAGTGCATCTATCACACTTTGTGTTCACATTTAGTATATCAATCATACTTGTTCACTAAGTGCTATCACACTTCGTGTTCACATCTAGTATATCAATCATGCTTGTTCACTAAGTGCATCTATCACACTTCGTGTTCACATCCAATATATCCATCATACTCCCGTTCACTAAGTGCATCTATCACATTTGTGTTCACATTTAGTATATCAATCATACCCCGTTCACTAAGTGCATCTATCACACTTTGTGTTCACTTTTAGTATATCAATCATACTTGTTCACTAAGTGCATCTATCACACTTTGTGTTCACTTTTAGTATATCAATCATACTCCTGTTCACTAAGTGCATCTATCACACTTCGTGTTCACATTTAGTATATCAATCATACTCCTGTTCACTAAGTGCATCTATCACACTTCGTGTTCATATCCAGTATATCCATCATACTTGTTCACTAAGTGCATCTATCACACTTTGTGTTCACTTTTAGTATATCAATCATACTTTGTTCACTTAGTGCATCTATCACACTCTGTGTTCACCTTTTGTATATCCATCATACTTTGTTCACTTAGTGCATCTATCACACTTTGTGTTCACCCTTTGTGTATCTATCACACTGTGCTCACCACGCTCGCTTTGTGTATCAATCACACACGCTTGCTTTGTGTATCAATCACACACGCTTACTTTGTGTATCAATCACACACGCTTGCTTTGTGTATCAATCACACACGCTTACTTTGTGTATCAATCACACGCTCGCTTTGTGTATCAATCACACACTTTCTCTTTATGCATCTATCACACTATGCTCATCTTGTGTATCCATCACACTTTGCTTCATACAGTGTATCCATCACACTGCATTCACCTTGTGTATCCATCACGCTTTGCTTCATAAAGTGCATCCATCACACTCGCTTCACTTTGTGTATCTACCACACACGTTCACTTTTTGTATCTATCACATGCTCCCTTTGTGTATCCACCACACACATTTGCTTAATATATCTATCACATATTTGCTTAGTGTATCCATCACACTCGTTTTGCTTTGTGTATCTGTCACACTTTGCTTCACTTAGTGTATCAACCACACTTTATTCATATAGTGTATCCATCACACTCTCTTCAATTTTATGTATCCATCACACATGTTTGTCCACTTAGTGTATCTATCACGCTTTGTTCGCTTTTGTGTATCTAACGCACATGTTAGTAAGAATTGCATAATTCTCTTACATCCTTTCTGCATTGTAGTGTAGTTTGGTTTTTGCTTGCTTAAAACTGTTGCATTATTATGCTTCGTTACAGCATCCTTTGCATGATCATAAGTTATGCACTTGCATTGTGCATCACTTTGCATCCTGCCCCTGAACTACGCTGGTTTGATTCCTTGCAAAGGGATACGTAGGCAGCCTGCGGGCACAACCATTTATGCATCTATATTTTGTTTGTCCAAGTCTTCGGCCTTGTCAAAAATGGGTCGTCTCTGGGCTTTGACATTCACTCCCGTCATTGTTATGACTTTCGAGTTCTGTCAAAGAGGGGCAACTGTAGACACCCCGTTTTTGACCGCCCTCAAGACTTGGGCATTACTGATGGTTTGCTCGGTGTTGAGAGATGTGCAGGGCACAGGTTCAGTTTCTTCGACAATGAGAGAGGCAAACCCTTCAAAACACTTTGTTTAGGGGTTTGGAGTTGAAGAAAAGAGGAAAGGAGGGGAGAAAATAGGTTGGAGAAGAAGTTCGCCATGAATCCGGGTAGAAGAAAGTCGAGCGGCCCTCGCTGAATCGGGCTTATTCACCGGCACACTTGGAATTTAGCTATGAGGCCACTACCATTGGAAAGAAGACTTCCGGGGCTTCATTTTTGGTTCAAGAATCTCCTAGAGCCAAGTCCGGGTGGAGGAGATATGATGGGTTGAAGCTGGGCATCATCCCAGTTGGATCGAGTCTGCGCGGCTTCACGGAAAAGGGCATAACTTTTTGCACAGAAGGAATTTTGATGCAAGGTTTGCGCCATTGGAAAGCTAACTTCCGGGGCTTCAATCTGGCCATCCACCGGCACTTTTTGACATTACCGGCTACCCACCGGCACTCTATTTAGCCGACCGGCCAGAATAAAGTGCAGGTCGGCAATATATTGTGCCGACCGGCCATTTATTGTGCCGATGACCTCTTTTCATGGCCGATTTGACCCTTTTGACTCTTGCAGGCATGGTGCATCCCAGCAGTGCCAGCTGGGATGCACAGAATCAGATCCACGTGCATCCATGTGCCTATTTTGCACCCTTGACCACCTTTTGGCCCTTATTTTGCACCCTTTGCTCAAGGCTTCTTGAGGAAGCCTTGACCCCTTGTCTTGGCTTCCTCAAGAAGCCTACCAGCTGTCCAAGCTTCTTTGATAAGCCAAGACCCTCTTGCACCTCTTGAACCTCCCTCTTTTGCTTAGCCATTAAGTCTTCTTTGCCTATATAAGCACCATTCCTTCTCCTTTGTCTAGGGTTGGAGACTTTGGAACAAAAAACCAGAGAAATATATGTATATCTGATATATACATATACATCCCTCCACCTCTCAATATATCTCTCTCATTCCACCTCCAAACACCCTTGATCTTGGGCTATTTCTTCACCACCACCTAGCACCACCACCACCACTCCATTTCCAGCACATTGGAGGTCATTTGCAGAGGCTAGGAGTTCATTTTCTTGGATCAAAACCTGCTGGTTCATTGGTCTTCAAGGGTAAGTGTCTATTTCCCTCAAACTAGCATTTTCTTGGTTCATATCTAAGCCATAGTTGCATGTATTTTTGAGCTTCGATGTAAACTACAAAGTTGCTTTTTTTGAGCCCTTCTTCAACATTGAAGAAGGGATCAACACTGTTGGGGGTCTACATGTAGTACTTACCATTATACCCCCTCTTTGGCCCCCATTTTTGCATGCTTTGTTAGCCTACCATGCTTCTGTTTTTGGGTCTTCGACAGGCCTGAAAAGGGTCTTAGTTTGACCCCCTCTACATATCTCATGAAGGGTGTTTGGCTGTTTGGTGCATCCTTTTGGTACTTCATGTTATACCCCTTTGTGGGTCTTAATCTTGCATTGCATTTTGAGTATGTGTGCATACTGTTTTGGGACTTGTTATCTACTGTAAATGTTCATATTTTTGGTCCCTATTCAGTGTTGTAGAAGGACATTTTTCTGTTTGAGCATTGTATCTATCACTTGCCTCATTGCCTCCCTTGAGGAGCCATTTTTTTGCATGCCATGTTAGTCCCACTTGTGCTTGCTGTCTTGCCATGCTTTGTACTATGAACATGCTTGTTTTGGGACTGTCTAGTTGCTGTCTTCATACTTCATGTTCATATCTTGCATATTTGGCATAGCTATAGGCCATTTCGGGTGCTAAAATTCATGTTTTGGGACTATTCCGTGCATCGGGTGTACTTTGGCCATGATTCGGGGCTGTTTCGCCGCTCATTTAGCTACTGAAATTCCATTAGCATGTTTGCATATCATTTGCCATGCCATTTCATGCCTTTATGCCATTGCCTCGGTTTGCGTGCCCGTGTGCACGCATTTCGAGGCACTTCATTTTCATCTCACGGCCTCTTATGTGAGTGTGGCTGAGGTCCACTCATGTTAGTATAAGTCCCTATTGCATTGCATATGCCATTTTAGTCCATTGCATTGCGTATGCCATCTCCTCGATTTGCGTGCCCGTACGCACGCATTTCGAGGCATCTCATTTTCATCTCATGGCCGCTGATTTTGGCATGCTTGCGAGTTACCCGTGTTAGTTTAAGACCACCATTGTATGTTTTGTTGCATGCCATACTTGTTAGTTTAGGTTGTGTGCCTAATACATATTGCATGTTTGTATACTTGCCTCTATGTTCATGTTGCATGTTTAGTTCACATGTTTAGGTTGCATTTGGCATGCATGTCTTGCCTCCTGAATCACCATGATAGAGGTTGGGCCTCTTGTTTGTTTGTATGCATTTCATTTGATATCAAAGTTGCAAACTTGGCTTTCGGGCCATCATGCATTGAAATGCGTGATTGATGGCCCGGGGTCGAGGGCCATGCTCCCTTGAGTCCATTGCATGATAGGGAGTGTGTCCATGCATACATTTGCCTAGAAATTCTATGCTATGCACTGCTCGTTTGCTGTTTGCTGTCAAAACTGTCTCCTGCAGGAATTTAGTGCCGACCGGCACTCTTTAGTGCCGACCGGCAATCTTTTTGTGCCGATAAGCTCCCCAGCAGCCGGTGGCCACCTCAAGCAGCCGGTGGTTATTTCCTCTAGCCGGTGGTGCACTGCAGTGAATTTGGAAGGTGTTCTGGGACTCTGGCAATTTTCCAGGGAGGCAGGACAGTGAAACAGAGGCAATCCGTGCATGGCAGTGTGTTTCCGAGCCAGTCCCGAGCGCGCGCTGCATTTGAGCCCTCTTTCCGAGGCGTTTACTGCTTTAATTAACTTAGTTAATTTGTAATAATTAATTAGCTTATGTAGTTAATTAATTTGTATTATTCTTTTGGTCCCTCCGAGCGAGGGTAAATTTGTAATAAGTGTGTGTGAGTGGGTGCATGTCTTCCAACCCCCATTTCTTTCTACCCTTTTATTTACCTGCTTATGATGGTAGATTAGGGCACATCTAAATTAGCATACCTTATGCAATGCATGCGTGCATTCATGCATTTGTTTACATACATCGGGCTCGGTACATCATACAAACTGCATCGTACTTTCAATTCCAAATTGAATACGTGATAGTTGTTGCATTTCATGTGCCATGCTTAGGATAGCCGAGCCTGTCTAGATTTCATTCCGTATGCGATGCATTAGTCACTTAACATAAACTAGGTCATGCATGTTTTGCTAACTGGTTTCTTGTTTTGGCACGGAGTACGATGTAAGTTTTATGCTTTAGCATGTCGCATGCGTGTGAATGTTAACATAACAGTATGCCTGCCATGCGGCTAAGTGCTTATGTGATAAACTGCTTGAATGCCTGTGGGTGGAGGTTGGATTACTTGAGTTGGGAATACTCATTGAAATCCGTGTTTTAGCCTACTCGCGAGTAGCAATTTCAAACTGTTTTCCAAACAAGACGGATATGCAATGCTTATTTCCAAATTAGGCGATCTAGTCTATACTTGTTTGCTGTGCGCACAAAATAGTAATTCTAGGCTAAATAACCGGAATAAGAACGCATAAAGTTTTCAAAATTGGATATCACGGTTAGTAGAGGCCGGTCTTCGGACCGGGCGAAAGGGGGTGCTCATAGCTGACCTTCCCCGATCGTACCCAAGCTCCCGAGCCAAGACCACTTTGGTGATGACGGACACGTGGCCTTCGGCACCGAGTCAGGGTTTCCTAAATTTCCCATTTTAAAAATATTTAGGTGGCGACTCTGTAATCTGGCAAAGCAGTCCATGTTTGGCACTACTTTTCAAAAATCTGTTTTCTCAAACGATTTGCTAGAGTTGGACTCTTTGGTTCAGATTTAGAACCGCAACAAACAAAAAAGGGAGTCCGAACTGTAGTGAGCCCCAAAATGAACAGAACGGGACTTAACCCTCCCGGGGCGTTCGGGGACGTCTACACTTCCTCACTCTTCTCGGCTGGCTTTTTGCCGACGTCTTCCAGGACTTCCATGTCCTCAATCTCTGCTTTTTTCTGGTTCTCGTATATTGCAGGTAGACTTCTTTGCTTCCATGGAGCAATTCCTTGCCCGCACTTGATCCCCTCTGACCTCCTCTACTCCTGTTTCATGCTTGTTGAATCCATTGTTACCTCAGCTTCGCTTCGCGAACTGTTTCTTTTCTCTTGTTTGGATGCCTTTGTTCCCGGCGTGTCTTCCTCAACTCTGGCATACTTTTCTATCCTGGGCATCAGCTCCTCCATGCTTTTCAGCAATGTCTTTGCCAGTGATTTTCAAAACAGGCAGTCATCCTTCAAGCCATTTTTAAACGACACGACCGCCACCTCTTGGTTGCATCTTAGAATTCGGTTAAATACCTCATAATACCTTTTGGCATAGGCCCTAAGGCTTTCATCCTCGCCGATCTTCAGGGCCATTAGGGCGTCCACCCTCAATGGCTGTAGCTTGTTTGTTACGAACCTGGCCACAAACATCTCGGCCAGGCCTTCCCAGGTTTTCACAGTACCTTTCGGCAACTTGTGAAACCAATTCGATGCAATTTCTCCGAAGGATGAGGGGAACACCTTGCAAAGCAACGGCTCGTTCTTGGTGTACAACGCCATCGAGTTCAGGTCCAAGCCGACGTGAAAGTTCGGGTCTGACTTACCGTCGTATATCTGGAACCTCGGCATACTGAACCTTGTTGGGGCCTCAAATTTGTCCAATTCTACCGAGAACGGTGTCCTCGGCTTGACAAGAGAGGTCACCTCGGCATCTTGTCGCTTTCTTTGGAGGTAATCCCTCAGATCCTCCTTGGTTCGTCCAGGAGCTCGGCTATCTCCAGATTTCAGCCTCTTTGGTGCACTACTTCCAGTGTCATTGTGAGTCCTTTTGGACCTCCCTCCATTGGTCGCGTCGAAATAGAGTTCCTTCCCCCTGAACATGCCGATGTTCTTTGGGGTCAACTTCCTTAGTGCGATGTGTCCTTCGTGAATCTCCCATTCTTGATTCTCCTCGCCCGACCTCCCTTGAAGGCCGGTGAGAATGTTCCTTGGTTCTATCGTGCTGAGGAGTCGTAGGAGTTGTCTTCTGCGCCCCTGTCTGGGCATCTTTCTTGGCCGCTGGAATCGGCGTATCTTGTAACAGAAACGGTGGCTGCATGACGTTATTTTACATCATGAAATTGACCATTGTTTGCAGGTCCGCCAATTTGTCTGTCATTTCTTTTATCTCGTCGTCCCTCCGTAGGTATCTATCTTTCTATACCTGGAGGTCGTCCTCGTTGTAATACCCGCTCCGGTCTGATTTATTCGGTACGCCGCCCTCCTAGCCGACGTCCTTTCCTCCGTGATTCTTATCACGAGTCTCTTCATTGCAGTTATCTTCTTCAACGTCAAGGTCAATATGTTTTCCACTCCCAGTAGGAGTGTCATCCCCAACTTTTTCTTTCTGTCCGTCGTTGGCCATCTATTCTCCTTTCTTTCCCACAGACGGCGCCAAATTGTGTGTGTCAATTTCTGACCACACTGCCAACTTAGTACTCAATTGTAGAACACCGGCAGAATAGATTAAGCCTGAACAACCTGTCACAGAAAGATAAGAATCCCGCGGTGGTTCATCTACCCGGGGGCATTCCGACGATCAAGTCAGTAAAATATCTCTCAAAGATAACCAATAGTGCTTAACTCACTAGACAGAGCATAAAAAGACATACCTTAGACCCATGGGGGTGCCTCCCTTTTATAGCCAATACAATCCTAGTCCCAATAGAAACTTACCTCTAATGGACTTAGGATTACTACTAATCTTGGACTCCCAGTAGGATTAGGATAAACTCTCTAAGAATCTTATCTTTACCCAAACTGAAGTCCTTCATCATTTTAGGACTCTTGTCCCTCACCCGCTTATCCCGAATTCTGGTATCTTCGCAGATAACCTCGGCCTAGCCGAGATCATCTCGGCGTCATGACCAGGACACGTAGCACCTCAGCTGACACTTCGGTGTCACCTCGGCCACGTGTTGTCATTCAAAAATTATGTTCCCACAGTAGATAAGCAAAGTATTTTAAAAATGGAATTGTGAATGTGGTTATATTAAAAAATGTTTCTGGAATATATATATATATATTGGTTGACAATGTTGAAATCAAAATTTAAATAAATACAAATAATAAAAAAAGGTTGTTTATTAAGAAAAAAGGTGGGTTTAAGTGTTGTTTTTTTCCAAACCCACTTTTTTTGAAAATTGTTTGTGGAAAATGTTCAGTGTGTTTGGTTTCAATTTTTTGAATTTAATACTTTGAAAATTAAGTTTTTTTATTTTTCATATTTTTTTGTTTTTAGTGAATATTTTTTAAATTTCAAGCAATTTTTTATTTTTTTTAGATGTATCTTACTTAGATGTATTTAAAAAGTAAAATATTTGTAAAAAAATATTTTAAAAAAATCTAGATATACATAAGAATACGAAAAATGTACTCAATTCAACTACATTTTAAAATTTTAAAAATGTGTACAAATTTGTTCAATACTATATCAGCCACTATTCTAAATTCTATGTAAAAATAAATAAATAAATAAATAGATTTTAGATGGTGAAATTCTATAATTTTTAATTGTATTTAGATTGGATTTAATTGAAATATTTTAAAAAATCAATAAAAATTTCAAATATGGATTAAAAATTTATATAAATTATTTTCAAAATATACAATCAAATAATTATTTTAGTTTTGTGAAACTCTTTTAAAAGTTTCTCTTATGAAATTCATTTGAAAATCCAAACCATCTATTTATATTTTATTCTATTTTGGAAAGTTGGCTTTTAGCCACTTTTTTAGTTTGTAGCAAAAGCTAAAAGTTGGCTTTTAACTCTTGGTAAAATTACAATTCTACCCCTCATGAGTCAAAATGTACTACATGAGTGAAGTTGTAAATATTTTAAATTAATAGGGGTAATTTGGTCATTTTATTATGATTTGACATCATAAACAAATATTAATCAAAAAAGCCAAAAGTAATTTTTTACCAACTTCCCAAATCATTTGTCTAAAAAAATCAAAAATTTGATTAAAATCAAAAAATTACTTTTTACCATCTTCCCAAAATAGGCCTTGACCTTAATTTTTTAAGCAACAAATTGGACAAGTTGGGTGATAGGGTGGCTGTCTGCCACCGCGCAATAATTTGAGTTCAAATACTTAAAATACATATAATTCATGCAGAATTATAAAATTTTATTTTAAATTCGTAAAAATTATTTTTAAAGTTTTTAAAATTTTATAACTTTACTCTAAATTTATAATTTTTAAATGTATTTAGATTGAATGGATTTGAAAAGTAAAAAATGTTGATTAAAATATTTAAAAAGTTTACTAAAAATAATAAAATACAAATTTAAAATTTTAAAAACTGTTTTCGAAAATTCCAAAATTAAATAAGTTTTTAATTTCAAATTTGTAAAAATTATTTTCACAATATACAAGCAAATAAAATTTCAAGTTTGACAAACTCTGTTAAAAAATATAATTATAAAATTAATTTGAAAATCTAGACAAAAAATGGACCATCTATTTATATTTTGATCACAATTTTTTTTTTTGCAACAAATTAGATAAATTACATTTTAAACCAATAATTTTATATTCAATTATATTTTAATTTCAACATTATTTTCATCATGCCTAGTTCATTAATAACACAAAAAGTACAATTATAACAATTGATACTTTTTAAAAAAAAAAAGTATTATCAGAGAGTAATTTAGAAAATTAATATTTTTAAAATGTAATAATTTTACTATCAAAAATTTAAATTTTCCAAAAGGGACTATTATTTTGGGATGGAAGGAGTAGAGAAATTTCAACTCGTTACAGAAAAATTTTAAATTTATCTGTGAGAAATTTCTCTATGACAATATGAAATTTCTTTTTAAAATTTCTTTGTAAAACTGTTGAAGGATTCTAACTATTATGAAAATATTACATGTCATTTATCTTATAAAATCTTAATATTAGGGATCTAAATCTAAAAACTCCAAAATTAATTTGGTTTGGTGAAGGATACTTTATGAAGAGCGTTATCAAAATTTAAAATTTTGTTCGGCTGTACATCCTAAAAATAATTTTTAGAAAATAAAAAATTCAAAACTCATTTGGTCCAGTGATTGTGAAATAATTTTTAAACTTTGTTTGGTTTTAGATTTTTCAAAAATATTTTTTGAATTTTAATTCGTATTTTATTGTTTGTAGTGAACTTTTTAAATATTTTAATCAATATTTTTTCAGTTTTTAAATATACTCAATCTAAACACAATTAAAACGTATAAAATTTATTTTAAAAAATCTTGTAACAAATCACTAAATATTAACAAATATGCAAAAAAAGAAAAAGAAAAGACCCACTCGTTCGAAACACATTAAAAATGTATAAAATTCATAAAAACATTTTAAACAATCCCTAAATAATAAAGAATATACAATTTTTTTTTCAATTTTTAGATCCACTCAATCTAAATACACTTAAAACGTATAATAATTTTTTCATTATTTTAAAAAATGTTTTTTATTAATTTGAAATACAAATTCATTTTATTTTAAATTTTTATATGACTTTGCAAATAATTTTTTTACAAAGTTTCATCCAAAAGAATTCAATTAACTCGTAAATATTACGACAACATACTTCACCATAGGTATTGGTTCAATTAATGTAGCTTTGGTAATAGAAATAAATTTGATTTGAAATAGATTAAAGAATAGAGATAAATTTGGAATAGGTTTGAAATAATATTGGGAATAGATACAAATTTAAAATAGTTTTGAAAATAGTTTTAGGAAACAAATGAGCTTTCAATTTGGGACTCTAAAAAATCCATATGAAAATCCAAACCAAATGGGTGTAAATGTGTTGAAAATAATTTTTTTAATTGTTTTGAAATTTATGAATTAATATTTATTTTTTGTAGTAAATTGTTGACTTTTTCATATTTTTATTCATTTTTTAACTTTTTAAAATTTTTTAAGAAATTACAAAATGAGTTTAGAGTTTGGCCTTGTGACTAATAAATCTTGAGTTTTTAATTTTGTCAATTTGAATGTTAATTTTTGATTTATTTTTCATCTAAACTATTAGTTTATTTTCGTTAAATAAAAGTGACAAAAATATGATATTTTAATAATTAAACTCAATGTAAGTTTTTATAAAATGTCTAAAATTTTATTTTCGTTAAATTTAATGACTAAAATATCATTTGTCTCATCAATTTTGCTTAACAAAAATAAACAGATAGTTTAGATTGAAAACAAATCAAATGATTAAATTTTAAATAGACAAAATTAAAAACTTAAGATTTATTTTGTACCAAGATTTGAACCTTGAATTTTTATTTTTATTTTTTTGAAATTTTTATTTTTATTTTTTAGCCTAAAATCTAAGTTGTCAAACGGATCTTGAGTCTACTCAGTGCAACTTCTTGCAAACTAGAATTTTGGTAGTTAGAAGTTAGAAGTAAAAACTAAAAACACCTATTTCGTTGTTTCTCAATAATCAAAATTTTATTTAAGTTCTTTAATTTTTTTTTATATATTTAAATAGTAGGATATAATTTTTGTTTTCTTTCAAAAATCTATCTATATCTATCTATCTATCGATATTATTATAAAATCAATAGCTTTGGTGGTGTCTGATGGTGTCTTGAAACCTTCTCTCTTTATGATGCTAAGTGTACATTTTTCTATTTAAAAAAAATAATAGATAAATAGGAGTAATGAGACTCAAATCTTGGACTTCTAGTCTAATGAAGAAATTTTTTACCACTTAAATAACATACAATATATAATAAAATTTTATTATATTTTTATTTATTTGAATTATAAACGCATTGCATGTATGAACTATTAATCTATCTACTACATACAAAGTGGACAATTCACTTGGTGTTCTCAAGTTTCTTCTCACCTTTTTTCAAGTGAATTTTTCTCTATCGAAAATAAAAAATTGAAATAGTGAGGTGAACAAAAAATTAAATAGTGAAGCAAATAAGACTTAAACTTAAGATTATTGATCTGGTAAATAAAAATTTTACTACTTAAATAACACATTATAAATATTTAAATTTAAATTTAAATTTATTATTTGGTTTCAATTTTTTGAATTTGATTTTCTGAAAAGTAATTTTTTGTTTCTTGTATTTTTTTAATGAATTTTTTTAATATTTTAAGCAAGTTTTTTACTTTTTAGATACACCTAACTTAGATGTGCTTAAAAATTAAAATATTTTAAAAAAATATTTAAAACAATTAGTAAATACACAAGAATATGAAAATGTACTAAATTTTTGTATTTTTAAAATTTTTTGATAGTTAATAAATTTTTTAAAGATTTTTTCATAAATATTATATTAAAAACTAAAAAAAATATTTTAAATATTAAAAAAAATCAAAAAAATTAAAAATTAAAAACTCAAGATGAATGGATTGGGTGGCCTGATCCAAAAAATAAAAATTGGATTGGATGGTATATAAATAAGGCTCGTTTTGGAAAGTCGGAAAAAAATTGCTAGCTTATTGATTTTTTTTTTTTAAATGTATAAAAAAAATAGATAGGTGATATAATCTAAGCTATTAAAGACAATAAACTAGTTTTTTTTTTTTTTTTTTTTCCATATTCCCAAAAAAGGCTTAAGGCTTATTTTAGGAAGTATGTTAAAAACTAATTTTTTTGATTTTTTTTAAATAATATAAAAATAGAGAGATTATATTATTCAAAAAAATTAAAAGACTAAAAAAATAAATTTTAGTGCTCGTTTGATATGTGAGTTTGGCTGAGGTCCAGAGTATTTTAGTAAAAGAAAGGCAAAATAAATTTTTTAGCCACAGACTAAAAGTTATCACATCTTAATTATAATTATTTTATTTTTTCTCTCACAAAAATTTAAAAATTCATTCTAAAGGAGACTATTTTAACCTTAAATTAAAATAATAAAAAAAATTAAAAAACTAAAAAATTAAGGCCTTGTTTGGCATCTCGTAAAAAATTTAAAAAGTTAAGAAGTTACTATCTTATTTAAGTCACATCATTTTATTTAAGTTACATCACCTCTCTATCACATCACTTCAAACTTAATTCATATTTTATAAAAAATTAAAAAATACACTTATTTAAAACATTCCAAACAATCCTTAGCTCACAAACGAGTGGTGAAAACAAGCCTAAGTGATCCAATTACAACAAAATGGCGTCATCGGAAGGAGGAGGGGAAGTAAGCAAGAGCGCGTGGGGGGAGAGAGAAGGAAGGGGCCGCCCACATTGGCCACTCCCCGGTATTGTGGAAATCCGTAACCTATCTCTCTCTCTCTCTCTCTCTCCTGGTTTTGAGACGTAACTGTGGGCGCCCCTCTGATCCGTGATTGTTTCTGGCCTCAGGTTTTGGTTTTGGTTTTTGTTTGGCCCCCACCCTCATCCCTACTCTTATCCCATAAACATGGAGACGGAGCCGACCCTCCATTCCTCCCCCTTTTTTTTTTTTTTTTTCACCCAAAAAAATAAAAAAATAATAATTCTATTTCCATTTATTTATTTCTGCTTCTTTTTCACCCCTTTTCCAAGTATTTTTCATCTGATAAGTAAATTGTGATTTTCTCTTAATATTTAAATAAAATTTTGATATAATTATACTGATGCTAGATTGTATATATATTTTAAGAGCCTGACTTCCCTCCAGTCCATGATCAGACTGGAGGGTACTGTTGGGCTTGTGAGGACTCACCACGGATCTCATTTTAATAATCTGAATTGTTCAATATGTAGAACTCGTTGAGTATTATATGTCTGTAAAAAATCACGTTGATCGGATATCTATAGTTACGTGATCAAAACAATTTTGTATAAAAAAAAAATTGATCGTGAAAAAATAAATGGTTGATAGAAATATGATCCGATGAGATAGCTATCGATATCCGATCAACGTGATTTTTTACAAACATATAGTACTTAATGAGTTCTACACATTAAACAGTTCAGATTATCAAAACAGGATCCATAGTGGGCTTCCATGGACCCAACAACACCTTGCAATCTGATCACGGACTGGAGAGAAACCAGACCCATATTATAACTATATTTTTGTTTGGAAAAGTTTTAATAAACTTCTAAAAATAATACTAGTTGCGGTCCACTAGTTATTTGAATTTTTTCTTTCCATTTAGCATGCTTGTTAACTACTTTTTGTATTGAGAAGACATTGAATATGACACACGCAATGTGTACGTAATTCAAATAAGTAAATATAAAATAAAACATTTACTAAATGTTGGGTATTAGTTAAGTGATAAGAGTTTCATTTGACAAATTTAAAATCTACTGTTCAAGTTTTGTTTATCTAATTTTTTTTTTTTAATTAGAAAATGAAAGACACATGGTAGAAGAAAAAGTCACCAAACACCAAGTCCAGTACTTACATATATATATACATATATATATGGTGTTTGGCAACCCGTGGGTGAGACTGTTTTAGCATGTTTCACAAAAAAAGTTAAGTAGCTTCACTGCTGCTGAGGCAGCAAAGAAGCTGTCCAGTTGAATGTTGAAAAGACTATTTTACCCTTTGGTTAAACATACAGCTCATATCAATGTATCACTATTCAACAAAGTTTGGCGGTGGAAGTGTCTTCACTGCCACATCATTGGCTACCTTTTTATTTATTGTTTTTGGTATGGACACTTTGGTCATTTTACATAACACCATCATTTCAAACACATTTTCCAAAACAACAATTCAAATAAAATTTATCCCGTCTTTTTAAACACAAAAACTAAAATAACCAATTAAAATAGTCAAATAGCTTAAAAGTCTAAAAAATAGTCATTTCTCAAACACCCACATAGTATAAATAGATATGAAAGATAAATACATTATAATTAAAATAAGACACTCTCAATTGCTTAAATAAGCGTAGCATAATTAACAATACAACTACTAAACTACATGAATTTTCAAGTTGTCTATGTCCATCAAGAGGATAAAGACAACCCTTGCGGATTGTGATAGAATTATTTATAGGTTGGATGTTCAACTTGACAACTTGAATTTGACTTGATTAGCACTTATCCATCGTTTAGTAGTTCCATCATGTAAAATTTGAACTCATCTTCAATGTGCTCTCCAAAAATTCATTAGTGTCGAGTATTAAAATAATAAACTAACTCACTTTATTTTAATTTCTTTCCAATGCATGAATTATCTTAACTTGTACTATTGTCCAATTCTTACTAACTGTGGGAATACAATCCACAATTAGTAAATGGAAACAGTTGGTGCCATGTAGTGAGTCTCACAACTTTTTTTTTTTATATATATTTTTAATTATTTTTGTCTATTTAAAATATAGAGACTATAAATATAATTTACTTAATATATAATTATTTAATTATTTCTCGTGATAAATCTATATAATTATTTGAAGGGAAGTGCTAATGACCAACATTAGTCTCAATATATGTTATTACAAAGTATATAAAAATATGTGAATAATATATTGAGCTTTTTAACTATTTTGAAATTATTTCGGACTTGAAAATCAGCCTACAAGATTATCATTTGAATATTGAATATTATTGAACCTACCATAGGTTCATAAAGAATTACAAATGGCCCAATTGAAAAATAATAATAATTCATATAAGAGACCAATCTATTTTTTAAACAAAATATCTCCACTTTATAGTAAAAGTTTTATAAAATATTATTTCATTCTAATAAAGTATTATATTTCTTATTTATTGCAAGATTAGTTTAACATGCGGTTCATCTATGGCTTTTTAACATGAGATTTGATTGAGCTTTTGGAAAGCTATGACATGGAGTATTATAATTTCTGAAAGGATTATCTTTGTAAAAATTGAGTTTTCCAAAATTTTGAAGGCCCATGTTAATGTATGGTTAATATATATGGTATATATTTAGGTATATTCCCTATAAATTTAGGAGTCCTTCCATACTTGTAAATCTAGGAGTCCATACTTGATTGTAACACTCTCTTATATATAGGAGTCATTGTACCTTGATTCTGTGATATACAATTCATATATATATTTCTCTTAACCATTTTAACATGATATTAGAGTTCTAGATCCTAAAATTATAGCCCTCTTTCTTTTCTTTTTCTGCTTAGTCTCGTACACAGTGGTACTACAGCATTCATTCAATCACCCAAACACTGATCAGACTGTTTCGCTATATTTTTTTTTTACCTAAAATTTTTCCCGTTAGCATTAAATTGATCGAAATCTTCTCATGATTCCAATGGCACCGATGTCATCACCAGAAAGTACCTCACATGCCATTTTTGTGATCGGGGCGTCAACTGCTTTCGTCATCACTCGCACACGCGCTTCCACGCGCACCCAGCCACGCCAGCTACTCAGTTGCTTAGCCGTTAGCCACTCAGCTGCTCAATCGCTAACGTCATCCCCTTTACATCAACCCTGCACGCTTGGCTTTAGCCCAGCCATGTGCATGTGATATCAATGTACGTCCATCTCACGCCTCCGTGTCTCAGTGACATACTAACGTCAACCCTTGATATGTGACGTCAGCCTCAATAGTCTAGTCTATGATTTTGCTCATTTTGTCCAATATTTAGCCTATTTTTTCGGCAGTTCCACTTGGTTCCCACCTAAGTTGGACCTTATGAATCCGCTGGTGCACTCTGTTTTTGCTGATTCTGCTTCTATAGCATTGTTCCTATCTGTTTACTTCACCAACCCATCATTATGGATCGTCATAATGTTTCCCATCCAATCTCTGTTATAGTTGACGGCTCCAACTACATGTTATGGGCCTAGGCCACGTCTGGTTTTCTGAAAGGGAAGAAACTCTGGCGCATTATCACTAGGTGTGGAGACATATTTTTTGAATGACAACACGTGGCCAAGGTGGCACCGAAGTGCCAGCCGAAGTGCTACGTGTCTTGGTCATAACACCGAGATTATCTCGACTAGGCAGAGGTTATCTGCGAAGATGCCGGAGTCCGGGATAAACGGATAAGCTATAAGAGTCCTAGAATGGGGGATGACCTCAGTTTGGATAAGGATAAAGCTCTTAGGGAGTTTGTCTTTATCTATTTGAGAGTCTAGGATGAGCATTGAGCCAGAGTCCAAGAGAAGCTAGGCTTCTATCGGAATCAGGTTAGTGCTGGTTATAAAAGTAAGGCACCCTTGTGGGTCAAAGGTACGCTTTTGTATTCTGGCTTGTGAGTTAAGCACAATTGGTTATTTTTGAGAGATATTGATTACTGACTTGATCGTCGGAGTGCCCCCGGGTGGAAGAACCGCCGCCGGAGTCTTTTTTTTCTGTGACAGGTCGTTCGGGCTCAATCTATTCTGCCGGTGTTCTCTAGCTGAGTACTTGTTTGGTAATGTGGTCAGAAAACAGCACACACACTAGGGATGTGTGTAACGACCCCATCACGTATAATGATTAGTACTTGATTAATTACGAGGATTTGAAATTAATTGCCGAGTAGTATAATTTAATTTGGGATTTATGAGGATTGTGGGATCTGACTCTTATATGATTCTATTAAAGATTTCTTTTAAAATTAAAAATTGAGGGTCCAAATGGCTTAAGGAAGTGAAGTTAAAAAATTGAATTAATTTAATCTTAATTATGGACCCATTTGGGAGTTTAATTAAATATTCGTTTCAGTTTAGTAAAATTGAGATTCGATAAATTAGGTCCTAATTGGAGTTGATTAAGTCATGAGAATTGAGAATTGTGGTTATTATAAATTAAATTTAATTATGATGTGTCCAATTTGAATATGTAATTTATTGATGGAAATTTGAGTCTGATCAGAAATTGAAGGCCTAAATGATTTGGGAAATCAAAATTGATAATGATAATAAATTTAATATTTGGAGGCTTTTGGGAGTCTGACTAAAAAATATGATTCAGATTGGTAAAATTAAATATAATTAATTGGGCCTTAACCAAAAATTAATTCGGCTAATCAAATATGTGGGATTGGTGATTAGTTAGGATTAATTAATTATGTGCTATCCAAGTATTAATTATAATTAGACTAAGTGATATTTAATTAAGCTAATATATAATTAAAATGCTAAGGGTGTGTTTGGTAACGTTTACGTTTTCAGTTTATATTTACAAAACTTTTATAAACTGGTTTTTGTTTATTTTTTGATTATTTTTAGAAAAACATAAACTACAAACACGTTTGGTAATTGACAAAATGTTTAAAAAATTTTAAAAATATAAAAAAGAGTGAGAAATGGCAAGTGGTGGCGGAAGACGGTGGTGGAAAGTGGTGACGGTGGGTGTGGTAGCTGGTGGTGGTAGGTGGTGGCGGGTGGGTGGGTGGGTGACGATGGCGGGTGGTAGTGAGTGGGTGGTGGTGGCTGGTGGTGGCTGGTAGTGGCAGGTAGGTGGCGAATGGCGGGTGGTGGCGGGTAGGTGGTGGGTGGTTGGGTGACGGTGGCTGTGTGGGTGGTAGCGAGTGGGTGGTTGTGGTGGTGGTGGCGCGGCGGGTGGTGAGTGGTGGTGGCAGGTGGGTGCGGATGGCGGGTGGTGGTAGGTGGTGCCGGCGGACAAGTGGCGGGTGGTGTGGTGGTGGTGGTGGTGGTTGGGTGGGTGACGGTGCTGGTGGTGGTTGGTAGCGAGTGAGTGGTGGTGGCGGGTAGTGGTAGCAGGTGGGTGACGGATAGTTGGTGGTGGTGGGTGGTGGCGGTGGGTGGGTGGTGGTGGTGCGGCGGGTGGTGGTGGCAGGTGGGTGGCGGTGTGGTGTAGATGGTGGTGGTGGCGAGTGGGTGGCAGATGGAGAGGTGGTGGGTGGCAGGTGGGTGGTGAGTGGTGGTGGCAAGTAAGTGGCAGGTGGTGGTGGCGTGGTGGCTGGTGGGTGGTGGTGGCAGGTGGTGGTGGGGTGGGTGGCATGTGGGGTGGTGGTTGTGTTGGCGGGTTGTGGGAGTGGTGGCAAGTGGGTGGTGGGTGGTGATGGCGGAAGACGGCGGTGGAAAATGGTGGCGGGTGGTGACTAGTGTTGGGTGGTAAAAAAAAAAAAAAACTGAAAACTCAAAATGAAAACACATTTTTTGTGTTTTCATTTTTTGGCCAAATTTATAAACTGAGACCACTGATTTATAAATCAAAAATTTTACCAAACAAGTTTTTATTTGAATTTTTAAAATTTTTGTAAATATAAATAGAAAACTGAAAACGTAAGTGTTACCAAACGGTACCTAATTGATCCTATTCAACTAATTAGCACGTTGGTATGTTAGAGAGATTTCAAGAATAAAGAATCTGAGATTGTTGACAAGCTTAAATACATGAGGAGAGAGAGTAGAAGCTTTGGTTTTGTTTTGTGCTGGAACTTTAAGCTCAAAGAAAAAAAGAAGAGGTGCAAGTGTGCTCTGTTTTATAGCCGAGAGAGGGAGAGACCAAAAGAGAGAGAGAGAGAGTTTTGCTGGAAGAACAAAAAAAGAGAAGAAAAGAAAGAAATGTTGAAGAAGATTTAAAGAAATGCTCAAGTTTTTGGAAGGAACCCAAGGAGAATTAGAAGGGATTCAACTAAGGTATGAAATTTATGTTAATTTGTGTAGAATCTTTACATTATACCTGAAATTAAGGATGAAATTGGAATTAATAGTAAGAAGATGAAGAAAAATTAGCTTAAGTATAAGATTATGGAAATTAATTTAAAATGGGTTACATGCATGTGGATGGTTATGGAAAATAAATTAGAAATTAATTATTGGGGGTTTGATGTTGTGATTTTACATGAAACTAAGCTTCATTTGTTACATGCATGAATAAATTTTACAAGTTCAATACTCTAATGATACATACATCATGAATTTTGAAGGAATTAAAAATAAAGCTTTGTAGATCAATTATAAATTGTTAAGATTTGGGTTTGCATGTAAAATCAAGTTAGGACCAAGAGTATGAATTATGAGTTCTTAAATTTGTTAAACTTTGGTTCAATTTCATATAAATAGAAGAAGTTAGCAAGATGATGAATAAATGAAGTTATGTTCAATTTATGGAAATTAGTTGGAAAATTTATAAGAAATTTCATGACTCCAATTTCATGATTTCAAGGAAAATAGGAAGAACTTGAGGCCAATTTTATGTAATTAAAGAGAAAATGAGAAATTGAAGTTATGATCAAATGTATGAAAATTAATTTAGAAATTAATTACTTTGGGTGGAATTTATTTGTCCTAACATGAAATTGAGTTCCAATTGTACGTACATTATGAATTTTTCAAGAGTTTTGAAAGTTTAATTCGTGTTTTAAAATTTGTGGGTTTGAAATTGGGGGTTAATATTAATAAGATGAATTAAAACTAAATTTGGGCAATTGGAACATGATTTTGAATGAATGTTTTCTAATTGGAAGTGTTTACTAAATCATACAGTGGTTCTCCATTTTTGTGTACCAAAAATACATGCTTTGAGGCTTTGATTATCAAAATTGAATTTAAATTGCAATTCTAGAATTTTCAGAATTTACATTGTCTGCTCGAGCGAGGAAAGTCTCGCTCGAGCGTGAAAATCGAGCTCCCAGAAGTTTTCAAATTTTATAGTCCGCTCGAGCGACCAAAGTGGCGCTCGAGCGGAGACCCATTTTCAGCATATTTTGGAAAGTTGCATTTAGTTCATATTTTTATCCTCATCTCTTTCCAAAGCACTTTAGACATGATTTGTGATTCAATAAAGATTAATAAACTACCAATCAACATAGATTAGTTAGTTAAGGAATGAATCATTAATCTAGTGGTAATTGTTTAAGAAGCCAAGTAAAAGATCAATCTATTTGGAAAAGAAGGGCTTAGTAATGAAAGAATATGTGAAATCAGAACCCTGTTTATTTGAATGAGAAAGAATAAGCGTAGTAGAACTTCGGACTATTTAGACGGAAAAAGACTAGAAAAGTCAAGTTTGATCAAGGGAGTAATATTATATTTCAATGTGTATATGTTATGTGCTTGTGTAGGTCACGTGCCATTGTCTACCTGATTTATCTGATATGTCCAGTCCATCTGATTTGCTTCTGCAGCCATCTGTGAGTAATAACTTAGTAAAGTTATGTTCAACTGTACTTATTTTCTGTGTGACAAAATGAGATCTGTTTTCTGAAATGACATGTTCTGTACAATGAATGATTGTCCAATTTCTGATATCTATTCGTGACATCCTTAGCATCATGTGATATCTGTTAGCTGTTACCCGGTATCGGAGGTTCCTTTATGCAACTTAATCTGTCAGCACTCTGTTACCCGTATCGGAGGCCCCGTCATGGGGGCTCAGCTTCTGTTCTGTTACCCGGATCCGGAGGTTTCTTTATGGAACTGGTTATTCGTAACCTCACGTGTATATGTTCTGTTCTGTTCTGTTAATGCTAATGGATGTATCACGTAAACTTAAGCATGACTTATGATTTCTGTATATGATCTGGACAAATTATGAATTTGATATGAAACTGAATTATGAATTCTGAATCTGTATGGACTCATTCATTAAAACCCTTTACTCTGTTATTATTCACCGGGCTTTAGCTCACTATATTATTTATGTATGTAGGTGATCAGGCGCGTGACCAGGCTTAGAGGCATCTGCCTAGAATCTGTTTTTGTCAGCCAACCTATGTGCCTCCCGTGGAGGTTCCGGATGTGTCAAGTGATTATGGCTATGCGATTTAAAGTTTAAGTTTTGCTTTCTTGTTTGGTTAAACAAGTCTTGTGTATTTTGTAAATAGGGTTAAGTCCCTTTTTATCTAATCTGTTTATATATGATGACTTAAAGATAATGTGTATATATGTATATAAAAAGTTTAAAATTTTTCGGTCTCATGTAAGTCTGCACAGCTCAATGGACGTTGTATATTGTTATTTGCTTCCGCTAGCCCCTAATATTATCTTAATCTGTCTTAGAGGCCTTCGGTAATCCCAGGATTACTGGCCGATTACGATGCTAAACCTATAGGGGCGGGTTTGGGTTGTGACAATGTGATTCAACCAGTCAAAGAGGTTAATGAACCAACTGGCACATATGAAGATCGTTTAGAGGATTGGGACAATAAGAACTACCAGATCATTACTTAGCTTCAGAATACATCTGTTACCTCTATCAGTTTACAGTTTGTTCATTTTTAACTTGACTCTGTGACTACTCCTGCCAAGGACATTTGGGATTTTTTTAAAGAACGTTATCAAACTACTGGTCTTGCTCATCAATATCAACTTTAGAGTCAGCTTCATCGCATGCGTCAAGAGCCTGGCCAGTCTGTTAATGATTCTCTCTCTCAGATGTATTCTGTTTGGGACCAGCTTGCTCTCTCTGAACCTGACTGGTCTTATACTAAAGATGTTGCTTTATTTACTAAGTATCGTAATCAGCAACGATTGGTTCAGTTTCTCATGGCTCTCACTACCTAATTTAAGCCAGTGTATACATCTCTGCTTTATCGCACTATACTGCCCACTCTTGAGCAGGCTATTCCGAGCTATTATCTAAAGAGACTCGTCTTGGCACTCTTCACACTCATCACGTAGATATAGTTCTTGCCACTCTTTAATCACTAAGTTTCTCTTCACTAACCACCTAGCGGACCACTACTTGTAATTATTGTTAGAATCGGGGCCTTCCTTCTACTCATTCTTTGTTTCATTGCCCAGTTAGATCCCGTCGGTACTGTAATAAGATTAGTCCTGGTCATCTGCAGCAAGATTGCTTTTGCAATCTAGATCGCTCATCTACTACTCACTCCTTTTGTGGTGCTTCTTCACGAGGTCGTTCACAAAGTCCCAGGAATCAGTCCAGATCTCTGTCTGCTCATTGTACTGCTACTGCTGCCGCTGAGGAGTTTTTTGAGCCTTTAGATCCGGTCGCTCTTGTCTTTTTCCAAACTGATATTGAAGCCATGTTCAAACAGTTTCTCACCACCTTTGGTACCCCTCCTTCAACTGCTTTGTTTGTGACTTCAGGTACATCTCCTTGGTATTTTGACTCAGCATGTTGCAATCATATGACCTCCAGTTCTACTATATTTTCTTCTATTTCTTCATCTCCTCATATTCTCTCCATTTATACTGCTGATGGTTCTCTTATGTCTATAAGTCATGTTGGTTCTGTTTCCATCTCTTATCTATCCTTATCAAATGTTTATCTTATTTCTACTCTCACTTTAAATCTTATCTCTATTAGTCAGTTATGTGAGCTTGATCTAACTGTCTGTAGACACCCCATTTTTGACCGACCTTAAGACTCAGACGTCACCGGTTGAGCGCTCGGTGATGTTGCATATCGTGCTCGTTCAGAAGTCTCAGAGTCGCGGCTGCGAGCCCTGCCTCCGGACTTCCGAACCCTCTTCTATACTTTGTCTCGGTTTGCGAACCAGACTCGGTTTTCTCTATTTCTTTTCCTGAAGGGAGGGAGAGGTCTAGTAGATCATCTCTCAGTGGCCGTGGGCTACATTTCGTGGCCGTAGGCCATTTTGCCCATTTCGGAGCCCGGTTCCCGATTTTCGGAGCCGTTAGGCCGTGTGCCTCGATTCGGGACCGTCTGACCATCTCCAATTCCTCCGGTTTTTGGCATACATCTTATTTACTCCCTTTCGAGGGACACTGAGGTCTGAGAGACCCACTTCGTGGCCGAATGCCACTTTCGGTGCTTAACAGCCTATTTTCGGGACCCCGAACTGCGTGTTTTGGTCCCCGAGCATTCGTTTTGCATCGGTTTTCGTTCATTTTTGGCAGGTACCTCTGTTTTATCACCAGGAAGGTCACTGAAGGGTGGGAGGCCAACAATTGTCTCAGCAACCAGTTATGCCCTTCCGGCGCCCTCCGACGCCCGTTTTTCTCACTTCCGGGCCAATGTTGACCACCCTAGGAGCATTTTCTTCAAGCCCAAACCACATATTTGTGTTGTACACACATGGGAGGACCCCAATAGTCCATGGCCGGCCAGTAATTGTTATTGACCCTTTTGAACCCCTCTTTAAAATGGCCTATTCTCTCTCTTGTTTTAGAGTTGTCAGTTTTGAACCACAGGGTCTTGTTCAGCACACATGGGAGGACACTAATCTCCTATGGCCGGCCACTAATTCAACTTCCCCATTTTTGCTCCTTGGCCGGCCGGCCATAGGGGGTGGCCGGCCGGCCACTTGCAACCAAAATACCTAGCCGGCCTTGATCCTCACAATTGGCACTTTACAGCTGTATAGCTGTTTTCCCCCAAAATATCTCTATCCGGGGGAAGACTTGGTGTCATGTTCCTCCTACCTTGCTCCCTCTCTTTGGCCTATATAACAGCAGCTCCAATACTCTCTCAAGGGTTAGAAAAACTTGCCTCAAGCACACACATTCATATCCATCTCTATCTCTCTCATTTTTCTCAAGTTTGGTGCCATTTCTCCATCACTACCAAGCACCACCACCACCACTCCATTTCCAGCAGCAAGGGGAGCTTTTCAGAGGCTAGGAGGCATCCATTCTTCAAGCAAAAGGCAGCCAAGACTTGTCTACAAGGGTAAGTTGCCATTTCCCCATTTTGCAGTCCATTTTTGCACCAATTTCTTAGCCTATTTTCTTATCGTTTGGGCTCCGACCCTAACTGAAACTAGGCCTTTTTGAGCCATTCTTCATGTTTGATCAAGGGCTCAACCCTGTTTGAGCCCTCCATCTTGTACTTGCTTCAATAACATCTTGTATGCCATTATTTTGCATGAGATTTCTAGCCCATGTGTGATCTTTTTTTGAGCATAATGTAAACTGTAAGAGGGCCTATTTTGAGCCCCTCTTCAACATTGAAGAAGGGCTCAACCCTGTTTGGGTCCCTATCTTGCACTTGCTTCATAATCTCTCTTATTTACCGTAAATTTGCATGATTTGTTTGGCCTATATGTAAATTGTTTTGGAGCATGTCATGAACTGTGAGTAAGCTTATTTTGTGTCCCTCTACAACATTGTAGAAGGGATCAACCCTGTTGGGGGCCTCCATGTTGTACTTATCACTATACCCCTCTTTGGCCCCCATTTTTGCATGCTTTTTTAAGCTTATCTAGCTTCTGTTTTCGGCCATCATCAGAACTGGAAATGGTCATATTTTGACCTTCTTGGCATATTTCATGAATGGTCTTTGCTTGTTTGATGAATGTTTGACCTACCTCATGATATAGCCTCTTTTGAGCCTCATCTTGCATGGCATTTTTGGCATGTTTTCATACTGATTTGTGGGATTTCATCTACTGTAAATGTTCATATTTTTAGTCCCTCTTCAGTGTTGTAGAAGGGTGTTTTGTTGTTTGGGCTTTGCATTTACCATCTACTTCAATACCCCTCTCTTGGCCCCTATTCTTGCATGCCATTGTTGCCCTATCTATGCTTGCTGTTTGGCCATGTTTTAGACTGGAAAATGCTTGTCTTGGGGCTGCCTTGCTACTGTATTTTCATTCCATGTCCATATTGTGCATGCATTGCATGGCTATAGGCCATTTCGGGTGCCTAAATTCGCATTTCGGGACCATTCCTTGCATTTGGTGTCATTTCGCCATCTTTCGGGACTGTTTTCCCCCATATTTCAGTGCTGAAATTCCATTGGCATGTTTGCATATCATTTTCTATATCATTTCATGCCTTAATGCCATTGCCTCGGTTTGTGTGCCCGTGTGCACGCACTTCGAGGCACTTCTTTTTTATCCGACGGCCTCTTATGTGAGTGTGGCTGAGGCTCACTCATGTTAGCGTAAGCCCATTTTGCATTCTGTATGCCATTTTAGTCTTATTGCATTCCGTATGCCATTTTCTCGGTTTGCGTGCCCGTGTGCACGCATTTCGAGGCATCTCATTTTCATCTAATGGTCTCCTGTGTGAGTGTGGCTGAGGCTCACTCACGTTGGTGTAAACCCATTATTGCGTATGCCATTTCATCTGTAGCATTGTGTATGCCCGGTTATGTATTACCTCGTATAGCGTGTATGCCATTCCATGACATTGTGTATGTTAGGATTGCATATTAGCTGCATTTCATGCATGTCATGCATATTGCATCGTGTTCGGGATAGGAGTTAGCCCGGCACGGGAAACGAGGCACGTTTCGCACTCCGAGCGACGGAACGGGTCTCAATTCCCAAGTCACCGACGCTCCGGATTATCCATGATGGAGTTAGGTTTTGTCGTAGCATTCATACGCATTCATCCTATATTAAGTTGTGCAAATCGGCTCATCGGCCATCACGCATCGAGATGCGTGATTGGTGGCACGAGGATCGAGGCATGCATATATTTGTGAAATACATTGCTATGTCCCTTTCCTGCTCTCTGTTGCAGCAAAATGAAGAATCAACAACTTTTCAGAGTCTGGCACGCATTGCGAGAAACATTGCAAACAGAGGCTAAATTGGGCATCCCAATGGATTTCTGCGCAAAACAGCCCAAAACATGCATCACTTCATTATCCGGAGCGGAGTCAAGGCAGTCCCTGGCTTGCATGCCAGTTTACAGTTTTTCTTAGTTAATTTGTAAATTAATTAGGGATCTGTATTATTCAGACTGTATTATTCTTTCATTCGGACTGTATATTTATTCGGACCCTCTGCGCGAGGGCAAAATTGTAATAAGTGTGCGTGTGTGTGATGTATGTCTTCCAACCCCACGTCTTTCTTCCCTTTTATTTACCTGCTTATGATGGTTAGATATAGGGCATATTTCAATTAGCATACAGTATGACAGCATGTTTGCATCATTCATCTGTTTTGCACGCACCGGGCTCGGCGCATCATACAAACTGCATTTGTATTTCAATTCCAAATTGAATACGTGTTAGTTGTAGCATTCCATATGCCATGTTTAGAATAGCCGAGCCTGCTATAGTTGCATTATTGCATGCGTTGCATTAGACATTTCTGTATAATTAGGATCATGCATGATTTCTAATGAGCTTCTGTTTTTGGCTCGGAGTACGTGGTGAGTTTTACGCTTTAGCATCCATGCACGCGTGTGAGTGCTGCCATGAATAGCATGCTTGCCATGAGGCTATGTGCTTATGTGATATAACTGCCTTGAATGCCTGTGGGTGGAGGTTGGGTTACTTGAATTGGGACAATTCATCAAATGTTTGTTTTAAGCCCACTAGATAGTGGCAAAACCATGTTTTCTTAAGCCCACCTGAGGGTGGCAAATCCATGTCTCAGCCTACCTGCGGGTAGCACCATCAAACCATTTTCAAACAAACAAACATGAAATGTTTTGTTCCAATTCAGGCGGCCCAGTCTATACTTATTTGCTGCGAGCATCACATAGTAACCTAGGCTAATAACCGGAATAAGAACTCACAATGTTTTCAAAATAAGATATCATGGTTAGTAGAGGCCGGTCTTTGACCGGGCGAGCGGGGGTGCTCACGAAGTGACCTTCCCCAATCGTACCCAAGTTCCCGAGCCGAGGCAACTTTGGTGATGACGGACACGTGGCCTTTGGCACCGAGTCAGGGTTTCCGAAATTTCTCAAAAATAAAATATTTAGGTGACGACTCTGTATCTGGCAAAGCAGTCCATGTTTGGCACTTCTTTCAAAAATCTGTTTTCCAAAACGATTTGCCGGATTTGGACTCTTTGGTTCAAGATTAAGAACCGTGACACAAATCGAGTCCGAGCTGTAGCGAGGTCCCCCGTGGGCTTGTTACACTGTCATATTTTCTACTAATGACTATTTGGTACAGGACCCTCAAACGAGACAGACTCTTGGGATCGACCGTAAGCATGGACGTCTCTATGAGCTCATCTATCTTCATGTTCCAGATTCCACCCCGTTAGCTGCTCCTACTGTCATGACCCGAACCCGCCCCTATGGGTTAAGGCCATAACCGGCCAGTAATCATGAGATTACCTACGGCCTCAAACCAAATAAGACAAAACTCATCAGAGAAAAAGGGGCCAAACGGAAGCAAATTAAAAACTTTGTCCATAGAGCCGTGCTTATATGCACATCAAAATATTCCAGACATACATATGTTAATAACTCACAACAGAAAGCATAGCAACATAAATTTGTGTACAGACAGGATCATTCAAAACTGAGTCAACCAACAAACTATATGCAAATGTACTCGAAACTTCGCCGACATGACAACATAGAACAGCACGACACAAAGGCGAAGGCAAGTCTCGTACGTGAGACGCAAGGGCTGACTCTCCAAAACCTTTGTTGTTCCACACAGACTTCACTGAGGCTGGGTTTGAGTTTCCCTTGGCTCACCTACAAACACATGAATGAGCGTGAGCGAAAGCCCAGTGAATAATATCAAATAAAAAGATACAACAATATGTAGAACAACATAATCCGAACGGCCTTGGGCCCAATTCATATTTCTAATTAACATATATATACACCATGTAAGTCAAGTGACTGTGGTTCTAAACATACTGGCCTTTTGGCCTCTTTATCTTTCATTTATGTCAAAACGGCCTCTGGCCCACTCATTCATTTCCATCGGCCTTTGGCCCAATCGTTCATTTCCATCGGCCTTTGGCCCAATCGTTCATTTCCATCGGCCTTCGCCCAATTATTCATTTCCATCGGCCTTCGGCCCAATTATTCATTTCCATCGGCCTTCGGCCCAATTATTCATTTCCATCGGCCTTTGGCCCAATTATTCATTTCCATCGGCCTTCGGCCCAAATACACTTTCGTGTCAAAACGGCTCTTAGGCCCACATTTTATCAAACGGCCTTCGGCCCATATTTATATCAATCTGGCTCATAGGCCTTCCATTTCAAACTGGCACATAGGCCTTTCATGTCAAACTGTCCACCATTCAAATTAATGAACTTTACAAAACTTACATAAGAGTAAGCGAATGGGACAATAACATAATTTAGATATTACTCACAGTGGTCGGCATGTGGATTTGCCCTGGAGCTTGACCCTACATATCACATAACACATATGGGTCACAAATGGTTCAATCCGTTCTTTAATTCACATATTCCTCTTTAGGCTTTATTCTTATCTCTTTAATTCAATCACAATGCTCAATGCATGCCTAAGAGTGTTTAGAAGTGAAAGAGAACGGAAAACAGAACACAGAATGCATTAACGGAATTTCAGCAAAACAGGGTCCCCGCTCGAGCGTGGACTTCCCCGCTCGAGCGGACCCTTAGGTCTGCAAAAGTACTGGTTGCCCTCAATTCCCGCTCGAGCGCAAACTCGGCCGCTCGAGCGGACTTCCTGCCTACATAGCTCCCCGCTCGAGCGTCAACTTCCCCGCTCGAGCGGGAACCAGGTCTGCAGAAAATGCTGGGAGCTCGATTTCTCCGCTCGAGCGGCACTTCCCCCGCTCGAGCGGAAGTCAAAATTCTGGAAATTTCCAGGTTGTGTTCTTGAGCTTCAATTCAATTTCCCAGCTACCATTCTTGCATGCAAAGGCTCAAATCTCAAATATAGTCATACTAACATGGTTCCCTTGCAAGATTATAGCATTATGAAGTTCAATTTCTTGATTTGCTTACATGCATGTCCCAAAACATAACAAACCCATCACCAATATAACAAGTTCATGCATTCAAGCTCATATCTTTAATTAATCAAACATGCAAGGCCATCTTGACTTCATTTCCATCCCAAATAATGCAAATGGTGTTCATTCTCATGGAACACAACAAAAACATGCTTGCATGTAGGATTTAACACTCATATTTCCACATTCAACTTAATACATGCTTGTTTATGTAAAATCATGGTGATCCTATACATGCATGTGCATTTCAACTTCAAATTCATCAATCATAACACAACTTACAAGTTCAATCTCATGAATTTACTCACCTAGGAGTTTAATCTTCCAAACTCTAGTCAATTCTTGGACTTAATCTTCAAGATTCCCAAGTCTTGAGCCAAAACCACACAACTCTCTCCCTTCTCTCTCTAAGGCCGACCCTCTCTCTCTCTATTCTTGAGTTCAATATCAGCCAAATGAATTAAAGAGGGGAGTTGGGTGTATAAAGCCTTGACAACAAAACCCACTAAGGCCATTTTAATAATAATAGAGTAGTTGGGCTCTAATTCATCAATTTAATCCATTTAATCTGACCAGAGTCAATTTCTAATTAAATTTCACCGTAGGCTCTACAAATTATGCCAATCACAATGGCGTAATCAATTTCGGGTCTTGTGGCCGATAAGGCTCTCAATTTAATTTCCGAAGCGGGTTATCAAACAGATATTCCTACGGTGAACAGATAAAAACTCAAAATCACATACATTCACATAATGACACATAAAATCATGCTAAACACATAATCATACTTAAATTAAGGACCAATTAGCATAATACGGAACAGGGGTGTCACAGTCTTCCCCCTTTAGGAAGTTTGGTCCTCCAAACTTAATTTACCTTCAGTCGAAAACAATTCGGAACACTTTCCATTTAACGGTTCCAATCCTTTCTGATAGTTATTCACCTGGTCCCAAATCAAGCAACACTCTATTTTCAATCGGTCAGAGACTTACCTTTTATGCCATACAAGGCTTGTATGGTGCCATACCGAAACTAGAGTGTGAGCTGTTGTTGTAAACAAAGTTTGCCAACGGTGGACAGATCTTTCCAATTCCCCGGAAATCTAACACATACATTTGGAGCATTCTTCCCAAAAATCTAAAAAGTTCTTTCTGATCACACATCAATTGCGAATAGAAAACAGCGCCGAAACATAATTCAGTTCATATCAAATTCATAATTTGTCCAGACCATAAACAGAAATCATAAGTCATGATTAAGTTTACGTGATACATCCATTAGCATTAACAGACAGAACAGAACATATGCATGTGGGGTTACGGACAACCAGTTCCATAAAGGAACCTCCGGATCCGGGTAGCATAACAAAACAGAAGCTGAGCCCCAATGCCTCTTGAAACACCTCTTAGAATTTCTGCCTAAAACAATAGATACTGGGACCCCATGCAACCAAACAATCTTGACGATGTAACCAGTGGCTAGTCAACTAGCATCATACAAAAATTTTACAGGGAGGCAATGAGCTAACTTAGTAATTCTACATACAATAACCCAAACGGGACTTATACCTTGGTGCTCAAGGTAGCCCCACAATGAACTTCGTAGTCACATATCCCTATTTCCATTCCGAAATAGAGGAAGATTGAAGTAGCTCTACCAATACCCGATATTCAACTTTGACTTGTTGGTACTAAACCATTCGGACACTAGTTCAACAATTTCTTCTTCATGATAGGTCGCCAACGTATTTATTTCAAATGTCAACTACTTTACCACAGAAGTTTGGTCCATTTCCCTATCACAGCAGTTCAATTCATTCTCCAACAATCCCGCAATTCACAATCCAACTCGATATTTAATTCAGCGATTTATCACAGTTATCCAAGGTCAATCAAAAGTCTTCAGGAATACAAGGTGGATCCAAATACTGACTCCCGAATCGACAAAGGTAACGTCGAAGCAATCACCCACACAATGCATATAGTCCAGACATCCCCACAGTACTGATTGTAAAGTATAATATTATCGAAGCATGCAATTTCTGACACAATATACGTGTTTCTCAATTCATCCAACAGTTTACAGTTACAATTCAGTTCAATAATCAATTCCATGTTCTACCGAGTCTTTCCACATTATTTGATAGTCATCGAAAGCATAAGGCAATCCATATATAAACCTCTGTAATGTCGAAGGCAATATCACGGAGTCAATCACATGTTAAGCACAATTTACACATCCTCAGAGCCCCAATTTCAGAATATAATGGCACTGGGCAGGTATTCACAAGGCATACTGAATTCACATACTTACGGATAATCAGGATTTTTCAAAGCTTCTTGGATGTCAACAACATCCACATAATACCAAAAGATGACATTCCGGACAAAACAAAGGAATAATCGTCTCGGAATCAAAGCACACCCGTTCACGACCGTCGGTGGCCGACCCGAGATCGATTAGACAAACCCACCCGTACAAGACCGTCGGTGGCAAAAGATAACTCAATCAGAGGTGCTACATAGGCTTAACGTCCCCTAGCACGAAAGGACGCTCCCAGAATGTCATCAAAACAAACATAATACCATTCACTATAACCTGATTTCCCCAAAATCTGATAACATTGAAGCAACTACTCTCCCTTACAAAACATATTCTGATCAGTCAAAGACAATGTTCAGTACTGCTTACAATCAAATCAACCTGCCATCATCAGTCCTCATATCGTCAAACCAACCAGGATGGGACAATACACAAGCATCGTTTCTTAAGACACCCAATCACGGGATTTGTACAATTCGGCTCATTTTCAACACATATGTCCTCGATAGTTGGGGGTCGGTTCTCAACGGTGTTCATAGTTAGGTCAATCTGTCATAGCCCACAAAAGGTCTTTCAAATAGGCTAAGTACTCTAAACAGATTCAAGTTTTGGGTCCATCAGTTTTTCTGCCAAGAATAATCTGGCTATTTATTTATAGGCAATCCTCAATCCCTTTTTACAAAATTAAATCAGACAGAGGGTCTTATCAAACCAATCCCGACACAGGTCTTGCCAATTTAAATCAAACAAGGGTTCCATCAAATTATATCAAATGAGGGTCCCATCGAAACAGTACCGGGCAAAGGTTCTATCGGATCGAATCAAATAAAATTTTCTCAAATAGGGCACATTTGGTTCTGTAAGGCATACTTCGTTTGCTTAGGTACATGGTTGATAGTTTCTCGACTGCCCTAAGTTCATCAGTTCTCAAAGTCATATCAGAATCATTCATCACAATAGTTCATATCAATATGTTTCAAATCATGTACAATACGGTATTGTCTACATAAATTCGGGTGTAGTTGCATATGCGTGCAGTTGTTCATGTCAGGAAGTACGTATCATAATCAATATAGCAGTTTCCAAATAAGTCTTATAGGCAAGAACATGGTGCACAGTAACATATTAAACGAAGTTCCCCGGTTGTACATAAGATAGGGTCTGTTATGTAAAAGTTCTAAATCAATCACAAAAGCATAGGGTTACGAGTCGAGCTCAATATAATCACATAGTCCAGTCAACTTCCCACTAATCAAGATGCATGATCTCACAATTCATAGAGTTCATTATTTGGGGTGCTCAACTCGGTCACACAATCACAAAGTCATTAAAGACAGTAGTATAACAAATCACCTTAAGTATAGATTCAGCTGTACATGCGCATGTGCAGAGTTAATCGATATCCCAATACATATTTCACAATTTCTCGAATGGAGTATATACATTTAAGGGATATGGTCCCGATCTTGTGGGTCTAACCAATCTAAATACACATGCAGCAGATACGAAAGAACATGCCAATCCGAATCGATTAATATCCCAAGCAAGATGTGCACATGTACCAATTCAGAATCAATCAACACATAAGCATTCATTTATAACAGTACAGATACCTGGGATCACGGTCGCAGTATTTTGAGCGCTTTCTGAGAGGAGTGTGATTACTCTATCCTGATTGGCAATTCCTACCATTTGTACGAATCTCGCTGAGGCAGAAGATTTATTCACATTTGTTCAGTCCGGGGACAGTTCCTCACCATGCGGCCCATTTCACCACACCTATAGCAAACCCCAGCAATCCGATAATAACTCCCCGATGTTCCTTACGCTGGTGATGGCAAAGGTTCTCGCCGTAGCGGCAACTGACGTTACTGTCTTAAGATCTCTATCATTTCCTATACCATTCCTTCCAGTCTATCAAGTCGGGCTGTGGAAGAGCCTTCCAGCTCGCATGCCCTTACTCAATCCATACTCTACACAATCTCTTATTAAACCTTGCCAATTACTGGGATGTCCCATACAAAAATAAACACGGATACACATGGGTACATTCACACATAGACACATCTTTATATTCTCATTTCACATATTGTACGCAACTAATCACACGCATAACAGATAATTGCATACCTATCAAATATAGCATGCTGAACATTTACTAAGTAACTATATACTCAAATCATGTTCGTATTTCACACAGACACCCGTAGGCAAAATTGAATGCACATAAACACCTTTCCATGGTTCATATATTCATGTATGTGCATTATAGCAAAACAAACTTGTTGCACACATTAGTGTAACAATTCATATCTCATTTTCGAATCATGTGTGGTACTTCCTTTAGCGTGACATATCATGTTGGTCAAGCATATCAACATATCTCATACATAGGCCACGGTATTATCTCCCCCGGGCGAGGGCCTATGCCACGGTACTATTTCCCCCGGGCTAGGGCCTCATGACCATAAGCCACAGTATTATGTCCCCTGGGCGAGGGCCTCCGCTAAGGATACCACAATTACATTCAAGGAGAATTTAGACAATCATTCATTTATGCCAAACGTAGCATTATACTTTATACAAGGTTCACAAGTATGCATATACTAGAGAGCATACATATCCCAAAGGTTTACCATGCAAGCAATTTGCAAATTGTAGCACATAACTGTTCATATCGAAACACTTAAGCATATTCTTGATGCTTCCAAAGTTCATATTTATCACATGAATGCATCCTAGATCTCATCTAGACGCTTATTGCTCTTTTTGGACAAGTGTGTGAGTTATTAACTCGTGCTCTGATACCACTCTGTCATGACCCGAACCCGCCCCTATGGGTTAAGGCCATAACCGGCCAGTAATCATGAGATTACCTACGGCCTCAAACCAAATAAGACAAAACTCATCAGAGCAAAAGGGGCCAAACGGAAGCAAATTAAAAACTTTGTCCATAGAGCCGTGCTTATATGCACATCAAAATATTCCAGACATACATATGTTAATAACTCACAACAGAAAGCATAGCAACATAAATTTGTGTACAGACAGGATCATTCAAAACTGAGTCAACCAACAAACTATATGCAAATGTACTCGAAGCTTCGCCGACATGACAACATAGAACAGCACGACACAAAGGCGAAGGCAAGTCTCGTACGTGAGACGCAAGGGCTGACTCTCCAAAACCTTTGTTGTTCCACACAGACTTCACTGAGGCTGGGTTTGAGTTTCCCTTGGCTCACCTACAAACACATGAATGAGCGTGAGCGCCAGTGAATAATATCAAATAAAAAGATACAACAATATGTAGAACAACATAATCCGAACGGCCTTGGGCCCAATTCATATTTCTAATTAACATATATATACACCATGTGAGTCAAGTGACTATGGTTCTAAACATACTGGCCTTTTGGCCTCTTTATCTTTCATTTATGTCAAAACGGCCTCTGGCCCACTCATTCATTTCCATCGGCCTTTGGCCCAATCGTTCATTTCCATCGGCCTTTGGCCCAATCATTCATTTCCATCGGCCTTCAGCCCAATTATTCATTTCCATCGGCCTTTGGCCCAATTATTCATTTCCATCGGCCTTCGGCCCAATTATTCATTTCCATCGGCCTTCGGCCCAATTATTCATTTCCATCGGCCTTTGGCCCAATTATTCATTTCCATCGGCCTTCGGCCCAAATACACTTTCGTGTCAAAACGGCTCTTAGGCCCACATTTTATCAATCGGCCTTCGGCCCATATTTATATCAATCTGGCTCATAGACCTTCCATTTCAAACTGGCACATAGGCCTTTCATGTCAAACTGTCCATTATTCAAATTAATGAACTTTACAAAACTTACATAAGAGTAAGCGAATGGGACAATAACATAATTTAGATATTACTCACAGTGGTCGGCATGTGGATTTGCCCTGGAGCTTGACCCTACATATCACATAACACATATGGGTCACAAATGGTTCAATCCGTTCTTTAATTCACATATTCCTCTTTAGGCTTTATTCTTATCTCTTTAATTCAATCACAATGCTCAATGCATGCCTAAGAGTGTTTAGAAGTGAAAGAGAACGGAAAACAGAACACATAATGCATTAACGGAATTTCAGCAAAACAGGGTCCCCGCTCGAGCGTGGACTTCCCCGCTCGAGCGGACCCTTAGGTCTGCAAAAGTACTGGTTGCCCTCAATTCCCGCTCGAGCGCAAACTCGGCCGCTCGAGCTGACTTCCTGCCTACATAGCTCCCCGCTCGAGCGTCAACTTCCCCGCTCGAGCGGGAACCAGGTCTGCAGAAAATGCTGGGAGCTCGATTTCTCCGCTCGAGCGGCACTTCCCCCGCTCGAGCGGAAGTCAAAATTCTGGAAATTTCCAGGTTGTGTTCTTGAGCTTCAATTCAATTTCCCAGCTACCATTCTTGCATGCAAAGGCTCAAATCTCAAATATAGTCATACTAACATGGTTCCCTTGCAAGATTATAGCATTATGAAGTTCAATTTCTTGATTTGCTTACATGCATGTACCAAAACATAACAAACCCATCACCAATATAACAAGTTCATGCATTCAAGCTCATATCTTTAATTAATCAAACATGCAAGGCCATCTTGACTTCATTTCCATCCCAAATAATGCAAATGGTGTTCATTCTCATGGAACACAACAAAAACATGCTTGCATGTAGGATTTAACACTCATATTTCCACATTCAACTTAATACATGCTTGTTTATGTAAAATCATGGTGATCCTATACATGCATGTGCATTTCAACTTCAAATTCATCAATCATAACACAACTTACAAGTTCAATCTCATGAATTTACTCACCTAGGAGTTTAATCTTCCAAACTCTAGTCAATTCTTGGACTTAATCTTCAAGATTCCCAAGTCTTGAGCCAAAACCACACAACTCTCTCCCTTCTCTCTCTAAGGCCGACCCTCTCTCTCTCCATTCTTGAGTTCAATATCAGCCAAATGAATTAAAGAGGGGAGTTGGGTGTATAAAGCCTTGACAACAAAACCCACTAAGGCCATTTTAATAATAATAGAGTAGTTGGGCTCTAATTCATCAATTTAATCCATTTAATCTGACCAGAGTCAATTTCTAATTGAATTTCACCGTAGGCTCTACAAATTATGCCAATCATAATGGCGTAATCAATTTCGGGTCTTGTAGCCGATAAGGCTCTCAATTTAATTTCCGAAGCGGGTTATCAAACAGATATTCCTACGGTGAACAGATAAAAACTCAAAATCACATACATTCACATAATGACACATAAAATCATGCTAAACACATAATCATACTTAAATTAAGGACCGATTAGCATAATACGGAACAGGGTGTCACACCTACATCTGCTTCCAGCATATCTCCTTTTAATTTTTGGCTTTGTCGTTTATGACATATTTATGTTAGTCAATTGAAATCTTTAATTTCTACTAGTCAGTTAGGTCATGTAATTCTCGATACTTTTGATTGTTTGTCTTGTCAACTTGCAAAACAACCTGTTTTATCATTTAATACAAGTACTTCTGTTTCTCATGCACCATTTGATTTTATACATTTTGATATTTGGGGACCATCACATACTACCACTATGGGGGGATCACGTTACTTTGTTGTTTTGTTGATGATTTTTCATGTTGTACGTGGTTATTTCTCATGAAAAGTCGATCAGAACTCAAACAACTTTATTACAATTTTGCAAAAATTATCCAAACCCAATTTTCTAAAACCATTAAAAATTTTCAATCTGATAATTTTATGGAATATGGGGATCTTGATTTTCTCTCTTTCCTTCAGCATCACGGTACTCAGCCTCATCATTCCTGTGCTGGCACGTCCCAACAAAATGGACGTGCTGAACAGAAACATAGACATATTCTTGGCACTACTCGAGCTTTGCTAATCTCTTTCTCGTGTCCTAAATATATTTTGGGGGAAGCTACTCTTACTGCTGTCTACACTATCAATTGTTTTCCCACTCCTACTATCAATAACCAAACTCTTTATGAACGTTTACATGGCACTAGTCCTCCATACACAAATCTTTGGGTTTTTGGGTTTGCATGTTTTGTTCTCTTCCTACCTCATAAACACACCAAACTTGAACCTCGTTCTCGTCTTTGTTGCTTTCTCGGGTATGGAATTGAACATAAAGGCTATCACTGCTAGGATCCTATCTCTAAATGTCTTCATATCTCTTGTCATGTGGTTTTCTGGGAGCATAAAATGTTTTCATCTTTATCTTCATTCTACCTATCATCATTTTCTACTTCCACTTTGTTTACTAATTCGTCTATCGATCTCTTCTCTAATGACTTTGATGCAGGTTCCTCCTACGCCTTTGCCTACACCTGATCCTGTCCCGACTGCTCCCTCTAATGGTCTTGCTGTTCTCCTTTCAGGCTCTCCAACTCCCATTGAATGTCTCGTTGAGTCTCCTATCACTCTACCAGATCCTCCTTCCATGGATCGTCTAAGTCGGGTAGCTCGACAACCTACTTATCTTCATGATTATATTGTTGAATCCACTGATTTTTCTACTCATGAACCTACCTTCTATTGTGAGGATTGCACTAATCCTCTTTGGCAACAAGCTATAACTGATGAACTTCAAGCTCGAGACAAAACTCATACTTGGGACATTGTTGATCTTTCTCCTAGAAAGACTGTGATTGGCTGCAAATAGGTCTACAAAATCAAGACTCAGTCTGATGGTTCTATCGAGCGGTACAAAGCTCGTCTTGTTGCAAAAAGGCTTTGCCCAAGAATGTGGTATTGATTACGAGGAGACCTTTGCTCCTGTTGCTAGGCTTACCTCTGTTCGCAGCCTAATTGTTGTTGTTGCTTCTCGCCACTAGGACTTTTTCAAATGGATGTAAAAAATGCCTTTCTTAATGGTGATCTTCTGGAGGAGGTCTATATGTGACCTCCACCTGGGTTTACTTATCCAGTTAATAAAGTTTGCAAACTTTAGCGGGCTCTCTATGGTCTCAAACAAGGCTAACTTCAGTTCCACCATTCATGATCTTGGCTTCACCTCCAGCTCATATGACCCTGCTTTCTTTATTCGGAAGACTACTCATGGCATCACTCTTCTTCTCCTTTATGTGGATGATATGATTATCACCGGTGATAATGTGGTTAGTATTCTTAACCTTAAAGAATCTCTCAACCAACACTTTGAAATGAAAGGCCTTGGTACTTTCACTTATTTCTTAGGTCTTGAAGTCTCCAATGATTCTACTGGTTATTATTTATCACAGGCCAAATATACATATGATCTTTTGGCTCGTACTGCTCTTACTGATTGCAAGACTGCCCCTACTCCGATTGATACTCACACTCATCTCACTCCGCTTGATGGGGATCTTCTCTAAGATGCTACTCTTTATCGCCAGCTAATAGGTAGTCTTGTCTATTCACTGTGACACGTCCTAGCATTGCTTATGCTATATATCTTGTTAGTCAGTATATGTCGGCTCCCCGCATGCCTCATTACACTGTCTTGTTTCGCATACTTCACTACCTCAAAGGCACCATGTTCCATAGACTCCATTATTTTGCTCACTTGTCTCTTAAGCTTTGTGCCTTTTCTAATACTGATTGGGCTGGAAATCCTATTGATCGACGCTACACTATGGGTTTCGATTTTTTCTTAGGGGGATTCACTTCTTACTTAGCGCAGCAAGAAACAATCTCTCGTTACTCATTCTAGTACTAAAGCTGAATATCGTACTCTTGTTGACGCTACTCAGGAACTTCTGTGACTTCGTTGGCTCCTTAGTGACATGGATGTTTCTTTCTTTGGTGCTACCTCTTTTTATTATGACAATCAAAGTGCCATTCAAATTGCTTATAATGATGTCTTCCATGACCGCACCAAACATATTGAAATTGACAGCCATTTTATTCGACAGCATATTACTCGTGGCACTATCCATCTTCTTTTTCTTACTTTTGCTGATCAGCCTGCTAATATCTTCACCAAGGTTCATCCTTCTGGCCATTTCAGCGACTTAGTTTCCAAACTCAAGTTGGTTGATGTTTATCCTCCTTGAGTTTGAGAAGAGATGTTAATATATATGGTTAATATATATTGTAAATATTTAGGTATATTCCTTGAATATCTAGTATATTCCCTATAAATTTAGGAGTTCTTCCATAGTTGTAAATCTAGGAGTCCATACTTGATTGTAACACTCTCCTATATATAGGAGTCGATGTACCTTGATTCTGTGATATACAATTCATATATATATATATATATATATTTCTCTTAACCATTTTAACAGCCCAAATTAATTTTGGAAAGACCATTACATAGAGTAGACTATTTTTTTAAAAAAAAATAATAATAATAATAAAAAAGTAACACATGCATGAAAATGTGATTTCTTAAAATTTTCTCTAATGACAAGTAAAGTTGTCACAAAAATCCAATCACAATGAATGTCAAGTATGAAATTTGGTCCATTCCAACTAAACACTAGATTGTGAAATAATCTCGTTTTAAATGCCAAATTATATCCAATGATAATCTTAAGTTAGATATGTTACCACTTTTCATAAGACCATATATGCATTTCAATATTACTCAATTTAGTTTAAGCCTATAATCTTTTACAAGAAGTCCATTTACAAAATTATTAGAACCCATATAAGAGACTTATTTTTTTGCTTTAACAAAATTTCATTGCTTTGGCCAAAGAATTTTTTGTTTAATATAATTTTACGTTGACAAATATGTTTTATATTTTTTTGTTTAAAAAAAAATGGAGTTTTTATTGATAAATCACATTTAGAGGTGTTCTATCCCAATAAGTCCACAAAGGAAAATTATAACCTAATTAGTTCTATATGTTTATACTTTTATTCCAAAAAGTCATTTTTTCTGATTTATATTTTTGTTGGATTATTATACCCTTATGTCTATTGTTGATATATATTACCTACAAAAATGATATTCACATTTCCCTCTGTTTTCGTTGTGGTAGGATTTCGTTCCTATAGGAGAGAAAATGATGACACAGAGTTTGTGGTAGTGTTTCGTTGCGGTAGGGTTTCATTCTGTGGGAGAGAAGATGACGACTCAGAGTTTGTGCTATGTTTTTTTCTGCCATAATTACGATTTCAGCCGGAAATCAAAGGAAGATAAAGGAATTTGAATCGAAGAAACAAAGGAGATGGCTTACAAACTTGTCTAATCGATTAATTGAAACCCACCTTCGACTGGATTGAATTAAAGGAAAATAGGAGATGGATTCGAATCGTAACTATTTTTGTATGCAGTCTGTGTTGTTATATACTTGTTCTTCGAATGTGGGTTTGATTTGATTTGGATTGGAGGAATGGTGAAATTGTATGGGTTGTTAATGATAGTGATAATGATGAAAATGATGATGAAGATGAAAATATGGGTGATAATTTTTTGTTTTTAGAGAGATTAAGTTTTTTTTTAGATTTCTAGTTCTATTGTTGCCATTGTTTTTTATTTTTCTGTCAATCAATGTGAATGCTCACACTTCATATTGTTTGGAAGTCTGAGAAATTAGGGTTGAAATTTTGAGGAGTGAGGTCTCTAGTACAGTAATGAGGCTTTCTTTATAAAGAAATGAGGTAGATTTGGTTTGATTTGGATTGGTGTAATGGTAGAATTGTAGGAGGTGTTAATAATAGTGATAATGATGAAGATGATGACGAAGATAATGAAGATACAGAGAAGGATGTTGGTGATATTTTTTATTTTTTGAGAGATTGAGATTTTTGAATTTTTGATTCTGTTCTTGTCATTGATTTTGATTTTTTGTTGTTGGATTTCAATGTAGCAATGATTTTTTGAGTTTAGTAATGTGTCCGATATAAGAATGATGTAAATGTTCATATTATTAATCAATGTTAATATTCACATTAATTTGAAATGAAAATTTGTCATTGTATTGTTAATTGGTGTTAATAATATTCACACACCCATATAATATTGAATGGTGAATATGTTTTCACTGTGTTCATTACCACTGTGATAAAATGATGTTAAGGTTCACATCAACATTGCATCAAATTACACAATCACAAACCTCAACTTTCATTTTTAATACAAACATGATGCGAATGTTCACGCTAAAACATACGAATGTGAAGGTTCACATGAATTCTGGAATGTAAATAAAGACACTATGGTTTCAAAGTGTTAATTACCAATATGGAATGGTGATATTAAAGTTCATATCAAAATTGCATTGCCCACAAATCACATTAAGCCAATGATTATGTGTACACAATTATAAAGCAACTAATAACAATGTGAAGGTTCAAATTGATTTTTTAATCTCTAAAAATATGACTACATTAACATTCCATTAATCACAAACCATTATTTCTATGTGTATACAAATATGAAGTGTATATTCTTGCACAATGAGATTGTTGATGTGAATATTAACATCACAAATAAAACATCAAATAAATTAATTTAGTTACATTAAGTCAATAGTTATGTGTACATAATTATAAAACAATATAAACCAATAGGAATATTAACATTGACTTTATAGTAGCAAATATTATGATAACATACCATTATGTCTTATTAAACACAATCAAAATAACTAATTATAGTTCTTTTGTCCAATGTATTCTAATGTTCACAAAATCGCAAAGGATATGAGATTCATATTCATCTTTTTCTCTCCAATGCAAAATGTGTCTTTGGATACTGTTAGGGAAAATATGATTCCCACAAGTAAATCAATCAATGGAATAAAAATTAATGCAGAAAAATTAAATCAAAAGCAACACAAGAATTTTTACGTGGTTCCCTCAATGTGAGGTACGTCCACGGGATCGAAATCTAATTCCACTATCAACCAAATAAGTTTTCAAACGATTACAAACGAGACACGAATGGTCTCACAAACCACCCTTAGGTGAATTCCAAATAATCACAAATAAACAAAGAGGAAAGACCTCACCAAATAAATGAACCAAAATCTTCAGAACCAGAGTTGAAGAAGACCCAAAATAATAACCAAATCAATCCACACAAAGATTGCCGAAATCCACCCACTAAATCAAACCAGTAGTATGCTTGTCCACGATGATAATTAGCCCACGAAAGATGATCAGCTTTGTTAACCCACCGAATTGATTTTTCAATCAATACAATTTGTAGCAGCACATTATCTCTCCGAGAAGAATTAATCGGCAGCCACTCTCTTGGGAAAAGCAATACCAAAAAAATATGTATTGTGAATCTAGGGTTTTTTTTATCAAAACTTTAGTTGTTTCCAAACTGAATTGGGTCTCCACAAAATTAGATATAATATATAAAATATATTATACCTAAACCAAACAAATTAAAATTCTTTTAACAAACCAATTGGGTCTCAAACTCCAATAAGGAGATATACTCAACAATTCTCCCCCTACCGACTTAGGTGGAGATATCAACCATACCCGTCAAAGTTCGATACTTTAAATGTTTGTCCCTCGACAAAGTCTTAGTCAACATATCTGAAATATTATCATCTGTGAGAACCTTTTCGAATTGTAACAATTTCAAATTTAACACATCACGAATCCAATGGTATCTCACATCAATGTGTTTCGATCTCGAATGAAAAGTAGAATTTTTACTTAAGTGAATAGCCCTTTGACTATCACAATAAAGCATATACCTTTCTTGCTTTAAACCCAACTCTTGCAAAAAAAATTTCAACCATAACTCTTCTTTGCAAGCTTCCGTAATAGCAATAAATTCAGCTTCGGTAGTTGAGAGAACAACACATTTTTGTAATTTAGATTGCCATGCCACAGCTCCCCCCTGCAAATGTCATCAAATACCCTGAAGTAGATTTCCTAGAATCAACATCACCGGCCATGTCAGAATCTGCGAACCCATCAAGCATCGGCTTACCATCCCCAAAACACAAACACACCTTCGAAGTCCCTCGAAGATATCTTAGAATCCATTTTACCGCTGCCCAATGTTCTTTACCCGGATTAGAGAGAAAACGACTCACCACACCAACGGTGTGAGCAATATCCGACCTTGTACAAACCATGGCGTATATCAAAGAACCAACTGCTGAAGCATAAGGAATTTTCAATATTTCTTCTTTGTCTTTCTCACTTGTAGGACATTGATTCGAACTAAGCTTGAAGTGACCCGCAAGTGGACAACCAATCGGCTTTACTTTATTCATGTTGAACCTCTCAAGAACTTTCTCAATGTAGCTTTCTTGAGAAAACCAAATCAGCCACTCTTTGCGATCACGAACAATTTTTATACCAAGTATTTGCTTTGCCGGTCCCAAATCTTTCATAGCAAAAGATTTACTCAACTCTAATTTCAACTTATTAATCATGGTAGAATCTTGACCCACAATTAACATGTCATCAATATAAAGCAAAAGAATAATAAATTTTCCATCTGGAAAATTTTTCATAAACACACAATGGTCCGAAGTGGTTTTAGAAAAACCATTATTCATCATGAAAGAGTCAAATTTTTTGTACCATTGCCACGGGGCTTGCTTGAAACCATACAAACTTTTCTTCAATTTGCAAACAAATTTCTCTTTCCCTTTCTCCACAAAACCTTTTGGTTGCTCCATGTAAATTTCTTCTTCAAGGTCACCATGAAGAAATGCGGTCTTCACATCAAGTTGTTCAACTTCAAGGTTCATACTTGCAGCCATGCCAAGTACAACCCGAATAGAAGACATCTTCACAACTGGCGGAAAAATCTCATCAAAGTCAATACCTTTCTTTTGTCCAAAGCCTTTTACAACAAGACGTGCTTTGTACCTCAGATTCTTGCCATCATTCTTCAATTTGAAGACCCACTTATTTTTTAGAATTTTCCTCCCCTTAGGCAACTTCACTAAATCATAGTGTGATTTTCAAGTAAGGAATTCATCTCCTCTTCCATGGCCTTTTTCCAATCACCTTTTTTTGCATGCTCAATTGCTTCTTGGTAGCTCTCAGGCTCCCTTGATCGGATATCAATACAAATTCATTGGGAGGATACTTTCTTGAAGGTTGTCGGTCCCTTGTAGATTTCCTCAACTCAAGTTGTGGTGGCGGTTCTTGAATTGAATGCTCTTCCTCAATTTTGGCTCAACTTCATTAGGATTAGCATCATCCTCCATATCTTTAATAGGTGGCTGCACATCTCCTCCATTTTCATCATTCACCGAAGATGAAGGAGATGATCCATGTCAATGAGATCACTAGTTTTTGGCTCCGGTTGATCACCTTTGCCAAAGTCTTCAATTGTTTGGTCTTCAAGAAACACAATATCACGGCTTCGAATAACTTTCTTGTCGACTGGATCCCACAATCTATACCCGAATTCATCACGCCCATAGCCAAGAAAAATACATTGTCTTGACTTACTATCAAGCTTGGACCTCTCATCCTTTGGAATGTGAACAAAAGCTCGGCAACCAAACACTCTCAAGTGTTCATAAGACACATCTTTGCCAGTCCAAACTCTTTTTGGAACATCACCATTCAAAGGATAGCAATGAGACAAATTTATCACGTCAACCGCCGCACTCATTGCCTCACCCCAAAAGGACCTTGGCAATTTAGCTTGTGAAAGCAAACACCTTGTTCTTTCCACAATGGTGCGGTTCATCCTCTCGGCAACGCCATTTTGTTGAGGAGTCTTCTTAACTGTCTTTTGGTGCCGAATACCTTGGCTGTGACAATACTCATCAAATGGCCCAATGTATTCACTACCATTGTCTGATCGGATGTACTTCAATTTCTGCCCTGTTTCTCTTTCAACCATGGCCTGAAAATTCTTAAATACTTCTAGAACTTGATCTTTAGTTTTAGTAGAAAAGCCCAAACTTTCCTTGAATAATCATCAATGAAAGTAACAAAATAAAGTGCACCACTATGTATTCTAATTTTTAAAGGACTACAAACATTCGAATGAATCAACTCCAAAACATTTTCTTTTCTAGAAGCAACATTTTTATGAAAAGAAACTCTGTGTTGTTTACCCGCCAAACAATGAATACAAATTTTAAGATGTGTACTTTTCAAACCGGGTAGAAGCTCTTTCTTGAACAAAACTTGCAGCCCCTTTTCACTCATGTGCCCAAGTCGCTTGTGCCACAATTCAGTAGAAGTATCATCTTCAAGTGCATTGACAACACCTTTACAAATTTTTCCTTGCATCGAATAAAGTATATGAGTCTTCTTGCACTTAGCCACCACCAAAGTACCCTTTGTGAGCTTTCATATTCCATTACCAAATTTATTGTTGAAACCTTCATCATCTAGCTTCCCGGTAGAGAACAAATTTAGGCGAATGTCGGGAACATGCCTCACATCTTTAAACAATAACTTGCAACCCAAATTTGTTTCCAAGCAAACATCACCCATGCCAATAATCTTGGACAAACCTTCATTACTCATTCGAACAGAACCATAATCTCCTTTGGTGTAGGTAGTGAAGAAATCAACTTGAGAAGTCACATGAAAAGAAGCACCAGAATCAATTACCCAATTGCTCTCTTGGCCCACAAAATTGATATAATCATCTTCACAAACGACCATGAGATCATCGGTAGTAACTGCCGTTGTGTCTTCTTTCTTCTTATCCACACTTTTGTCACGCCTTTTCTTCTTGTTCTTGAACTTTCGGCATTCTCGCTTCATGTGCCCTTTCTCATGGCAATAATAGCACTCAATGTCTTTCTTTGAAAAAGAACTATCTCTTGATTTGTCACGGCTTTGATCACAACCATGAGGAGTCTTACTCCTCCCCCTTGTTTTGCTTCGGCCTCTCACAACAAATGCTTCCGAATGAGAGGAACCCGCTGATTTTCTTCTAGTTTCTTCATTCAACAAGCTACTAGTGATTTGGCCCATTGTGACAACTCCATCAAGTGCCGATTTACTAACCGTCACAACCAAAGTCTCTCAACTTTCGGGCAAAGAACTAAGTAGCATCAAAACCTGCAACTCATCATCAAAAATTATTTTCATAGAAGTAAGTTAGTTAACAATACTCTTTATTTCATTCAGATGTTCCGGAATAGGGCTGCCCTCTTTATATTTTAAATTAACCAACTTACGAAACAGAAAAGCTTTATTTGTGTCTGATTTCCTATCATAAAGGCCTTCTAATTTTTTCCATAAATCATGTGCTGAAGTTTTAGTAGCAACATGATGAAACACACTGTCATCAATCCATTGACGGATAACACCAACGGCTTTTCGATTAAGCCTCTTCCAGTCATCATCTTTCATATCATCAGGTTTGCCACTGTCACCCTCAATTGACTCATACAAATCTTTACAAAATAACAGGTCATCTATTTTAGTTTTCCAAGTTATCCAATTGCTTCCATTGAAGCTAGACATACGACCCCTTCCATTGATTTACACAAATAAATAAACCCAAATAAACCGTATGCTCTGATACCAGTTGTTAGGGAAAATATGATTCCCCACAAGTAAATCAATTAATGGGAATAAAAATTAATGTGGAAAAATTAAATCAAAAGCAACACAAGAATTTTTACGTGGTTCCCTCAATGTGAGGTACGTCCACGGGATCAAAATCTGATTCCACTATCAACCAAATAAGTTTCCAAACGATTACAAACGAGACACGAATGGTCTCACAAACCACCCTTAGGTGAATTCCAAATAATCACAAATAAATAAAGAGGAAAGACCTCACCAAATAAATGAACCAAAATCTTCAGAACCAGAGTTGAAGAAGACCCAAAATAATAACCAAATCAATCCACACAAAGATTGCCGAAATCCACCCACTAAATCAAACCAGTAGTATGCTTGTCCACAATAATAATTTGCCCACGAAAGATGATCAGCTTCGTTAACCCACCGAATTGATTTTTCAATTAATACAATTTGTAGCAGCACATTATCTCTCCGAGAAGAATTAATCGGCAGCCACTCTCTTGGGAAAAGCAATACCAAAAAAATATGTATTGTGAATCTAGGGTTTTTTTATCAAAACTTTAGTTGTTTCCAAACTGAATTGGGTCTTCACAAAATTAGATATAATATATAAAATATATTATACCTAAACCAAACAAAATTAAAATTCTTTTAACAAACCAATTGGGTCTCAAACTCCAATAAGGAGATATACCCAACAACCTTATACTTCTTTAGCACACATACAAGGATATCATTGAACTTCATGCATTTGTCGATGTTAACTTTATCGGTCCTCAACACATCAAATAACTGCCAAAATGACATTTCCTTCTAACAATCCAGCTAAGGACAAGAAAACTTGATGCTTGTCATTAGTTTTACTAACCTAATAATGTTAGATCGGTAGTTGATCTTTTTCATGTTCACTTTTTGGAGGGCTGGCTATTTGTTCAAGTTCGTCTTTGACATAGAACTATTCTCTTTTTCTTTTGCTGTGAAATCTATAAGCAACATCTGTTTGTTCAATTAGAAACAAATTTACTATTAATGGTTACAAATGGTAAATGATAACAAGTACAAACTATATGTCATGTGAATAGTGAAATGATTATGGTAAATGTAGATATGAATAGCTGATTTAAATGTTCACATGGGAACATTACAAATCATGAATAAACAAGAAGTTAAGTATATGGTGTGAACATTTACATAATATATGTCTAATGTGAGTGTCCACAACAACAAATTATAATTCGATTCATATTAAACCAAAATAGAGGGAGGACAATAATTGGGGGTTCCAATAATTTGTTTCTAAATGCACATTGAACCAAAAAGATAGTTGGTAATATGATTGTTCACATAACACATTATAACACATGATAAAACAACAATGAATAAAGTTAGATACATGGTGTGAGTGTTCATATGGGTTATTACTCAACAACAATGATAACCAGATGATGTAAATATTTATATCATCTGTGTAGGAATTCACATTAAACCAAAAGAGGGGAGAAAATAATCAGAAATTGGTGGGTTAACAAGTCCAATATTAATAGAATGGGAAAAGTAGGGAGTTTATTACAAAACAATAGCAAATGACAACAAAAAACCAACAATAATAATCAAATCATGTAAATTTTTACATCATTTAGGTTTCTGATGTGAATGTTCACATCAGGGGTTACTTAATCACAAATATAACCAGATGATGTAAACATTTACATCATCTGTGTAGGAATTCACATTGAACTAAAAGATGGGAAAAAACAATAAGAAATTGAGAGGTTCTAATTATTTGATCACCATCAACAATCAATAAGACTAACAAGTCCAATATTGACAGAAAAGGGGAAAAATAAAGAGTTTATTACAAAATAGTAGCATATGACAACAAAAAATCAATAATAATAACAAATTATGTAAATGTTTATATCAATTAGGTACGAGATGTGAATGTTGACATCGGACGTTACTCAACAACAATGGTAACCATCTGTGTAGGAATTCACATTGAACCAAAAGATTGAGGAAAAAAAAAATTAGAAATTGGGGGTTCTAATTATTTGATCACAATCAACAATCAACAACACTAACATTCACAGAAGGAAGGAAAATAGGGAGTTTGTTACAAAATAATAGCATATGACAACAAAAAACGACAACAATAATTAGGTAATATGCTTACATCAGTTATTTAGGTTCAATTGAACAAAAAACAAAAGGTAGAAGGATAGGTGCTTACATTTGCTTCTCATTGTGGCCGGCCATGAACGAATCGTGGTTACAAAACAATAGCATATGATAACAAAAAGCAACAATAATAATCACGTAATGTAAATGCTTATATCAGTTATTTAGATTCAATTGAACGAAAAACAGAGAGTGGAAGAATGGGTGCTTATATTTGCTTCTCATTGTGGTCGGCCATGAACGAACCACGTTTGGTGATATCGAATCAATGTAAACATTCGCAGTGGTGGATCGAAACGGAATACTAGTCGTCGGCAACTGTGGGCGGCGGTAGATGACAATAGGATGGTGGTGAAGCGATGTGAAACCTAGGGTTAGGGTTTGTGAGTTTTGCTGCAACAGTGATGGTTTTGGAAAGGAATGATTTGGGAAGTGAAATATGGAACGATAATGAAATAAGATCGGTTTTGATTTTAGAATATAACAGGTATATGAGAGATTGAGGGTGTTTTGGTCTTCTAACCTCAAATAGGACCTAATAGAATAAGGGTGATTCTACTTATACCACTCTTTTACCTCCTTACACCCTCTATCTCATTACACCACTTAAAAAAAAATTAAATTCTCATTACACCTAATATATTACCAAAACAACCCTATGATAAAAAAACTCTTCAAAACCCATCTCTCTACACCCATACTTTGTGCTGGGCCTGTTCGATAATACAATGCTAAACAATTTGAATTACTCTAGTTTCATGTTACCGGATAAAATTTTGTTTCCCAGTATTATGTTATCATTCAATTGGATAATTTCAGTTCGCTTCCCAACAAAATCAGTAGAGTCCACATTGAAGTGCCTGTTTGGTCACACAATGCGAAACAATTTACAAAAATTCGGTGCTATAACGCTGGAATAAATTGTTTGTTCCAACCTTTTGTTGCTATACATTTACAGAGCCACTTCCTTCTAAATAATGTAGTAATAATTTGTGCTGGGCCTGTTCGATAATAAAATACTAGTGAATTTTAATTACTCCAATGTTATGTTGTTGGAAAAAATAAATTTGTCTAGCGTTCTGTTGCTATACATTTATAGAGCCACTTTGTTCCAAATGATAATTTGGGCTTGTTCGGTAATTTGATACCAGACTTATATTTTTTGTTCTGTAATTTACCGGAAATGTATCTTTTATTCGGCAATTTGATACCAGACTTATATTTTTTGTTTGGCACTGTGATGCCGGACTATGTTATTTTGTTCGATTTCGAAACACCGAACAAAAGTCACAGACCAACCCAAAAAATCGAAACAAAAACCTACAAAACTAATAAAAAAACTCACAATTTCACTTTTTTGATGGTTTTTCACTATCATTTCTTCATCAATTGCTTTTTTTGATGATCAAAATATTACGATTATCACTTTTTCAAAAGAGATGTGTAAGAGAAAAGAAAAGTTTAGAAAGAAAAAATAAGGATTGAAGATCAAGGAGTGTAAGGAGATAATCAAATATATTTAATTTTAGTGTTTTCTCCTTTTAAATAATTTCACACATCGATAAATTTGGAAAAAAAAAAAAAGCAATCTCATATTGAGAGTGTAAGGAGGTAAAAGAATGATGTAAGTAGAATCACTCATAGAATAATCAAAAAGAATATGGATTAGATGAAATAAAACTCTTAGAAAAAGAATTTACTAAAAAAAACTCCTCCAAAAAAATTGGTGCAGTACCAATGACTTTTTTTGGAAAGTCGTTAATTGGGTATTAAATTTTGAAAAATAATTCTTACTCAAAGTGATCTAATCAAAATTTAAATAAGAATTGATTGAGTTTGGAGGCAATACATAAGGTCCAAAAAAGTTAAGAAAATAAACCATATATAAAAATGGACAATTTTTAAATTTTTGGAGGGGCAAGCCCTCTACCTCCACTATTGGAATAAAAAATATATATTTATTATAATACCATCTTTTTATATTAAATCGTGTATATTACTCATAATTATTCACGAGTTTGCATATATACTATCCTTATTAATCTTACTTTAAAAATAAATTGTAATTACATCACATTTATAAAATTATTATTTTTTAACCCTTAAAAGATGGTCAATTTGCACCATTCCATTCTGCCCATGCATCCGCATCCCGTCCCGTATGGGTTTTTCCATCCCTAGAGCGTGAACAGATTTTGTTTCTCCCTTCATTCTACTCCACTTTTTATCCAATTATATTTATTAAATATATATATAATATGATTTAATTTTTGGATATTTACTAATAAATCCTATCTCACAAATAAGTACTCCAATTAGTTCTAAATTTTTTCTATTGATCTGTTAAGTCTTATTAGTAGAGAGTTTCTTTCTGTGTAATCATATTTTTGATTTTGTTAGTGTTTTGATGGATACCCTTTTATTAATGTGACAAGTATGATGTAATACTCTAATGTGGCAGGTATTAATGTGACACTCCAACGATATGACATTCTAAAAAAAATTAAAAACTCCTTAATATATTTTTCCTAAATGTGATACTCCAAAAAAAATTAAAAACTCCTTAGTGTACTTTTCCTAAATGTGACAATGTGACGGGCATAATGTGACACTCCAAAACTTTTACTCTAAAAAAAAAAAAAAAAAAAAAAACTCTTTAGTATATTTTTCTCTAATGTGACAACGTGGCGGGTATGATGTGACACTTCAAAAAAATAAAAACTCTTTAGTGTACTTTTTCTTAATGTGACAATATGGCGGGTATGATGTGATATTTCAAAAAAAATAAAAACTCTTTAGTATACTTTTCTCTAATGTGACAACGTGACGAGTATGATGTGACACTTCAAAAAAAATAAAAACTCCATAGTCAGTGGCGGAGCCAGAAATTTAAGATAGGGGGGCACATGGATCTGCAGAAAGATCTACTAAATTGATTTCTATGTAACTTTGTTTTGTGGAAGAATAATTATCATATTCTTCTTGAGGAATAAATGATTTCAACTTTGATTTTCTTTTGAAATATTTCTCCATGACTATTTGAAAAAAATAAAAATTCATAATCAAAATCACAAACCCTCACAAGTCAAAATCTCCAATTTTAATACAAATCAAAAAATTTAAATTTAGCACAAATCACAACAAATCAAATTTCTAATTTTAGTACAAATTATAACAAATCAAAATCCCTAATTTAAATATTAATCACTGTAAATTAATATTTTTAATTTTAGCACAAATCAAATTTCTAATTTTAGCACAAACAACAACAAACCAAAATCCATAATTTTAATATAAATCAAAATCCATAATTTTAATATAAATCACCACTAATTGAGATTCATAATTTTAGCATATCAAAATCTCTTATTTTAACATAAATAATAACAAATAAAAAAAATTACAAATTAAAACTTAACAAATAACTATAAATTAATACTCATAATTTTTATTTAAAAATAAATAAATAAATAAAGTTACCTATAAACAATGAAGAGAAGATACCAAAGTTGTAGTATAGTCTTAAATCTATGTTGTGTGATCCTAATCTGCTGAATCGCGAGTCAGTAAATTACAAAGCAACAAAGGGAGGTAAAGAAGGCAAAGAAAATACAAAAATACTTAACAAGTACTGTGAATAAATAAAAAAATAAAGAATTTCATACACTTTTAGGGTTTTAAGGTTTTTGCCTTGCCGTAATTAAAATTATGTGCACTCACTAAAATAAATAAATTGTGTGTCAGTGTTTGATTGAGATTGTAATTTACAAAAAAAATAAATAAATAAAAAAATAAAAAAATAAAAAAACAAAACAAAATAAAAAACAAAAAAACGTGGGTCCCTAGTGTGGTGTTAGTGTGTTTTGAAATGCATTTCGGAGGACTATGTAGCAGGGGTGCACTGTGTAAACAAGACCAAACCAAAAAAAAAATAAAAAAAATGAAAAGTCAGGGGGGGCACGTGACCCCCCTCGACCCAACGTGGCTCCGCCACTATCCATAGTGTACTTTTCTCAAAAGTGACAACATAGCGGGTATAATGTGACACTCTAAAAAAAATTAAAAACTGCTTAGTGTACTTTTTCCAAACGCGACATGTGACACCCCAACGTGGCGGATATGATGTGACACTTTAAAAAAATTAAAAACTCTTTAGTATACTTTTCTCAAATGTAACAATCTAACGTGATGGGTATAATATGATACTAAAAAACTCTTTAGTTTACTTTTTCCAAATGCGATACTCCAATGTGGTGGGCAAATGAGTCATTATACATCCAAAATGACTAAATGGATCACAAGAAAAAAAATATGGGACTATATGGATTAAAAGTCCAAAATATGGGACTTATTGATCAATCTCCCATTAATTTTTTTCATTATAACAAAATTAAAATTTAAAATATTATACTTGATATTAGTTTTTATTCATTTATTTTATAATTTTTATGGGTAAGGCTTATCTCCAATCTGGTTTCAGACTGGATTGTACTGTTGGGCTTTCGTGGGTCCACCACGGAGCCCACATCGATAATCTAAACCGTTCAATGTGTAAAACTCGTTGAGTATTTTATCCCTATTAAAATCACATTGATCGAATATTGATTTCTATTTGATCATATCACATTTCTGTTAATAATTTTTTTAAATCATATTAAACGTTGACAGAAATTTGATTTGATTAAGTGACTATTAATATCTGATCAACGTGACTTTTTACAAGAATGAAATATTCGACGAGTAATACATATCAAATGATTTGGATTATTGATAAGCTTCGTGGTGGACCCACATGGCCCAATAATACGGTCCAATCTGATTATGGATTGGACATAAGCCACACCCAATTTTAATTAATATTTTCATTATTTAACTTACAAATTAACCATCACCCTCGCAATTTGACCCATCCAAGATCGAAATACGTGAAGGCAAATTACTATAAATTTGTTCCAAATCACCATCTCCTTACTCAAAAGTAGTCCGTATAAGACCATTTCCAACGTATCATCAATTCTTTCATCAAAAAGTTATCATTTTTTCTTGCTCCAATGATTTCATCATATGAGTATCAAATTAAGGATGGTTGGAAGGTTTCATCAAATCACTATTCACAACGATTTTCACCACCGGATGTCTCTCGGATGACCACTGCTTTGCAAAAATTTATGAAAAAATTACACTGGCGGGACGATCGGCCGGACATCCGCCCGGTCGTCTACGCCGATCGACTGGTGTTTTGATGAAAGTTCAAAATTCTCTATTAGATTACTTGATATCAAATGAAATTTTTACTTAAATTTGTACCAAATTTAATACAAAAAAAAAAGAGTACACCGTTAGATGCTCTAATATGGCCAAAATAAAATAAAAATTAAAAGGAAAAGTTAAAGAGCATGAAAATTTTTTCATGAAAAATTTATGATCTTTGGATTAGCTTGATTAGTGTGTGGTGCTTTATTCTAAGTGTAATCCAAGGATCACAAAACTTTCATGATTATTTTCATGAAATATTTTTCATAATATCTAGCATTGCTGTTAATTAAATTACTGTATTTTGTTACTTCATTTAATATTTTACTATTCCAAAATATTTTCAATTATGTTAAAAAAAAAAAAAAAAAAAAAAACCAAAATCTCTCCAATAAGCTTCAAAATCTCGTGGCCATGGCGGCCTACCACTTTCCACCTTTCACTGACTACCACACCCCCAAAGAACCCAATGTGGGAGGCTTTATGGGTCGACACGTGTCATACAATGCACGAACAATCTAGACCCCAATTCTTGTACTCCTACTTTCTCGGAACACAGGCAGATTGCCCACCTCTCTTAGGAGACCAACCAAACATGGAAAACCAGTCTTCAATTCTCAACAAAATCAACCTCATTTCATTTCTCTTTCCTTTTCTTCTCTGCCCACTTTCAATCTCATTTACGGACCTCTCTGTCCCTTTCCTCAGGTGGGTTTGTGTTATTTTTTTGTCAAAACGATTCGTCAGAGCATTTGGGTTCAGTCTGAATTTTGAAAATGTATTGATATTTTAGTGTTTTGTGTTGACTAATCAATTGGGTTTTTGTTTTCAAGTTCTGTGTGAAATGGCTTCTTGTTTTTTGGATATTTGCGTTTGTTTTGGGTTCACATTTTCAAATTGATTTAAAATTTTGTATTTGGGTAATGATTTTTCAATCAATTCAGATACTTCTGAGATTTTCCTGGGCTTCAATCTGGCAATTTTGATGGCCTGATTTGAGTTACAATTACTAGTATCGTCATTTTTCAACTGGTGTTTTTTTTTTTACTTGCCTTGTAGAGGTTTAATAGTTTAATGTGATTGCTTTTGTTGATTTGATCGTGTCGAGTGAATATTTTTTATGGGTTGTAAGCTATTATGTTGCTCTTATTGAGTTGGGTTTTGAATTCTTTGATTTATCATAATTGTATTGCAGTTTCTTCCCGTGATTGTCGAGTTAATGTTTGGCAATTCAAGTGTTTGTAGAAAGGTTCTTCTGTCTTCTGAAGGCCAGGTATGTCAGTTTGCTTTGTTGTATGTATAATTATATTTGTTGTGGCACTGTATTAGAGACAAACATAATGGTGTTCTTTATTGGTATTGAAAAAGCAAACCAAAGAATGAGAAACCAAATGAACAAAAAACAATGCTTAAGCTTTAATTCAAATAGGGCATTAGCTAAAGTCAATTACAAAGCATTGCCCGTCCCTTTCAAGTCCTCTTTTGCTTTGAGTCCTCTTGTAACCACTAGGAGCCAAAACAACCGTTTCTTCTCCCTGTTGGACCTTGCGTATTCATTATAAATGTGAACGTGTAAATAGTAATATTTGGGTATTGCTGTTGATCTGATATTTTTTTAAGTTGTTACATGCTAAGAAAGACTATGCTTCATGGAGAGTTTAATGCTAGGTAAGTAATGGATGATGCTTTCTAATGGTGATTAGATGTACGGTAAGGATGTTGATGTGATAAGTAAAACTACTTGGAGACAAAATCAGGAACGAGCACACGGGCAAAAATCGAGTAGTAATTTTCTTCTGTGCTTTATGAGTTTGTCAAAAGGTATATGCTTGACATGTTTGTAGAGCTATCCATTGAATATTGATGGTCCTAGAGAAATGGAATAAACTTGGTGGTACCGTCGTTAGATGGGTAACACACAAGAGAGGCTAAGAGCACGGTTTGGGTAGAACCAATGCAATTGAAATGCACAGAACTACTGATATTTATAGAATACGTATGTCCTTTTGTTAATAATCACAACCATCAAAGAAAAGGTCTACCCTAGCAAATGGTTGTATCTCTTTCACATGTAGCCGTTTGGATTGATCACTTCTCAAACATCCTCTCTCTCTCTCATATGGGAATAACCATCATGTTTCATGTGATCACACAGATCAACAAATATTAGTTCTGAAAAAAATTAAGCTTTTTCCTTGACTAAAACTGCTTCCATTAAACACTTTACAATACCTTTTTGCAGAATTTAGTTCTTGTTAAGGTCTTTCCTTGATAATAGCTCTAATACACTGCCATGAATATTCACTCAAAATCTGACAAGTGAGCATGCGATTGTGTAAAGAATGCCTGGTAACAGTCACATGCATCATAATTATGGCATCTTCCTACTTAATGTATGATATCACGAACTCATAAGACCACCTACTTTGATTTTGTCACTGTAAATCTCTCAAACCTTAACAAACCATTTATCTTTGTGGTAGGGGATAGAAAAAGGCAACTCAGTCTGAGTATTTGGGCAAGTTTATTTAATTGGACTAAACTGAGTTGGGGTCAAGCTACCAGTTAAGGACTAGAAGGGGAAGAATTGTTGACATGGTTTCTTCATGTGCAACGGGCATTGGCGGACAGAAGGGGCGACAGAGGAGGGCCACCGACCCCCTAAAGTTCAAAATTTTTCCATTAGTTTCAGTAAAATCATCCTTTCATGGTTAGTATGATGAAGTGCTGTCCCCCCTTCACAAAGATAGCTGGCCCCTCCAAAGATGGAACAAGCATTCCTAGTAGCTTGCTGGCAGATAGAAATGCATAGCTGTGAATGTCATTTGTACTTGGATTAATATAGTATTGGGTAAATCACATCCATAGTCCCGTAGTTTATTTCTTGTATCAATTTGATTCTTTTCATTCTATTTGCATCAATTTTACCCCTTGAATTTTTCACATTATGTAAACCAAAAATGGCCTTTTTAAGAAATTGAACTAAAATCAAGGACAAAATAATCCACTCACTTTTCTCAAAATGATTGAGGGGTTAGCATAGTACACAGAAGGCAGGATACAAAAGCTAAAGAACTTGGTGAGCAAGCATGGGCGTTGATATCCAATTTGAAATAGTCCATTCCCTTTTGAATGGATCATTTTGTCCCTTGATTTTTGTTCAATTTATTAATGAGTGTTATCAATTACACAAAATTGACACAATTTGAAAAGGGCAAAAGTCATAAAATTGAATGTATAAGGACCAAATTGATACAAGAGGCAAATTACAGAGACAACATATATAATTTACTCTATAACATTGGTTGAACTAGAGGATAATTTTGATACAACTATACATTCTCATTCTTTTATGTCTATTATGGAACTCGTCAGGTAATGAAAAGCTAAATAATAAATTTAAACTTTTGTTGACTGCATTACTGCCTGGGCATGAAGTAACCTGACTATCTTGTGGTTTCTAGTTATTTATCTCATATCAATTTGGAACTTAAGTTCCATTTGTTTGTTAGAGCACCCATGCTAGCCTATTTAGGTTTGCGATTTTAAGAATTAAGCTGGTCAACTGAGATTTTAGTAAATTTTGATAATTATTTTTGAAAAATTATATCGAAATTTGTAATATACATTTAATTTAATCTGTGGCTTGAACTGAATAATTATAGATTTTGGTTTGCCTTGCTTAGATTTTAAGACCCATGGTTTCAAATTTATCAAATTGATGGTAAGATATATATATATATATATATATATATATTTTGGGGTAAATATTGATAGAGAAAAGTTTGATATAAGTTGAACCAACCAACTTATGTCCATCTCTTGGTCCCTCCTAATCTTTATTTCTAGGTTCACCATTGGGAATGAGGACTTTGTGAATGTGTTAGAAAGGATTTAATTGGCAAATCAACAGTAAGTACAAGATGAAGACCACCGGAAAAAAAATAAAAAATGATGGTGATAAGAAAAGAGACCTGGCCTATGATTTTATATAATTACTTGAATGCTGAAAAATTGGATTCAAGATGTGCTCAAGTTATTCAGGGTTTTGTGCAATATTGAAACAACATTGAAATTTTTTTATTCATGTTATATCTACCTCATTGCAACTTCCAAAACAATGTGACGATTCTCTATTTTGGGCTTCCAGGGGTTGTGTTATTATATTCTTTCTTTGTTGTTCTTGAACTTTTGGTCTCTTTTTTTTCATGAAAACATCACGCCTTTGTGCTTATCCTATGTTTACATCCTTGAGCTGTGATGCCAGATGTCCCAAGCAAGCATTCCATGAAGAAATTTACAATGGACCACCAAGCAAAGGGGTATGGGAGACCTAACAACACAACTGTACCTATTAGTAGTAATGTTTTTGAACCTACAACAAGTAGTAATGGTGAGGTTGAAGGTGAGTAACATTGAATATAAACATAATTTTCTTTTCCACTTATTCACTAAGCTAAAATGTTTCTTCTTTCGTCCCCCTTTTCCCCTCTTTTCTACAGGTAAACACCGGGTGGTTTTGATAGAGTGGTTAAACAGCATCATTTCCAATTTAAGTTTGCCAACAAATGCTTCAGACGAAGAACTTAGAGCTTGTTTGAGTGATGGTACTGTTTTATGCCGGATTTTAAACAGGCTGAGGCCAGGTTCTGTGATTGAGGTTGTCAAATAATTATGGATGGTTTTCATAAAATTTATAGTAAGATCTACGATTGGTTGTTGTATTTAATGATTATGCTCTTAATGTGATTTTTTTTCTTCTAGGGTGGAGGCTCTAACCACCCTTCAGAATCACGCTCAGATAATGTAAAAAGGTTTTTGGCAGCTATGGACGAAATGAAATTGCCCAGGTTTCAACTATCAGACTTAGAGAAGGTCTTTGATATTTACATGAACTAGCATTTGAACAACATACCATTCTCTTATGTTCTTTCACTTGCTGTTTTATGCTCCCCAGACCTCTTAACCATTTTTTTCCTTCTTATTCTCATCTCTCTTCCTCTACTGTTTACTTTTACATGATTCAGGGATCTATGAAAATTGTATTGGAATGCCTTTTCACGCTTAGAGCTCAATTCATGCCAAATGTTGGTGGATCCAATGTTCCTAACTCTAGCTCACCCAAAAAATCTGGAGTTGATGCTAGTACAAGATGGAAACTTTTAGGACAAACACTTGGAGGCGGTGATGGTTCTCGAGGGGAATTATCTCCTCGAGCAAATCCTTCAGTGTTTTATGGAGAAGAGAGAAGGAAGACTGCATCTGACTCAAAGTTTCAACGTGCTTTGCGTAGTCATGTCATGGCAGGTATCTGTCCTGCTCTCTCTCTGTCTCTACTTATTGTTTATGTGTGAATAGTTTCTTTACATTGTACGGTTTCAATGAACCATGTGAAAAGCCCATTGTTGTATGAATCTAGTATGATTATATGTTGAGGATAGAGACTTAGATCAATGTGTATTCTTTGGTTTTCAGCGGTTTTGCATTCAGGTTTGGTATATGCAATATCATGCCATAAGGAATATGATTTTATATTGTATTACCAGCTCTTGAAACTGTTAAATCTTCATGTATTTGAAACTAATAAATAGATTTGAGCAATAGATGTAGTTTTCATATGCCAAACATGGCCAATAAGTAGCTTTTAACTTCTTGTACCGCTCAGTTTCTTGAGTTGCCATTCAATTTTTTGATTTTCAATTTCTTGCTCCCCCTTCTGTAGAGCCATCAGCTGCATTAATACATCATGTTGGACATAAGTTCCACGAAGTTTTTCAGCTGAAACAAGGATCCTATGCAGATCTTCCTGCAGCAAAGATTACGGAAATGATGAGATCAAACAGTTTGGATGTAAGTTTCTAGGACATTTAGACATTGTTTGGATCATGAATTTGGGTATTGATTTGGAAAGGGAAAGGAAAAGGTGAGGGAAATGTCAATGAATTATAAGCTAATTTTTTTCTCAATTTCCCTCACCTTCTACTTTCCAGTTCCAAATCTCTATCCAAATCAATGATCCAAACATAGCCTTAATCATCGGTGAATCTCATCATTTAGCTACAGTGTATATTTCTATTTGTGATTTTTTCAGTTTGTGCCTCTTTAAATAGTTTCAGTATCTCTCTGTGCAGAACGCCCCGACTCAGTCGCTCTTGAGTGTTGTGAATGGGATTCTAGATGAAAGCATTGAAAGGAAGAATGGGGAAATACCTCATGTATGAAAATAAGAGGAGATATTGGTGTTAAGTTCATGTATATTCTTATTAATATAAGCATGTTTGCTTCTGAAGACACGCTCTCACATTTTACGTTACTTTCTTTTTTTTTCCCCCTTCAGCGTGTGGCATGCCTATTGAGAAAAGTTGTGCAGGAGATTGAGAGGCGTATATCTACTCAAGCAGAACATTTGAGAACTGTAATGCAATACAGATTTGTTTTTTTACTTGTTTTTTTTATTGATTTCTATGCACGCATTTATTTATTGTTTGTGATTGCAGCAAAGCAATCTTTTCAAGGCTCGTGAGGAGAAATATCAATCAAGAATTAGAGTACTTGAAGCCCTTGCAACTGGGACTAGTGAAGAGACACAGGTAGGATACGTATGTTTTATTCATAGTTTTTTTACCCTAACAAATTAATGTTTTTGTGCACTTGGTACTCGTCGGGTATTCATCAAATGAGATTTCTTTGTTACAGGTTGCCATGAACCAGCTCCAGCAGACAAAGGTATAATTTGATTTTGGAGCCATGTGTATTTTTTTCTTTTACATAGATGAGAAGGTATGCTTCTTGTTTAGCTCTAACCTTGAACTGCTTGTGAGAGGGCCTGAATTGATAATTTTGGGATTTTTTTTTTCTTACATCACAGACTGATAAGACCAAAATGGAGGAAAAAAAGAAAGTTGAGGAACAAGATATGGTCAGATTGACAAAAGAGAAGGAACAAATTAATAATGAAATTTTGACATTGAAACAAGAACTGGAAATAGCTAGGAAAGCAAATGAAGAGAGCTGCATAAAAATGGAAACAGAAGCTAAGGGAAATCAACGAGAGCTTGAGAAGAGGTTGACGGAAGTTATGCACCTCCTAACGGAATCCAGGAAAAGGGTTAAAGAGCTTGAAACGAATTCCGAGTCAAAAAGTCAGCAGTGGAACAAGAAAGAGCACATCTACCAAATATTTACAGAATTCCAGCTTGGTGCATTGCGGGTTTGGTTTTGTCATAATACTCTTTACTTTATATTCCAATTTTTAATGTAATATTATATTTTACTTATTAAAATTTTCAGGAATTGAAGTTTTCGTCTCAGTCCATCAAGCAAGAAATTTCGAGAACACAAAAGAGCTATTCAGATGAATTCAATCGCTTAGGTGGGTATCTTTTTTTACAAACCTTTGTGAATTTGTGCTCTATATGATGTCAATATTCTCATGAATTAAATTCTAACTTGTTCAGGAATAAAGCTTAAAGCTTTAGCAGATGCGGCAGAAAATTCTAATGCAGTCCTTGCTGAAAATAGGAAACTGCATAATGAGGTTCAAGAGTTAAAAGGTGCCAATGCTGTATTTTACATTGCAAAAGTGTAAATAGATAAGTTTTTATGTTTTCACATATGCATTTTCTTGAATAGGAAATATTAGAGTTTATTGCCGGATAAGGCCATTTCTTCCTGGACAGACGGGGAAGCAATCAATCGTAGAATACATCGGTGATAATGGGGAGCTGGGTGTTGCAAACCCTTCCAAACAAGGAAAAGATGCTCAGAAGTTGTTCAAGTTTAACAAGGTCTATGGTCCAATGGCAGCTCAAGGTTTTCATTTTATATTTGAGAAACTGTGCCTGTTTTCAATTGTTTTTAATAGATAATGGCACTAGCTAAGTGTTGTCATGTTTTATTCTACTTAATTATGAAGCACTGACACTCCAAAACAGGTGTCATAGTGGTTTCGAATACGGGGACACGTACGAGACCAGCTGGCATGTTTTTTATGTAATTAATTTGTTTTTCGGGAACGCACCGGGGACACGCTAACTAGTTTTTTCGCCCCTTCTTCTTTAATACTTTTGATGAATGTTGGATGTTGAATGTTTATTACTTTTTGCTTAGATTTAATAATTAATAAATCATCCATAAAAAAAACAAAAATGATGATAATTTACTTAAGAGTGTTTTTATTTATTTATTATTTTTATATTGGGTTAGTGTTAGTTTTTGCTAATTTTGATTGTTTGTGAATATAATATTCATATACATAGCAAATAAAAATATATAATAGTTTTTTTTTTTACCATGTTTCTGCTGTGTTCGTGTCCCTGTTTTTTTTTTTTTTTTTTTTTTTTGAATCTTATTTTTCTTTGACTGTGTTTGCGTTCATGCATCTTAGCTACTTAAATATGTCATCTTAGTTGAGTGACATTGGTGGGGGTGTGACACTTAACTAATTTTACATTTTTGAATGTTGGCAGCTGAAGTATATTCTGACATCCAACCATTGATACGATCTGTTCTTGATGGGTACAATGTATGTATATTTGCCTATGGTCAAACTGGTTCAGGAAAAACGTACACAATGGTATGAATCGATTTTATATTTTCACTTCATGAATATTTACGATAATTGTTGAACATAGCTTATGCATCTGATGTGTTTCTTTCAGACTGGGCCTGATGGAGGATCTGAAGAGGAATGGGGGGTAAACTATCGAGCTCTAAATGATCTCTTCCAGATTTCTCAAAATAGAAGTCGCGTCTTTATGTATGAAGTTAATGTTCAAATGGTTGAAATATATAACGAACAAGTGCGTGATTTACTATCAAATGACGGTTCTCAAAAAAAATATCCTTCCCAATGTATTCTAATTTTTGATTTCACATTAAGATTTGCTTAATATGCATTTTAGTTTCACTTGGATTTTTCTAACTTCAATGATTACCCAAAAGAGCTCTCCCTCTCTCCCAACACCCCATTTTCTAACTTCAATGTTGTTGTTTTCAGAGACTTCTTAATTAAGGTTGTGTTTGGATCATGGATTTGGATAGTAATTTCTAAAGGGAAAGGAAAAAATGAGGGGAATGAAGAAAAAATTTAGCTTATATTTCATGCACACTCTCTCATCTTTTTCTTGTCCCTTTCCAAATTCTTAGCCAAAACCATGATCCAAACACAGCGCAAGTGTTTTTCTAGTCAAAATGGATATAACATCTTACTTTTTAGTTACAATGAATCTTTGTTTTCCTTGATTTGCACACACTTGGGATTTTGTCTACCTCCCAACCCAATGGGTTAGCTGTCCCTGATGCTTGTATGCAAACGGTCAAATCAACCTCAGACGTAGTGGAATTAATGGAAACTGGATTGAGGAATAGAGCTAAAGGCGCCACTGCCATGAATGAAAGAAGCAGTCGATCACACAGGTTTTTATTTTCGAATATTAAGAATTTATGCAAACTATCAACATGTTATCACCAGTGTCATGATTTTGATGTGGATCATGTATGCTCAACAGTGTTGTCACTATTCATGTTCGTGGGACGGATACGAAGACAGGTGCTTCTTTGCGAGGTAGTCTTCATTTGGTTGATCTTGCTGGAAGTGAAAGAGTAGATCGCTCTGAGGTAACCGGAGATAGACTTAAGGAAGCTCAATATATAAACAAATCTTTATCTGCCCTTGGAGATGTCATTTTTGCTTTGGCACAAAAGAGTAGTCATATTCCATACAGAAACAGCAAGCTCACTCAAGTCCTTCAAAGCGCTCTAGGTACTTGCTTATTCCCTTTTCTCTGGACATGCATCAAATGGCTTCATAATTTCTGTAAGAGCATGTTTGGATCAAGTATTTGAGCTTTGATTTGTGGTGGGAAATGAAAAAAGAAGGGAAAAGTGAATTAGATACAATCATACAAGCTAAATTTCGTTCCCTTTTCTTTTCACTTCACAAATCCCTCGTCAAATACTTGATCCAAACACACCCTATGTGATCTTTGCATTTCTCTAATGCTAGATGGTTTGGAACATGCTATGTGCATGATCCATATAGCGATGCTCCATATCTTATTCTTTTACTTCCTATATTTTGAAGGTTACCTTGCCCTGTTCAACTGTTTCCATAATTGTTTGATGGAGCGGGCGTTATGATCGATTATTAGGCAAAGTTTAAACTACGATGGGGTGAGGGTGATTTGGATTTTTCAAGTGGGAAACCAAGGAGACCCAAACGGGTGCTTTATTTAGTAGATAGTATAGATTCTACCTTTTTAAAGTTATATTTTCTATTTAATTTTTTCATTTAATGCTACAGGTGGTCATGCAAAGACCCTAATGTTCGTGCAGCTTAATCCCGAGTTAAATTCATATTCTGAAACTGTAAGTACCTTGAAGTTTGCTGAGAGGGTCTCTGGAGTAGAGTTAGGCACCGCACGAAGCAGCAAAGAGGGCAGGGATGTTAGGGATTTAATGGATCAGGTGCTCTTCGTTTTCGTTTAATTTAATTTTTTTTTTAAACTCTGAATTTTTATTTTATATAGTTTCAAACTTGATCTCTTCATACCTCATCATCCCCTCTACTAGTACTTTGGTTTGAAGATTATAAGCTGATGAAGCAATCTTTAGATAGAACATGTGTGCAAATGGGAATTTCGGATTTGAGATCAACCTAGGCATCTAAATATATTAGCACGATAGTTTTAATTTTAGATTTGAGTGTTCTTTTATACTTGAAAAGTATAAAGGTCGTGACCTGTAGTGATGGCTTTGAGTCGTAGGAAATAAAATTTATGATATTATTGTTATGGATGTTCTTTATATATTTAGAAGGCATGCATCTTTTGCATCATACATGTCACATTCTTGTCATATGTGCATAAATTTCAAACATTATCGAACTTGGAAAAGGGTAGAAATAGAAATAAATTTATAGCCTTTTGTTCTCAAGGAGCATTTATTCTAAATTATGACACGAATATAGTGTGTCGGCTTCTAAAACCTTTTACTATGTAGGTGGCGTCTCTCAAAGATACAATTGCAAAAAAAGATGAGGAGATTGAGCGGCTGCAACTGCTTAAAGATCTCAAAAATGTGTTCCCAGGTGTCAATGGCGAGAAGCGTGCTACAAGCTCAATTAGGCAAGTATCTTCCTTTCCAAACAAAATTTCCATAGGTGAGGTGAGACTTGTCTGAAAGAAGCTTGAAATTTTCTGATGGAAAAGGCTCAGGACTTGCTCCCCGTTTGTTCCGGTAGAAAACATTTTCTAGAATTTGGTATGGTGGAAAGCAAAATCCACAAAAAAAACATTTTCCGTGATTAATGGAAAACAAGTTTATTTGAGTGGAAAATGTTTTTTTACTTTTGAAACGTGTAAAATATTTTTCTGACTAAAATCTTACCAATGGCACCACACTATTACCGCCACGGCCACGACCTCGACCTCTGCCACCCCACTAGCACCACCACAAATACAACCACTAGCACACTAGTTTCAAGGTCGTGAACAAACATAGGAAAACGTTTCCTTTAAAAAAAATATTTTCTATTGGAAAATGTTATCCGCCGAAACAAACGGAGCACTAATGAAAAAGCAGCTTCTGTTCAGAACAACCTCTGTGGCAATCAAAACCGGCTGGAGGGAACATAGCTCAGAATTTTCTGCAGATGCCGAGATCTTAGAATTCAGAAAGGCAGAATATGAGGAGAGATGAGTGATATATCTGATTGTCATCTTTCTGTGTATACAGACACTAATGTGGAATCGAATATTTTTCCCCTACTGGTATGAAAACCATCAGAGAGAACATACAAGTGAGTACTGCTTATTTTCTTAGGAATTTCTTGAACGGTGAAATTTCATTGTTCATCATACTTGTGGTTTCATGAGAATATTGTTAACCACTTGTAAAAACATGTTTTTAGTATTTTTCTTCCCCAACTTCTTATTAAAAACTGAAAATTGGGGCATGGAACATTTCTTGCTTAGAAAACAAAATGAATAACTAAATTGTGCTTGAAAAAAATTATTATGCAGGGTTAAATTTTTGCATCTAGAATTCCCAGACTCCTACAAAAATCACCAAAGAACTCTTCGTGCTCGCTGAATAATCTGAGCAAGCTATTTATCGTGCCATTGGTCTTTTTAACCGTCTTGTTACAACTATTTCAGGTTCGGAAAAATCTGCTAGAGGAAGCAATTTATCAGCCAAGCTTCTCAAAAGGTGGCACGAGGATGAGTAATTGCAAATATTGAACTTTATTTTATATCGTTTTTCTTGTGCAGTCGCATGGATTTTGCATTATCATGTAGTTCAGTATGTTTTGTTTTTTTATTTTTTATTTTTTATTTTTAAAATAGAAAAATGTAGTTAGGTTGCTTGTATTGCTTGCTTATCTTTGTTTTGGTTCCCACATCAGGAAATTTTGTGTTATTTGGGTGTTAAATTGATAATTATTGAAACAGTAATTATACATATTGATTCTTTTGGTCAGATTATTATAAACTTTCTTTCAGAACCCATGTATATCCGTTACGAATTTAATATTTTCTTTTTTCATATTTAATTTTTTTTTAAAAAAAAATTATGAAACCTTTCATAAAAGTTCATTGATGTAGTTAGGTTCTTTAACTAGTGTTGCTGCCTTTGCACGAGTGAGGTGACAGTCCAACATCCAACTTATGCAGATGGGAAATAACTAGTAGTATGAAGTGGTTGAAAAAATCTTGCTTCTCATCATGGTCCATTTCTATTTCAATGATTTAAGTTACCCATTAAATAACAGTATCGTCCAGTCTGATCTCGGACTGGAGATAAGCTGCTCTCTTAATAAACGATCCTAAATGGTGAATTTTTTCCATAGCTTTCAACAAAAAATTGACCATAATCCAAGTGATGAAAACAGTGAAGAGGACGAGTGAAGGGATAAGTAGAATATTGGTGAGATGGCAACACACCATGTGATAGCCCTATCGATTTTGTCACCCATTAATGAATTGTGCGCAAAATATCTTCAGAAGTCGTTGAGTACTTGATTTCTTATTCGAAAATGGGAACATGTGGCTTTAGAATAATTCGGTGGTGGGTGAGTTTGGTTAGCAAAGCACGTAAAAGGGTTTGTTTATTCGGATGGAATATTTTTAAAATTGTTAATTTTAGGAATATTAGATTTTGTTTGGGGACAACGTATTTTAGTGAAAAAATTAAAAGTCATTATAAGTTATCATATCATTCTCTTTATTTTTTTATGCATATTTTAGTAAAAGTCAAAAAATTATTAAAATAGTCAATTCTCAAACAAGGCCGTAATTTGTTTAAATTGTGCATCATATTTCATATTTAGATTGATTTTATTTTATTTTTTATGAAAAAGCACGAGGTTTGATATATTATAGATCCGATAATAAGTTGTCCAATAAAATACATTATAATATAAAATATATCCCAAAAGAAATAAAAAGAATCTCCACGCAGAGAGAATACAAGTTTCCACAAACGAAAAAAAATAAACCTTCACGTAAGGAAGAGAAAACCTCCATGAAAGGAGAAAACCTCTACATAGAGAGATATTATTGTAACAAAAACAAAAAAAACAACATGATCAGCACCAAACAAACAATACTAATCACTTTCACAATCCATTCATCATCGCAATATGTAATTGTGGTACCTTAATCCCTGCCTCGATATTACAAAATAAAATATTATGGCTCTGAGGTGGTCGCCTAGCATATAACAACATCGAATTTCAGTCAAGAATCATATTTGAGTCTATATCTGAATGCTTCATCGATGGCAAACCGATGATGGAGACAAGAGGAGCGGTAGTGACTAGCATGGTGAAAGAAATCACAGGAGAAGAAACAGAGGGGAGAGAAAGGTTAAAAGTACCACCCCCTCCCTCCCTTAAGAGTAGAGAGAGAGAGAGAGAGAGAAGAGAGAGAGAGAGAGAGAGAGAGCGAGCGACTAAAGTTTCTGAAAGGAAAATTTAGCCAAAACCCCTCCATTAGATTCTTGTTTTGTGAAAATGGCAACTTAATTTATTTTGCTTCATAAACCCGCTAAAGAGGAGGCGCATAATTACGTAAGGACAAAGTATTTTATTTTATTTTTCTTTCTTGAACAATATTGCCGATGCGCGCGCGCGCGCGCACACACATATATATAATAGAACTCTTTCAACGATAAATACTTTTATTTTATTTTATACAAGTTTAAAAATATTGTGTATATATATTTTTGGTTGTTTCATTTAGCATATGTACTCTATTATTTGTAACAGCAAAATGTTACTATGAATTAGAGTAATATGTTACTGTTAAATAAAGTAACATATTACTGTTTACGTCAATTTCGATGGTATTTTTTTATTTTTTAAGTATTTCATAGTCAACATAGATCTTATTTGATAGATCTTAATGAGAGAATTTAAAAAAAAATTGATTTTATTAAAAGCCGACATCTAGATTAAAAGTTATATTATCTTAAAATTTAAAATATTAAATTACTCACTAAATATATTTTGATAGTAATATTATTTGTTGGACTTTTCAAAAGAACTTTTTATATTTGTTCTTAATACATTAAAATTTTATTATGAGAAGAATTTGACCAACTCTACCTTTTGAAAACAATAGGTTTTAGTTGGTACAATTTTAAGACTAGGATTGAAATTGAACTTTTGAAGTATTTGGATTGACTTATAATCATGGAAGGATTTAATAAAATCTTATTAATTCACAATTTAACTAGTGAGTTTGAATCTCTCATTTCATTTTATATCATATTCCTCTCTCAATATTCATTAATCTCCTAATTGGAGAATATTATGTTCAAATGGACTATTAATTTGAATTCTTATTTTCTTTAACCAAATATTGAATTACACAATTTCAAGATTATGTCCATTCAAACAAAGTCTAAAAGTGCAAGAAATTTTTTTGATAGATTATTAAACCAAAAAGAGCTAATTATACTTGGCAACTTTATATTTTTATTAAAATTTAATTTTAACAATTAAATACGTATATTTTTAGTTAAATTATAATATATCACTCCTTCATCAATCTGAGGTTAATAAGATTGGTAAAATTAATGCCATCGTTTTGAAGTATAAAGTACAAGAGTATGAATCTCATCATATTCTATTTTATAATTCCAATCAAGTTAAGCCGGCAATCATGGCTATTCAACTATCACCTTTAGGGGAAGGGTTTGTTTGGTACATTGTTTTTCTCTCACTGTGGGTCCTTCAATTGTCACAGTTAGCAGGCACGCCAAACAGAAAAAAGCACAACCATAACAATCAGTCACTACTGTCCTAGATTTTTTTTTATTTTTTTCTTTTAATATTTAAAATTTTATATTAATAGTCAAAATTCACTCAAATGTCTCACAACAGAAAAAAGTTATTAGATGGTCTCACGGAATAATTCTTTCATCAATCAATAAATGTCATCTATTATAGTCCAACACCAAGGGATGAATCTCACTCTCCCTATCAATTCCTCACCTTCTACTCCTTTTGTCAATCATGATACTCTTCAAGCACCATCTCTGACCATGCCCACCACCCAACCACCAAATAACTTCTCCCAATCATTTCACTTCTCGTTCTATTTACCAATCACAATATACTTAAAATACCACCTGACTAGTCACAATATGCCTAAAATACCACGTGACGATACTGAACCACCAACTTACTTCTCCCATGCATAAACATAAAATATGCACTACCATATGAATTCTCAACAATGATTCATCCCACTAAAAACACCACCACTAATAGCACTAATGCATTAAAAAAGTTAAAAAAAAAAAAAAATACAACTCCAAGACCAAAACATCACATCATTACTGGCGGGACCCACTGCTACCTAATTAGTGGGAGCACTAATTAGTGCTCCCAAGCATTTTTCATGAATTCTTGACAGTTTTATTTTGATACCACAGACTTCCCCAAGCATGAAGCTCGTATTTTGATATCATTAGTGATGCTTTTAAAGCTTTCAATTTAGTGCTCTAATCCGGACTGTTTTACAAATCCTCTCCCCTCTCTCTCTCTCTCTCTCTCTCTCTCTCTGAGTCAGCAATACAAATTCTATATATATAGGTCTCTTTCTCTCACTTCAATTATTTGGATTAGCACCCAACAGGTCAGCTGCATCTACCACGAAAAGTGGCCAGCCTGCCATATGAACTTTCAAACAAAGAATAGTACCCCACTTCAACCCCTCACCATTCAAATGTGTCCATCCTCACCCTGACAAAAGCAAACACAGCCACGTACCTTTCCATGTCTTTTTATCACACAACCCAACCACCTCTCCCAACTAGCCTTTTCATATTCATTATTCACTCACACTCACTCAACACACATTCAATATTTAAACACCATAAACAAACAGCTTTGTTTTCATCTTTATATATAATATATACACTTGCGCTTGCTTTGGCAAACTCATTTCCACATCCTATTATACAAAGGAAATCAAATTTTGTTGCAACAATTCAAAGAACAAAACTCAGAAAATTTCAAAACAGACACATCTACTTACTCCTCACCCTTCCAATTACAATGCAGGACTAGACTCGCACAATATGTCTTAAAAACTCTCCACCTAAAAACCCAAGACAATGGACTTTTTTCTCTTATTGCAGGATCATCCATCTCTCTCCTCATCCATTCAAACCTAATTACATATACATTTTGCATATTCTCTCATTCAAACCCAACCTCTAAACAAATGATTGAACCATTTCAACCTTGTATATACAAAAGCAAAACACAAAACAATGTTACAAGTCCTCTTCTCCCCCAAAATTCATCTTCTTGCCTCCCCCCTCCTGCTTTTGGAGGGTGTTTTTGCTTTTTTAACTTTTATTTTTATGCCACAACGGATATGCTTCTGCGATCTCGGTTTAAGCAATCGAACCCCTCGACTCTCACAGTGGCCTGTTTGTGACCAGATTTCACCCAAACGCATGATCCTCCTTTGCGTGCGGACGAGGATGGAGATTTTGGCAGAATGGGTGCCTGCAGTAATGGACTAAACATGTTGTTGCCGAATTGTGAGTCTTGGATTAAAGGGTTTGAAGCCCTGCTGGGTGGAGACCCACAAAAAAATGGTGGCGATGAGGCCACTTGATTATTGGATTTTTCGGCACTGTAACTTCCCTGTCATAAATATTAATTTAAGTTCTTTGGATTAGTCGTTGAAAAAAAGTAGTCAACAAGGATAATTAACTGTTCATAGATGAAGCCAAACAATCAGGATTGTGAATACACTTTCATTGCTAATTAATAAAACTAAAGAAAATGAAAATACCGCCAAAAAGGGGGAAAAGAAATTTAAAAAAAAAAAAAAAAAAAGAACAGAAATTAGGGCCTTGTGTTTTCTGGTTTGTGTTGCTTTAGATTTGTTAGGGAGAGTGGATCTTGATAAAAATTTGTTCCATATTTCATGGTTCTGTCCTATTACCCTAATATTACATTATATTTTACAGTAGAAGTACCACATCTCTCTGTATTTTATTATAACTCTGTCAGATCATAATGAAACCATGGAGAGTGAACCACATAGTTTTTATGTTTTTGATTTTGCATCTCATAGATCTAGTTAGGTTTATCAATTCCTAAGATTTTCTTTATAGACGGAGTGTTGCTTTGGATTTAAAACATACATAAAACATTTTCACATGATTTTTCTGTTTTCCATTTTTCCCCCCTTTTTAAATAAACTAAGCTTAGTGAAGATTTTTGGTTCGTAGTCGAGAATTAGGCCACTTGATTTTTCTCTCTATTTCTCACTAGCCAAACAAGAACATACTGCAATTATTTTCGGAATACAAATTGAAAACTAAAAATAATTTTGAAAACTGGATAACCAGTAGTTTTTCGGACCAAGGGATGCTGCTGTGACTAAGTCGGCAGCGATCTGTGGTGCCCCAGTGGGATTCTTTTTTGAGAATTTTTTTTTTTTTAATCCAAATCGTTTATATTATAAGGCTCGCTGAATAGATCATTCATGCAAAAAAATCAAATTGATTGAAAATCTATAACTCTATAACAAGAGCACATCTGTTTTCTAAAACTAAACAGTTAACATCTTAATAATTGTTTTAAAACAATTTGAATCTAATTACGAGGTTGTTGATATCGGATTAAGTAGATTTTTCGTATGAATGCTATACTCGACGAACCATACACATGAACAGTTCAGATTATCAAAAAAAAAAAATAAATAGGAAAAACCCCCACCGCAGCAGAATCCCCAAAGCCGTAGTTTCTCAATCTCATCAAGTTTTCATGTTCAGTTTTTAACGATTACAAAATATAACACCAAAAGTCAAATTATTTTCATTTTATACTTTTCGCAGCAACCAAACAAAGCGCCCAGAAAAGAGTCAAATTGTTTACCAAACCTCTCACCTGATATGAGACCTTTGTGTGATCCCATTTTGGTAGAAAATTTGATAAATTATTTGGGGTTCATGCATTTTCCTCTAGAAAATACTCACGGAGGAGAAGATTATACCTTGGTTAGAATGATGTCAAGAAGTTCCATCCCTGCTTTGGACTCGTAAATCTCAGTTTGATGACTGGAATTTATTCGATAAAAAGAACGAAATCAGATTACTTTATACAGAAATCGAGACTAAAATAAAAAAAAAAAAATTGAAGAAGTTAGGACATATACTTGAGATGCCATCTCGAAGGTCTGATTTGGTCGTTTATGGAGGGATTCGAGAGGCCGATTCGGCGAGGTTGAGGGCAGAAGACGGAATCAGAGGCTGAAATCGAGACCCCGCTCATCTCCCCGCACCGATTCATCTTCTCTTCCTGTTCACAGATCCAAACGCCTGCACACACAAAAAAAGAACAAAATAATTCAGATCCAATCTTTCATAGACATATATACAGACACACACAGAGAGAGAGAGAGAGAGAGAGAGAGAGAGAGAACCTGAGCAGGAAGAGAATCAGGAAGGTGTGCTGGTGCGGGGGCAGAGAGGGAGAGGACTGAGAGAGAGAGCGTGGAGTGTGGTGCGAGTGTTTATATAAGGATAAATTCCGAATGAGTAATGCTAGACACCTAAAAATTCTATCAAAAATTTTATTAAATGTCTTATATGAGTGTAGGATCCACACAATATGGGTCCTATGTGGATCCCACACCCATATAAGACATTTGGTAAAATTTTTGGTAGAATTTTTAGGGCCTCTAGCATTTTTGATTTTAAATACATACCTAAAATTTGATTAAAATATATAATTAAAATATGAATAGTTATGTGATTTTAAAAATTACATTTCAGTATGAAAATTTTAATTTTATAACAAATCGTTCTTTATTAATAAATCATAAAATTAATTAATAATTTTTAATAATATTAAAAATATTTTTAATTAATAATTTATATAATTTTATTATTATATAGGAGACTAATTATAAATTTTATTTTTTTAATTAATTTTATTAAATAAAAAATACTAATAAAAATATATTTATAATTTTTCAAATTTTAAGAGATAATTTATACTTTAAACAAATTTTTATTTATAATTTACCCTTTATATAATCCCTTCCCTCCGCCCAACTTGTTTGTCAATTTCCATTTTTCCACCTTTTTTCCAATTAGATAATAGCAAGTGAATTGGGTTTAGATTGGAATTAAAAAGGATACAATAAATAAATAAATAAGTAAAATAAATTAATAAGATAAAATGTTACATTTAAATTATAATTATTTTATTATTTTCTCATAAAAAATTAAAAAATCAAAAAGTTTTTCTCAAGCAGAATTAATTTTGCCAAGTTAAATCAGCCAAAAAATCATAAAGTTAGACTAAAAAGGTTCTTGCCAAACGAACCCCATATATTAAGGAAAAAATGGATTTATAATAAGAAATGCCTTGTGGCACTCAAAACCTTTATATTATTTTTCTAGAATTTTTATTTTTTAAATAATTAAAAAAATTTCTATTGCCTAATTTTTATTGAATCATTAAAAAAAAATCTGATTATATCTTGATTTATACATTTCAAAAGAAAAGGTTAATTAATTCATTTAAAAATTTCAAAAGAAAAAGTTAATTAATCAATTTTAAAATTTAAATTTTTATACCACTAAAATATAGACTTCTATAGATTTTTTCTCTTGATGTTTATTTTTTAAAATAATTAAAAAAATCTTCTATTAATTGGATTTTATTAAATCATTTTAAAAAAAATTCTTATTATTTCTTGATTTACACATTTCAAAAAGAAAGTTAATTAATCCATCTAAAAATTTAAATTTAGAAATTTGAAAATGAAACTTAACTAATCAGTTTTAAAATTTAAATTTTTGTACCATTAAAATATATGAATCAATTCACATCTTTCATAGAATTTTTCTCTTGATGTTTAATTTTTTAAGTAATTAAAAGATTTATATTTTATTGATTGATAAAAAGCACCGTAAATATTAAGATTTTTTTAAATTTTTTTTGATATTGAGTTATTAAAATATGTTATATTATAGGCTTAAACCAAGAATTATTGGGAAAATAAAATCGACTCGAATTGGATTTTTTACTCATTTTTAATATCTAATCCAATATTCAAACTCCCAAACTAACTCATACCGGTCACATGAACCGATAAACACAATTTTTAATAATTAGGTGAAAGTCACATTGAAATAAAGTCAAGTAGTTTTTAGGTCGCTTCTAATGTTTAGCCCAACATCACAAGTCAATACTAATTTATTTTTATATAAGAGTTATGTCATAAGACAATTTATAATTTTGAGTAGATAAATTTTTAGGTTTAACAAAATAAGAAAAAATTAGTATATTAATAAATATAATTTACGACGATCATATGGTAAATTAAAATTACAAAACTTGTAAAACGAAATATATTTATATTTTATCGTAAATATAATTTTTGTAATTTATTCTTTAATTTTACCAATAAAATTATGACATGCAGTTCTTTATTAAGAATTTAGAATACACAATTAATAATATTTGAATAAAAATCTTCTTTTATATGTAACTTTGATAAAAATAAATAAATTTTAATTAATTATAAATTATTTTTACTATATATTTTAAATAAATTATATATTATTATTTTAATTTTAAAATTAATTTTTAATTATTTATTTATACCTGTGCATATAGCACGGATAATATGCAAATAATACATAATGAAAAGTGTGCTTTTCATTAGAAGTGCTCTTAAATTGTGCCATGTGTATGTGTAAAAATGTGCGATGTGTCAATTATCTCTTTGAAGCTAAAACCTTCCAAAACAACATAATTAACAATTAATGTGTATCATAAGTATCACAATTTCTAATATCAAAATCATCTCTGTTTATTTGCTTTCTCAATTTTCATTTCAATATGAATTTGCACTTAAGGAAGTGGAGAAGGCATTAAAAATTTCGGTGGTGCTACATGCACCAATTAGTGTATTAATACTCGTTATAATTAGGGCTGCAAACGAGCGGAGCCGAGGGCTTGTTTATTAAGATTTTAATGAGCTCGAGCTGAATAAAAATTTAACGAACCGAGCTCGAGCCGAGTTGGCTTAGGCTCGACTCGAGCTCGAGCCTGTTCACAAACCTTAACGAGCCAAAAAATTTATAAATTCATACTTGCATGTGAGACTAAAGTTACAATTAAAAATTTGATTATACAATTATATATACAATATATATAAACATACTAAAAAAAAGTCCATATTTTACTAAAATAATAATATCTACTATCACTATTATATAAATATATTATCTATAGTTAAGTATTATTTACATTTATATTTTTTAAATATATAAATAGCATATTTCTCTTATTTTTTATACATAATTTTATATTATTTAATATATAAATAATAAATATTGAACGAGCCAGTTAACGAACCGAGCTTACGAGCCGAGCTTTAGAATGTTTGGGCTCGTTTATTAAAAATTTAACGAGCTCAAACTCGAGCTCGAACGGCAAAAAAAATTAATGAACCGAGTTCGAACGAACTCTTACCGAGCCGAGCTCGAGTTTGTTCATGAACGGCTTTGTTCATTTACAGCCCTAGTTATAACATTATTATTGACTCTCCTCATTATACAAATTACAAATACCAAAAATCTCTTAAATTATGTCACATCATCAATTGGTACACTAGTTTTGATTTTATTTTGGAAAAATTCCTGGTAGCTCGAAATTTGCGGCTCGAATTTGGCTCGAATGGCAAAACGACGTCGTTTTGCCATTCTTTTTTTCTTCTTTTTCTTCCATTTCTTTCTTCCATTTCTTCTTCTTCTTCTTCTTCTTCTTCTTCGTTGAAACCAGGAGAAGAACAGAGGAGAAAAGGAGAGAGGGAGCCTCCGCCGCTTCCGCCCGCCGTCCTCGTCGCGATGAGCTCGTCGCCTCCGTTGCCTCCGCCCGCCGTCCTCGTCGCAGCTCGCAGCTCATTCGTCGCCTCCGCCCGCCGTCGCAGCTCGCAGTTCGTCGCCTCCGCCCCCTCCTCCGCCTCCAGCCCTAATAATTGGGCCCCCTCCAGTCCTTCTCCTCCCTCTTCCTCCTCCTCCCTCCTCCCTCCTCCTCCTCCTCCTCCTTCTTCTCTTCTTCCTCTGCTCCGAATTTGAGCCAAATTCGAGCCTCCGAATTCGAGCTACGAATCGGAACTGTTTATTTTGATTGTCTTCAATTAGATAATTCTTCACTACTACATCTATTTTGATTTATTACGAACATATCTCTTTGTTTCTCAGAGATTATTTTGATCTGAAATATTGTGATAAAATTATTCTCATTATGAAATTTTCAATTTCTTGTCTATAATTTTAAAAAATAAAAGTTTAAAATTTTGAGAATAACTGTGTGTTTAATTTTGAGTAATTAAATGTTGAGATTTGAAATCTTATTTTATTATTATTGTTTTCAATTAGATATGCACTATTTCATATAGACATTCGTATTAAATATTTATTTCTAATTTGGACCTTTTTGTGATAGATTTTCATTGATGTTGGATTTGATCATCCATTTTTTTCAGTTTGATTTGTGTTGATCTCAATAAATTGTATGTAGTTTAAGGTTGTTTATCCTTTGTTCTAATCAACTCATGTATTGTTTGTATTGATGAGATTGATTACATGATATCATTAATATAAAATAAATAAATAAAAATTAAAAGTATTTTTTGATAGGTTCCAAAGGTGACAAACATTCTGAATTTTTTTTTTTCTTTTTTAAAGGATTGAATCCACCTAGTACTGCATTTTCTGAAATATTTGCATGAAATAAAGAAAATGTTAATTTTTTCATCTATTTACAATGTTTCATTGTTTCAATAAAGCTGTTGTGGGTGCCTTGACAATCAACTTGATACATTACATAATAAAGAATCCACTTTATATATGTATAATTATAAATAAAATCCACACAGCCTTGTTTGGTAACCATTCCGTTTATAATTTACAGTTTATATTTACAAATTTTTTAAAAACTACAATATAAACTTGTTTGGTAAATTTTTAATTTATAAACTATAGGTCTCAGTTTTTAAATTGAGCTGGAAATCATAAACTGAAAAAATCTGTTTACGTTTGCTTAAAAATTTGAGAATCATAAATTTCTTTATTTACATTTGTTTGAAGTGGTGATTTTGTTTTAGAGGCTACTATTCTGTTGAGGATGAGTATGCAACACGAGCTGCCGGAGCTCAACAATGGTGGAAGTGAAGCTTGACAGTGGAGATGGTGAGATCGACGACGCGTAGTGGCGGATGATTGCCTCCCTACTTCCCCTACAATGCTCAGTGTCACTCTTACACCGCCACTACACCCCCAAACTTGTGGCAAGGGAGACGAAGGAGGAGGAGTTGTCCAAGCAAGCCGAACACTGAATAGTGGAGGAGAAGATGCTAGTGGCAAAGAAAACAAGCGTGGTGGCAGAGAACTGGATGATAGCAGCGAGGGACGGTCGATCTGCGGCGGTGAAAGAAGAAGATGAGCCGTTGACGGCGATGGTGTTTTGATCGGAAAGATACGAGGATGAGAACGAACATGTTTTTTGATCGGGAATAACATATTTCGATTGGTGTTTTGATTCCATTGTCATAAATAATAAAAAAATAAGGGCAAATTACACGAATAGTCCCTATAGTTTGGGGGTTGTGTCACTTTAGTCCCTGACTTTTCAATTGTGACACATTTGACCATGAATTTTGAATTTTGTTCCAAATAAGGACAATTGAATATATAATTAAATTTTTCAAGGGTAAAATTGTCAATTTGATAAAATATAAACTAATTTGACAAAAATAAATGTCAAACAAATATTTTTGAATTTTTAAAAATTATTTCTACCTACTAAAAATAAAATTATGTAAAATTAATAAATCTTTTAGACATTTATTTTTTTTTTACCAAATTAATTTTTATTATGTGTTTGGATGATGATCATGTAAAATTAATTTTAAAACATTAATCATGTAATTTTTATTAATTTTACATAATTTTATCATTGGTGGATAAAAATAATTTTAAAAAAATTAAAAATATTTTTTTGATATTTATTTTTGTTAAATTAGTTTATATTTTATCAAATTGACGATTTTACCCTTGAAAAATCTAATGATATTTTCAATTGTTCTTATTTGAAACAAAATTCAAAATTCAGGGTTAAATGTGTCACAATTGAAAAGTCAGGGACCAAAGTGACACAAGTCCCAAACTATAGGGACTATTAGTGTAATTAACCCTACAATTTTCTATATAGTTCTTCAAAACACATAGTGACAAGGTAACGGGTGCCTGTATTCACACACCACATTTTATCTCAAGGCAAACCATTACTCAAGATGCACCTTTAATAATTTGATAAATAAATATTTTACTCAATACACACCACAATCTTCTATCTTTAGCTTTACTCACATACCCCACCCACAATCTTCCATATTTACCCTCACTCACTCACACACGCTACCCACCCACGATATTCCATCTCCCCCTCCATTCTTTGTTTAAACCGGTGAAGATCCATTACTCGATACACTTTTTTTTTCCATCAAAGACGTCGTCGGCAGTGCTCAACACAGTTGGAAACAACTCCACATTGGAGATACAGTAGGTGAGTTCTCATTCAGCTTATATTTTATTATCCCAAAATATTAGTCTATTTTCAAAAATCAAAAACTAAAATAATATGAATTTCCTATTTTATAATTACAACAATTAATGTTCTCAAAAAAAAGGGATAGTTTTAGAAAGTTAATATTTTTGAGGTGTAATAATTGTATTACAAAAAAAAAAGTTGGATTTCCCAAAAGAGAAGTAATATTTTGGGATAGTGGGACTAATATTTTTGTAAAAAAAATAAGGATAATACAATTTTCTATATAGTTCTTCAAAACACATAGTGACAAGGTAACAGGTGCCTGTATTCACACACCACATTTTATCTCAAGGCAAACCATTACTCAAGATGCACCTTTAATAATTTGATAAATAAATATTTTACTCAATACACACCACAATCTTCCATCTTTAGCTTTACTCACATACCCCACCCACAATCTACCCACAATCTTCCATATTTACCCTCACTCAAGGGCGGACCCAGGATTCGTCGATGGAATGGGCTAATATTAAGGTAAAATTATACAATATATTTTAAGTATAACCACATAAGAAAAAAGAGGATTTAATAATATAATCTAGATTAATATCCAAATTTATTGATTAGAAACAATCTAACTAAGTTGTGCTCAACGAGTCTTCAAAGATTCGAATTCATCGATTACAGAATCTAGATCAATTTTCAAAAAGCATGAAAAACAATATACTTTATCCTTTGAAGGAGAATACTCTAGCCAAGAAAATTGTTTAAACCAAATATATTGAAATCAGCAGTTCTACTTTCCAAATGAGGACCAAGGATACTCAAGTTTAGGTTGATAAGGCCCTAAGTTCACATAAACTCGTATAACCTTATCCTGTTGATTAACCGGATATTCACAAATTTGTAAGCGTAAACTAGGATCCCGTTCAATAACAGTTGAATCAAATTTGCTTGGTTTATTTGCTTGAGGCATGGGAGGCGATTGAACATCACAAAATGAGGTTTCAATAACATTGGATGTTGTACTACTAGACTTCTGTTTTAATTGATATAATGAGAAAAGGGCTTTTTTGTTTTTGAGTGTGGAGGTTCCATTAACCTAAAAAAAAAAATAAAAATTTAGCCCTATTTAATATTAAATTAGAGTATATTCGCAATAATTTCAAATATTAGGGTTTTTATATACATCCTCAATAATTTTTATTTAAGCTTTCATTATTTTTATATATGTCTAAAAAAACTCCTTCAGAGTTCAAAAACTAAGAGCAATATAGAACATTGAACAAGGCAACATCATAAAAAAACTAAGAGCAATATAATATTTGTTGCATAAAGACAAAATTTCAAAACCATTGTTAATCAAATCCATTCTCAACCAACAAAATAAAATAATTGGTTAATTACACTTACCGAAAATGTTAGGAAAGTGGAGCTGCTACAAGCTGTTGGAGATGATGGAAAGGGCCGCTGCCTATTTATTGGAAGATGTCAGGATTGTTTTGGAAGATTTGTTCTTTAAACAAATACAAACCTATTATTGGGCTACCTATCTATTTTTTTGGATAAGTATTGGGCTGCTATTAGGCTGTCTATCTAAAAAACAAACAAAAAAACTATTAGCCCTTATTTGGGACAGGGCTAGGGCTAGGAGAGGTTGGGAGGCTGGGAAAAAAAATTCTACAAATTTTTTAAATTTTGGACTGGGCTACAACCACCTATGCCTAGCCCTAGGTCCGCCTTGCCCTCACTCACTCACACATGCTACCCACCCACGATATTCCATCTCCCCCCCATTCTTTGTTTAAACCGGTGAAGATCCATTACTCGATACACTTTTTTTTTTCATCAAAGACGTTGTTGGTAGTGCTCAACACAGTTGGAAACAACTCCACATTGGAGATACAGTAGGTGAGTTCTCATTCAGCTTAGATTTTAAGGTTTTATGTACTTTTTTCCATTGCCATGAAATTTGTATTAGCTTGATTCAGTTTTCGAACCGTTCGACACTGGAATTTCGAACCCCAAACATCTGTACAGTCGATTACTGTTGAACAACATGTGGTTCGACACTTGACTTTCGAACAATAGCATTGTGTCCGGTCTATTTATGTCAAACATGTTCGACATCTTAGTGTCGAACCTTTTTATGTAATTCGAATCTAGAATGTCGAACACTAACATGTTCGATGTTGTACAGTCGAACAGTCTCTGTGTTTTTTTTTCCTTCTGTTTTATTGATTGCTTTGTTGTGAACAATAGCTAGAGGGCCAGACCAATTCCTCTGATGAAATGGAACAATCTTTGTGTTTTAATAATTTTTTTTCCTTCTTGATTATTTATTTATTTATTTTGTTAAATTCACTTTTCTTGAACTTAAAGCAGAGTTCCAAAAAAGGATTACTAGAGCTCCAAGGGCTTTTAATCTGTGTTACTTTCTATGTTTGGCCAACCTTGTAGTTCTGCAATTCAAACAAGGTTGTTTAGTTCGAAGGAGAAATGCATTGGCCTATCATGTGTAATCGATAAGATCCAGGCTTTTTGGTGTATAGGGTTTGCTCTTTTTGATGCCTTGTAAAGACTTTTGACTGTACAAGGTTCACACTTTTAGGTGCTCTGTACAGGGTTCACACTTTTAGGGACTCTGTACAGGTTTGCCCCCTTCTGGTGGTTTGTTTATTAAAAAACTTACAAAAGGTACATTTTAATATAAAATTAAAGATTTAAGGAATCCAAGCTGATTCTTGTTTTTTTTTTTTTTGAACATCCAAGCTGATTCTTGTTATCGCCAATTATTATGGCACATAAGGCTTAAGGAATATCTTCAACGTGGTAAGAATGGTTGAAGTGGCTAAGACACCTTTAATGCTGTATGATTACTTTTATGAAAAATTTGACATGCAAAGGCATCTTTTCTACCATGATTGACAAAATTATTAGATTGACTAGAGTTACCTCCTTGTTTGCTAAGGCTTTTAGCTTATTTCCTCTAGTAGACTGAAAGCCACCTCTAGTTCTATATCTGTTAGTACTGTCACTACTAGTTCTGTGCTTACTAGTATTTCCATTTTGAATAAAGTCTTTTCATTTAGAATTGAATCCATTTTGTGTGTTATTCTTTCTGTGATTTTGACCACAATTAGGCTTTTTGATCCATAAAATTGTTTGAGGTAGACCTGGACCATGAAGTTTAGTATGAGCTTCAAGTCTCTGGAGAAGAGGAATAATATCATGATAAGAATAGGAGGTTTGAGCATTGTGGTTACAAAATTGTCATATTATGGACAAGGCCTTGAACTTCCTAATGTATTCGTTTGTAAAGTTTGTGCCTTTATGAAGAAGGGATGTTTGCTGCATTAATTGTAAAGGCTTTTACGCAATAGTTTTTCATAGTTGCGACAATTCTGAACTTAAAACACGTAAATGTTCTCGCTAGCATGAGTTGCCATTATCACTAACAGAAGCAAACCTTAAAAAAAAAATTCTCATGACAATTAATCTGACAAATATGTTATCTTCAACCACATAGACAATCATGGTAAATATGGAAATTTTTGCAGAAACCAACTGTTTTAGGAATATTTTCACAACGCAACTCACATTTTTTTAAAGGGCTAAAAAGTTTGTTGTGTTTTACAGTTGCAAAAATTGTTTCTACACAAAAGTAAAAATGATAGGCTATTTCAAACTTAAAAAAATAAGATTTTGAATAATTGTGAGTATTTTAACATAAATGATTTGTGTTCCTTCTATTAACTTTATTGTTTTCTGTTTCATTTTTAGAAATAGATGACCCTTCACGTATTCCACCCATTGCCTCAGAGAGACAAAGTCATGCATTAACAAATCCTGCTCATGGCCGAGGTCAAGGTTGAGGTCGGGATTGGGATAGAGGTCGAGGTGATGATATTGTGTTAGAGGAAGCACCTCAAATCTTGGAAGATGATGTGATTGATGATGGTTTAGGGAATGATGATGATGCTGCTGATGTTGATCAGGCCAAGGAGATACTCACTGGTCCGTTTCCTAGGGGGCCATCAGATCCATCAGTACTGAAGAGCTTCAAGGCACATATTGCAACAGCTATATGGGAGCAAAAGGTTGTATATATATATTTTTTCCATGTTTGTTTCATTTAATTATTTATTGAACCAAATTATTTATGTAAATTATTACTTACCTTGCAGGAGAAGAATCCCTTAAGGTGTTATAACCATGCGTCTAAGATTCTTGAGTGGCGATGGTGGTCAAGAACCAACAATAGAAGGTTTAGAGACATTGTTCAGCAGTCAGGCCTAACTTCTTTGGTCCATTGCACATATCGGTTCATGAATAGGATTGTCATATTTGTATTTGTTGAGTGATGATAACCAGAGACAAATACTTTCCATTTGACAGTTGGTGAGATGACAATGACATTGGATGATATGGGTACCATCTTGGGGATCCCTATCACAGGTAGATTAGTTAATGCTGTAACTTCGACAAATCAACAGACACATGCACTTGTGGTAGCTGCTTTGGGAGTTGATGATGCTGAAGCAATTGAGGAGCTATCATCTGCTAGGGGACAATCAGTAAAGCTGGAGTGGTTACGGAGCAAATTCAGTGGTTGCAAAGATTCAGACAGCGAGGAATCTATAGCTTGTGCCACCAGAGTGTATTTGCTATTTTTATTGGGATGTACACTGTTCAGTGACAAGAGTGGGACAAGAGTTCCTGTTGTGTACTTGCAGTTGTTGATGGATTTGTCTAATATTCATACATAAGCTTAGGGTGCAGCTGCATTAGCATATTTATACCGACAGTTGGGATTTGCCACGAGATTAGCTGTTCAACGATGGCTAGTTACATGACATTGTTGGAGGCATGGATTTATGAGCATTTCCAGCCATTTAGACCTCACCAAAACATGAAATATACTGCACAATTGCCTTACGTGCATCGATAGACTCCTTATCGGGAAGCTGGTGCAATTATATCATCTACAGGCGTTACGAGAGGAGCTTGACAGATTGGCATTTGATGAGGTATACCGATTAATATTAGTTTAATTGAGTTTTCTCATTACAAGTCACTCATCAAGATTTCATTTGTGTTTCTCTCTTAGGTTACTTGGGATCCACATCGAGATTGCCATCAACATCACCCATGTCATGAGATCATATTCTATACCGGCTGCTTGAAGTGTTTGGATGTAGTTGAACCCTATCATTCTGAAACGATTCTTAGACAGTTTGGTAGGGTTCAGACCATCCCACATGTGCCACTCGACCTTGTTCATGTTGTTAGAGGTGTCACAGCAGGCCGATATAGAGTAATGTATTAGTATCTTGATCAGATATCGAAGAGTTGGGATAATCATGTTTTATATGCTCGGAGAAGGAGTACTCTAGGAGGACGTCTAGCTGATTGTGTTGATGGTTACATGCAGTGGTATACAAGCATCACACACTTATAGATCTAGAACCCCACACATCGGTCTGGTTTTGATCCACATACATAAGATAATTGATCTGATGTGTAGGATGTTGAGGTATGACAATATTGCGCACACATTGTTTACATTTTTTTTGAAGATGGCACGTGCTAATTACAATTGTATTTGTTCTTAATACAGCGTATTAATCATGCACTACGGATTGCGCATCCTATCATCGAGGCGGGCCATGATGCTAGTGTTCATGAGCCAGATATGTTTTAAGAGGCCATTGAAAGGATAGCACGTGTTCTTCAGGGTCAACAAATCGATGAGGCTGGACCTAGTTATATTCCATTTTGAACATACAATCATAGGAGACGAGTAGATGATAGGTAGTTGGTTTTGTGGCAATCTTGTTTTGTTATTTTGTAATGGAAAAGAAGTACTCTTTTGATGTTTTTGTTGTTTTGTAATGAACAAGAATTACTCTACGAATATTTTATAATGAACAAGTATTCATGATTTGTATTTTTGGTAATGAACATGAAGTATTATGCCAATGCGTTTGATACACCGCAATAAACAAGTAGTACCATGTGCATTAAATTAACTCAAAGCTTAATCCAACTCAATTATTTAAATGCTAATCTGCAAAAAAATGTATCGGTAATTATTTGAATTGCATAACTACAACTCAACTCACATACATCATTACTCATCAAGGTTAATACAATCAAATGTCTCTCTAGTAGCTACCCCTGAATGAACAACTTCTTTAAAATGCTTAATTCGACGACTATATGCAGTACCCCATCTAGCCGCATAGGAATGATGAAACTTGTACCAATTGGTAGCTATCGGTGGAACTAGATAACCCGGTAACATGAACACCTACATTAACAAAGTTTTAAGTATGAGAGTGATGCAGTACAAAATGATAAATGTATTACACAAATCATAATGCTACACCTAGATAAAATGATTTCCATTAACAAACCCAATAGTAATCTTAGGCCGTTAAACTTGTGATATTGGCACTGATCATAGGGGAAGGAATGTAAGGCATTATTGTGCAGATAAGTGGTACAATACCACATTATAACAAGATGCAATAAGATAACCCATGTCAGGCATAGTCATCCAACGGTGATACCCTAGATTAGGCTCAAAGTATGATAGAATATGGGTCAACTCTTCGATCCTGTCATGTGAACCATATAGATGAGTGTAATGGTCTATGTGTGTGTGCAATTCCTGTAGGAGATCAGGCCTGACTTGACCCCATTCAACCTCTATAAGCCCCATCAAGCCAGCAATGGCCTTAAACCCACAATTGCCATCGGCATCTACATCATTGATATGACGTATGTACGGCTTCAATCCAACTGGGAGGGCATCAACATATGAATAAGTCATAGTTGTACGAGTCCGATATACCTATTCAATAGGGAAGGCATCAACACATCAACAACAAAACACGTAATTTATTATCAACAAAAATGTAAGTAAAAAATGATTATATGTACCTTCTCTTTAGCAGGCCGTTTTTTATGTACTTTGACAGAATCTTATGTGGGGATCTGGGTGCCCATAGGTGAATGGCTATCATTTCCAGATTGAACCAACTCAAATGCACATGGGTCTCAACGCATAGATACATCTATCTTCTTATGTCCCTTACCTCGAGGGTTGGGCTTTACATCCGGCTCAATGAGAAAAGTACTTTGCGGATTTGCAATCTCTCATAACTTATGCAAAATTTCCAAATGCATAGTGTAAACAGATGAGTGTAATGGTCTATGTGTGTGTGCAATTCCTGTAGGAGATCATGCCTGACTTGACCCCATTCAACCTCTATAAGCCCCATCAAGCCAGCAATGGCCTTAAACCCACAATTGCCATCGCCATCTACATCATTGATATGATATATGTGCGACTTCAATCCAATTGGGAGGGCATCAACATATGAATAAGTCATAGTTGTACGAGTCCGATATACCTATTCAATAGGGAATGCATCAACACATCAACAACAAAACACGTAATTTATCATCAACAAAAATGTAAGTAAAAAATGATTACATATACCTTCTCTTTAGCAGGCCGTTTTTTATGTACTTTGACAGAATCCTGTGTGGGGATCTGGGTGCCCATAGGTGAATGACTATCATTTGCAGATTGAACCAACTCAAATGCACATGGGTCTCGACGCATAGATACATCTATCTTTTTATGTCCCTTACCTCGAGGGTTGGGCTTTACATCCGGCTCAATGAGAAAAGTACTTTGCGGATTTGTAATCTCTCATAACTTATGCAAAATTTCCAAATGCATAGTGTAAACAGATGCATTGAATCGCTTAAGTATGAGATCAAACTTTGGTTCACAACTCAATTCCACTTTATCATTCTTCAACTTTTGTACTAGCTCAAGAGTCCCCCAGTGCGGGTTAATGCTATCAAATGGTATTGGACGACCCTATCGGATGTAATCCGCAATCTCATGGGCACAAGGTAACCCGTGTGTTCGTCGAACAACACATCCACATACTAAAGCATCAATGCCAACATCATTTGATCGCTTACTCTCTGCTAAGACATGATCTAATGCAGTAATAGAGATATTGCCTCGGAACTCTCTAAAATGAGATGGTTTGAACTAGTGTTGTACAACGGTTAAACTCTTCTCAAATGATGCCTTAATATCAACATGTTGCAACTCAAGCAAATTATGGATCGTGGTCCAAGAACACTCAAAATTGACTTGGTTAGAACCAAGTTGCCTTTTAAGTTTTGCATGTACACTTTCAGCCCTGTGTACAATGGAAACAATTAACATAATTAACTGTAAAGTGTAAGGTAGACAAATATATATTACCCGTTGGTTGTAAAATTGCCGAAGTGCATACAACTATCTGTCCATACGGCAACAAACTTATCCATATATGGAATTAACCAACTTTGTGACACGTATTGCACTGCCTCAGGATATGTATCGAAATCCGCAAGTAGCATAGCAAGACGTTCATTGTATTCAAGCTTAGTTGAGGAAAGTAGTAAGAAATTCCATGTTAGTATAAACTTGTCCCATTTCTCCTTACTCTTAAACATTTTCTTGCATTTCGTCAGTACATATTTACTAATATGCTGTCGGCATAATAAATGTCGAGATATAGAAAATACCCTGTCAATAGCATTCATCAAAGCAAGTTCCCTGTCCGTGACAATCACCTCGGGAATAAAATGTGACGCAATGTAGTTAACACCCAAACATAGTTATCAATCTGCTCAAATTGGAGATATGCAAAGGCTAAGAAGAATGACATATCACTGGATGTCACACCAACTATCTCAAGAAAACGAAGATGATATTGATTTGTCTTATATATGCAGTCCATGATTAACACTTTTGGAAATGAACGAAGCAAATCTAAACTGACAAGATGTGCCCAATACAAGTCCGTAACAGTCATCGTGTTGTTGTCACACTTATGTCACTCAATGTAATTATGCTTTTGTAATTCACCCAACAACTGTTGCATCTGTGATCTCCCAGCTTTCTCAATAACATTATTTCTATGACGTACATTGTAAATGGTTTTCATAGTGGTTACATTCAAAACATCTTTTTGTTTCAAAGTAACTAAAATCTCTTTTGGTCTGACCATTCTTTTGGACATATCCACTAATAATGATGCTTCCTCTTCAAATAATCTCCCTACAAATGAATGTCCTTCAAAATGTTTAGCACGAGCATGGTTATGCATTCCACATGCTACATCTACTTTCCAATTATCATCAGCCATCAACTCACGAGCCCTCAACTCAAAGGGACACCCGCATTTCTTTGTACCGTTATCTTCACAATTTTGTTGTTTGAATCATCTCCTTTTAATTTCTTATAAGCTCTATATTGACCACTTCTCTCACAGGCAAGATATATCCTTGGTGTCCTATGACCACCACCATAGTCCGATGTCTTGATGACAATCACAAAACCATTTTTCCTTCTAACATCCTGTACCCAACTGAGCAATTATTCTTTACTCTTGAAAACCTACATGTCAAATTAACCAAAGCCATTAAACATGCGGAAAAAAAAATTATACTAATTTTCAACATGAGACTACCTCACTAGTAATAAATTGACTTGTGTAGTCAACAAGACACTCAGATCCAAAATTACTGCATTCTGTAGATGCACAGTTCTGGGGGAAAAAAAAAATTATACGTGTTCGACAGTATAGAGTCGAACAAAGCAGATATGTTTGACTATTGATAGCCGAACATATATTTTATGTTTGACACTTAGAAATTGAAACTTTGGAACATGTTCGACACCAGTCAATCAAACAAACACAATTTGTACTATTGTGTATAGTCAACCATGAACATAGTATTCAACTCTAGATAACTGAACTAATACAAACTGTTAGGTTTTTATTCTTGGCAATCCCGTTTGACAAAACTCTTTTGAGTTGTAATTTTATTCGCATTTTTATTTCAGTGAGGCTATGAGTTTATTAGATGCGAATCCAACCCGAATCGAGCTTTGCGGAGAAGTTTGTGATGTTAATGCTTTCAAGATTGCCACTTCGCTGATTATTACGGGGGTCGAGCCAAGGAGTGCTCGCTCGAGCCAAGGATTGCGTCCATACAAAAACCTGAAGAAGTGTATTCCTCGCTCGAGCCAAGGATCCGTCGCTCGAGCCAAGGCACTAGTAGAAATCATGAAAATTACTCTCCTCGCTCGAGCCAGGAAATCTTCGCTCGAGCGAGCCTCAGAATCCGGATTTCTCAAGGAGTTTGTTTTCTTCCCAATCTTGGATTATTTTTTGTTCTCTATAAATACTTGGTTTTCTCCCAAAACTAAGTAATGATTGAAGTCCTCCAGATCTTCTTTTTGGTTCTTAAAGGTTTATATCTGGGGATTTTTGATTTTTTCTTTGATGTTTTATTGAGTATTCAACTCATGGTTTAAAGAGAGTACATCAAAGATTTGTTTGTTATACACAAAAGAGAGAGTTGTTCTTCAGTTGTGAATTCTGAAGAATTCGAGCCTGAAGCTTTGGTGGAATCCGGAGTGGCTCATCAGAAAGACAATTCCGTGCTGAAGATAGGGTTGGAAGAGGCACATAGAGGTTGGTTCAATTAGGCGTCGTGGATTCGCTAGATAATTGAGAGTATACCTGTGTAATTCCTTTAAATCTTCTTAGTGGATTGTTCTTGTGGCTGTTGCCCGTGGTTTTTTTAATCACAATTGGAAGGTGTCCAATTGTGATTTTTCCACGTAAAATCTTTGTGTCTCTTTCTCTTGATTGTTTGATTGTGATTGTTATATTTTGCTTAAAATTGGTACATAATCACAAATCAACATCTAGGGGGTTTCTAGATTTTTCAATTGGTATCAGAGCGGGTCGTTCTATTTTTTTTAAAAAAAATTCTTTTAGAACGCTCTATTTTTTTTAAAAAAAATTCTTTTAGAACGAGATCTTGTTTGATTTGTGTGCATGTTCGTTTTTTGTCTTGCTTTGTTTAAAAAAATAATAATAAAAACCCAAAAAGATTTTCTTAGTATGGTTTTGTAAGCTTGAAATTTGTGAGATGTCCTTGGTGCATATTGGAATTGATGAGAATAACCATTACATGTTAATATATGTGTGCTTTCTGTGGTCATTACTCATTTTGGAGTGTGTGTTTTTTGATTAGTATGTCTCATTCTGTACACACTCTTGGATTAGCAAATATGGGAGTCTTCAGCCTTAGTGATTATTTTTTATGGACTTCTGACATTGTATCTTTTGCTTTTCTAGAGGAATTGACCTATACTAGCATATCATGGGTGATGTTGAGTCTCTTAACCATCTTCCATCTTTTTGCATCTCCATGGCTTTCCCCTCTATTTTTTGTAGTCCAGCCATGAGGAAAAGGCTACCTCAGAGTTACCAACCAGGCCATCCTTATTATATCCATGCTTCTCTGGTTCGGTTTCCATACTCTTGAGCGTGTCAACCACCAATGAGTGTGCAAAAGAAAAGAAAAAAAAAATGTACACAAGAAAGAAAAAGAAAAAAAATGTGCAAAAGAAAGAAAAGAGAAAAAAAAAATGTGAAAAAAAAAAACAAAGAAAAAGATTCATAGATTGAGGGGGAGCCTCCGCCTTTACTCACCAAATACCCCTTGATTCCTAGTGGTTTGACTTTCCTTTGTTGTGCTTAGATTCTCTTGTCGGAGGTCCAGCTTTCATATCACTACCAGGATTTGAATCTAGTGTTTGTCGAACTCCAAGAGTCACACACACACTTTTTCTCATGGGATCTATGCTTTTCACATAATGCATCACTTTCTTTTATGAGGAATTTTCTAGAGGCTGTGCACATTGTGTTTTCAAGTAATTGTGCTTCTTGGATAGTCTTGTGTGTGTTAAGGTACTAATCTGAAATTCCTTGCTTGCTCCACCATATTATTTTTTGTCTTTTTCTTCTTGTTCATTGTTTTCAATGTGTGGTTGTTTTTAGTGAGGGGGAGTTTGGTTTATTGTTACAAAAGTTTGTTCGCATGATCACTTTGATTTGTTTGGTAAGGAAGATTGGATTTAGTTGTTTTGTGTGTTGCTTTGCATTCTTGCATGCTCCTGATATTTACATCATTATATCATTGCTTGTGTGGGTTTTGATCTTGATTTTGTTATTTGAGATTCCTTTGTCAATTCAAACAGGGGGAGAAAGTTGTTTTTCATGTGTCTTAGGATTTCATGTTTTTATGCCATGTGTCGGGTTCAGGTTTTCATGCTACATGTTCTTAAAATCTCCAAAGTTGCATCTTCATGTTATTCATGTTTTTCATCTCATGTTTCAAGATAGTCTTATATGTTTTTCATATACTCTTATGGGACTAATATTTGTTTTGGAGATTGTGGCACTGATAGTTGTTTTGCAGAGATCATGACTTTGAGAAAGAAGTTTGTTTTTTGTTGGCTGTAACGGGTTGGGGTGATTAGGATTTTATTTGTTAGATGTGTTTTGTCACGGCATTGCCAAAGGGGGAGATTGTTAGGTTTTTATTCTTGGCAATCCCGTTTGACAAAACTCTTTTGAGTTGTAATTTTATTCGCATTTTTATTTTAGTGAGGCTATGAGTTTATTAGATGCGAATCCAACCCGAATCGAGCTTTGCGGAGAAGTTTGTGATGTTAATGCTTTCAAGATTGCCAAGGAGTGCTCGCTCGAGCTAAGACTTTCTCGCTCGAGCCAAGGAATGCTCGCTCGAGCCAAGGATTGCGTCCATACAAAAACCTGAAGAAGTGTATTCCTCGCTCAAGCCAATGATCCGTCGCTCGAGCCAAGGCACTAGTAGAAATCATGAAAATTACTCTCCTCGCTCGAGCCAGGAAATCTTCGCTCGAGCGAGCCTCAGAATCCGGATTTCTCAAGGAGTTTGTTTTCTTCCCAATCTTGGATTATTTTTTGTTCTCTATAAATACTTGGTTTTCTCCTAAAACTAAGTAATTGTAGATCTTCTTTTTGGTTCTTAAAGGTTTATATCTGGGGATATTTTGATTTTTTCTTTGATGTTTTATTGAGTATTCAACTCATGGTTTAAAGAGAGTACATCAAAGATTTGTTTGTTATACACAAAAGAGAGAGTTGTTCTTCAGTTGTGAATTCTGAAGAATTCAAGCCTGAAGCTTTGGTGGAATCCGGAGTGGCTCATCAGAAAGACAATTCCGTGCTGAAGATAGGGTTGGAAGAGGCACATAGAGGTTGGTTCAATTAGGCGTCGTGGATTCGCTAGATAATTGAGAGTATACCTGTGTAATTCCTTTAAATCTTCTTAGTGGATTGTTCTTGTGGCTGTTGCCCGTGGTTTTTTTAATCACAATTGGAAGGTGTCCAATTGTGATTTTTCCACGTAAAATCTTTGTGTCTCTTTCTCTTGATTGTTTGATTGGGATTGTTATATTTTGCTTAAAATTGGTACATAATCACAAATCAACATCTAGGGTTTCTAGATTTTTCACAAACGGTCTACCACTCAGCAAGTACACGAAAACGAAAAAAAATAATGAAAAAATAACATTTTCCTTGCTCCATTGTTCCAAACTAGTATTACTAGATGCATCCATTAGTCAATCCAATCAAAATCTTCAAGAATATGTATATTTTTAGTTGTTTCTTGTAAGGGTTTTGGGGTTTTGTTGTATGGTTTTTGGATTCTTGACAGACAAGATACGTAAGTAACGTTTGAAATTCTTGATGGGTATTATATTCATTATTGTCCTTTATGGTAATTATACAAATGGTGTGTATCATAACCCTTTGTCCTTTGTGGTCATTTTAATTAAGGTTAAAATTGTAATAAAAAATAATAATAATAATTAATGGTGTGTCTTGAGATGAAATGTAGCGTGTAAATAGAGGTACCCCAAGGTAACACCTGCTACTTTTTGAGTAAATTACCAATATATCCTAATAGTTGGACTTAATTCGCATCAAGTTTTATTGAAAATAAGTTCTACTAAAGATGCCGCTAAAAATAAATTTTTGTAACGATTTTTTGCATATATTGTTAAAAATTGACAATTAGTGACTTTTTTTGTCACCATTTTTATAAATTGTCGCTAAATCTTATAATTATTGACACTTTTCTGTCACGAATTTTTCAAACTGCTATTGAAAGTTAAAAATTAGTAACATCTTTTTGCGATGATTTTTTTAAGCCATCACTAAAACTTATAATTACTGACATTTTTTTGTGACAAAATTTTCAAACTATTATTGAAAATTAACAATTAGTGACGTTTTTTAATAGTGTTTGATAAAAAAAATTAATTAATTCTCGTAGGGCCTATTGGATAATAACACATATTAGGACCTACACGTAAGTCCTCTTACTTTTTTTTTTTAAAACTAATTTTTAAAATTTTAAAATCTTATAACTTTTGATCTAGATCTCTATTTTCTTTTTCTTTTCTTTTTTATATAAAATTTGTATTTTTAGAATCGTTTCATCAAGATTTATAAAACAAGATCCATGATAAATACAAAATTCTAAACAAAAAAATTGATGAAATTTCACTGATATAAGACAGGCCAGTGAAATTTCGATGACCAAGTCAGTCTATGTCAGTGAAATTTCATAATTTTCCTTTAGAATTTCATATTACTCATGTATTTTGTTTGATAGATCTTGTCAATAGGATTTTAAAAATATAAATTTTACAAAAAATAGAGATCTAACCAAAAGTTAATAAATTTTTAAATTTTGAAACCACTTAGAAAATATCAAAAGTGTCAGGAGAGAAAAGCAACATTATAAGATACACAACAAAAAATATTTAGGATTTTTAAAATTATGAGGACATTTTGGAATATATATTGTAGTGGGCAAAAATTGTGCCACTAGGCTACAATAGTGTTCTGGTGGCTGTTAGATGCTTTCAAATCTAAAATATACTCACAAAAGAATGAAAGAGAGGCTGGGGAGTAGTCGGGGACTTTCTGATGCCTAAGTTAGTAAACAAGTAGACAAAAGAGCAAAATGCGTGAGTAGAAGTTCAAGTTGGAGTATTGAGGTGTGTGTATCTTAGTTCTAGCTATTAACTCTATTTATACTCTGCTCCCATTAGCCGTTATGAGCGGTTGTGCCTCCTTCCACTTCTTAAGTCAACCATTTTCTCTAGGGATTGTGTACCAGATTGGCGCGATTATCTAGAAGTTTGTCAGGCCACGACTTTAGGAACATACCTTTGACCTATTTTGCCTCTTGTGGGTGCGCGCTTCCATCCTGTTTTCTTGGCTCTTGTATGCCTGGACCCCTGATTCTGGACTCTGGATCCTCTGGACTTGTTGTTTTATTAGTCTGGATCCAATTTCCTGGTCTTGCCCTTCCGTGGCTCATTTTAGCCTTCTATATATATGTTAAAGTTTGTCCTTATCATTTTAAGATTTCAAATCTTAGTGATTTTAATTAGCAAGTAAATTATTGGCATCTTTAAATTCTTACATAAACTTATAAAAAGATGTCTCTCTATGTTGCCCAAGATTTTAATTTCGTAAGTATTTTTTTTTAAAATTGTTTTAAAAAATAAATTTAAAAATACAAATCATTTTTAAAAATAAGTGAAATAATGAACATAAACTAACAATTTGAAATGTAGAGAGTATTATATTGTTATATTACAATAAAAAAAATATTAGATATTACAATATGTACCTTATAACTAAAAATGAAATAGTATAATTTCATACTTTTTCAATTATAACTAAAAAAAAAGTCATAACCAAACATTACATAAGACATAACCAAAAATTTCATGAGTCATAATTAAAATAGTCATAACAAAAAAAAAAAAAAATGATCATAACTAAATAAAAAAATGACACAACTAAAGATGCATATAGTACATCATTTTCAAAGGGTGTATAGTAGAATTTTCCTAATGTAGAATAGGGTTAGATTTCTCTCATGTTTACATCTCAACATGAGATAACTTGAGGGAGCTGTGGAGTCTACCACAGATCTTATTCCGATAATTTGAACCGATCAATTTTTAAGATTTATTGAGTAGAATATACGTGTAAAAAATTAAATTGATAGATATCGATAGCTATATGTTTGAACCAAATTTATATTACAAAAATAGATGGTTATTTTTAAAATAATATTTGTTGTTTTTTTTTTTTTAAATAAACATGATTAAACATATAGTTACCGATATCCAATCATCTTAATTTTTCACATAAATATTCTATTCAACAAGTCCAAAAATAAGCTTATCAAACTCAAATATGTTTTTCAAATTAAAAAAATAACTTAGAAGTAAACCCCATGCAAATTTCGGCCAACTGCATGGATAGGGGAGAACGCCAATCAAGAAAATTGGAGGTATGTTTGGCTACCGCATACTGGGATCTAAGTTTCGTGCAATCGCATTTTTTCACAACTTGATCCGTTTCACTTGTCAAGATATTTTTTTTTTGAACCTCGTCGTTTCATGGTGCAGGACAAGTTTAGGATGAGATTACTTGGTGATGCATTTATGACAATTGCACCTTATCTCTATTTAATTAATGTAAAAGTATGGAGACTCAGTCCATAATTCCGACGCATTTTGTTTGGATTCATAAGAACAAGGATAATATAGATAAGAACAAGGATAATATAGGTCTATCTGTCCAAATGAACGTTTTGTTTGGATTCATAAGAACGATATGTCTATTTGTACAAATGTTTTGGTACAGTATATATCTATCTGTTTAAATTATGGGACGAAAAAAAAATAATAATTTAGATAGAGAATATAAATTTAATTTGGACAAATAAGAAAAAACATACTAGTACAGATAAGCAAAAATATTAGGATAGATAGATTTGATTTGGAAAGATAAGCAAAAATACTAAGACAGATAGATTAAAAATATTAAAACAATTTAAACAGATAGATTAAAAGTATACAAATATTAGCATACAGGTTAAAATAATTTGGACAAATAAGTTAAAAATATTGTAACATATGTTAAAATAGATTTGAACAAAATAACCTATCTAGGTTGAAAATAATTTGGATAGATAGATTGAAAATAATTTGGACGTATAGGGTTTGACAAAGAGAGGCTAAAATAATTTTGTAATAGATACGTTAAAATAAATTTGGATAGATAGATTAAAAATAATTTCAATAGATAGGCTAAAAATATTGAGAAAGATAGGTTAAAATAATTTAGATAAATAAGTTCAAAAAATTGAACAAATAGATAAAAGTTTAGATAGATAGATGAAATTTCTTGTGCATGGACTTTTCACCAACAAATTCAACAAATGGGTCTTTATGTCCCTACAAAGAACCACCCGTGTCCTCAATGATTTATACGGGTTGATTCTACTTGCACCACTATTTTACCTCTTTACACCCTCCATATGAGTTTTTTTTTTCTTCCCAATTTTATTCATGTGTAAAATTACCTTTAAGGACAAAACACTAAAATTAAATATATTTTGTTAGCTCCTTATCCCCATTGGTCTTCAATCCCTACTCCTCTTTTTCCTTTCTTAATTTTTCTTTTATCTTACACATCTCTTTTCAAAAAGTGAGAAATTAAAATATTAGAATCACCCTTTATACGGTGGGAATGTGGATTTGTCAAGAATTTTTCCTAAAAATATTGGGTCCACTAATTTATTAGAGTTAATTTTATTTATATTCATTAAATTATTTTTATTTTTATGATGTTTTTAAACTATTAATTTCATCTATTTAATCTTTAAAGGTTCTTAATTTGTATTTATGTGATCCAATTGAAAATAATTATAAAAATCAATAATCGTCAAAGCCTAATTTAATGAAACAAAATAATATTTTAAAATTTGAATAATTTAAATCATATTACAAAACATTTATTTTTATTATTATTTTGTACAAATTACACCTTACAATCAATTTAATAGGTATCTATTTGCATGATTTAAGTTATTTAAAGTTATCTTTTTGTCCATTAAATTAAGATTTTAACGATTAATAATTTGTCTAATCATCACTAATTAGACCACATAGATAGAAACCAAAAACTTTAAGAATCGAACAGATGAAATTAATAATTTATGAGTGATATAAAAAAATTAGTGATAATTTAAGAAATAAAAGTGAAATTAACTTTTTTAACTAATAAATTAGCAGCACATGGACTTGTCCTAAAAGCACCCTATAAATTTTTCTTACGGCTCAACTTGAACCAAATCTACGGCTCACACCCACCCTTACTAATTAGGGCTTCTCACTTTGTGGGTGTTTGGGAAGTGAATTTTTATGTAGGTTTTTTTAGTTGTAGGATATTATTGGATAAATAATTTTTAGTGTTTGGGAAGATAGTTGGGTTTTTTTTGGGTTGAATGTGATGTTTGTGAGAGAAAAAGTGAAATGATTATGGGGTTGGATGTGATATTTTGTTTAGATGTGTTTTTTTTGGTTTTACAAAACTTTTGTCTTTTAGTGGAAAAAATGAGAAAAAAATTTAGGAACTAAGTTCCCAACAAATTATTCGGTGGTTTGGAATATGATCAGTTAGAGTGTTGTGATTAGTTGAGACTCATGACTTTGTATTGACACATAAGAAAGCAATAGAAAGAATTTACTATTAGTAATTAATTGAGAGTAGGGATACAAGGTGTCCGGACAATGATAGAGACCACTAAAAGTGGTGCTCTAAAGCAATCATTAATGATGTGGTATTCACTTTTTTTAAAAAAAAAAAAAAAAAAACAGACACAACAACACTGTGGCAGTGGATGGGACCCACTGCCACATCATTAGTAGTGGCACTAATTAGTACTCCCACTCATTTTTCCTAAGGTGCCCTTATTTTATATCACATGACAAGGAAAAAAAATATATATATATATATATATTTTAAATTTGAGAAACCTCTCAAGTTAGATTATATACTTATAGGATTATTATCTAATTTAGAGTAGACACTCAAATCTGGGGATACTAAAATATACCACTCCTCATTATCGGAGAGAAAAGCAATAGCCTATAGTTTCACCAATAATTCAGAGACCTAAAAGGTTATACCTAAATCTTACCAAAGACAACTACACGCTTGGTTGCAGAAGATACCCTATTCATGTGCAATTTACCCTTTAATTTTTATTTTCAAATTTAATTTTGTTTTTAGTCGGTTTTCAAAATCAAAATTTTTTTGGGGTCTGTTTCAAAATTAACTGAACTTCCGAGAAAATGGCATGTGAAACAAAAGTGGGCCTTTGATGGGCCACTATTTAAGAAAACTATGGGCTCATGGACCAGACAACGTTGCTGTTAACCAAAATCTTAAATTCTTAGTACTATAGTCCAAACCTTGCGGGCTACAAACCCAATATATAAATATATGTATATATATATATATCTATATATCGAAAAATTCACAAACCAAACCCGTCCAAACCAATCTAGTAAGTTTGATTTGGTTCTTTTAATTCGTGATTTGGTCCTGATTTGGAAAATTAGGGAACCGGTCTCCTCAGATTGATTCCAGATTTAGGTCCACAGTTCTAGATTTTAACCAAACCGGACCGTATAATTTAAAACATATATATTTATTGGTTAGATATTATGTTTGTTTAAGTTGATGGTGGAATAATGTGTATGTTTATGTTTTGAAAGTTTATATTTCGAAAAATGATGACAAATTAATATTGAATAATGTTTGCTTAATGTTTTGTTTTTATTTAACTGGTAAATATTATGAGAATAGCTTGTTTGATGGACTTGTTATTATTATTTTTATAATTATGATAGGTTGAATATTTTTAAAAGTGTTATATGATTTTTCTTATAAACATATTATGTAAAACCATGATTCTTAACCGAACCGAACCTTATTTACATAGTTTGGTTTAGATTGGTTTCATGATTTTAATGATTTGGTTCAAAGTAGACAATGAATTGGTCTTAGTTTCATTCCAAACTGATCCAAACCAGACAATACTAAGCCCTAAAACACATTTCATTTTCTGTTTTTTGTTTACCAATCTGTCTTATTTTTTAAAAACACAAATTTAGCAAACTATTAAACAAATTTAGGAAACACCAAAAGTAGTTTCACACAAAAATAAAATAATATGTGTTTTTTAAATTTTCATTATTTTTATTTCCATTTTTTAAAAATAAAATGAAAATGAAAATGAAAATGAAAATGAAAATGATCTCAACCAAGCCTAAACTAAATCAACCGTTTTGAAAATGTCATTAATAAATGCACAAAATAATTTTGTTCCAAAATGATTTACTTTTTTAGGCAAAAGTTTTGATTTGGAAAGGGTAGTAATTTATTGGTAAATGTTTAATTTTTTCACTAAAAATACATCGACGACACTTTTAGCAATTAAAGTATTTCACTCCTAATACATGATTTCATTTCTAAAATCTTAATTTATTGTAATGGCTCCCGAACCGATCAGATTGCTAACCCGATGAGGTGCAGTGTGATGAGGTTGATTGGATTTGGGCCTTACAACAACAACACTTTTAGCAATTAAAATATTTTACTCCTAAAGCCTGATTTTGTTTCTAAATTTTTATTTTTAAAATCTTAATTTATTGTAATGGCTTCTAAACCGATCTTATTGCCAACCCAATGAGGCGCGGTGGGATGAGGTTGATTGGATTTGGGCCTTACAAATTAGAACTGTTTAATGGGAAGAAGAAATTGGGCCCAAATAAACAAAATCACTAACCCACAATATGTTCTAACAACAATATATAAATTTGATTTAACAAAATAGATTTCACAATTCACAAGCTCAAGTGTCTTTAACAAATACAAATGGGAAAATATGTACAAAAAAAATAATATCAATTTAATGAAGAAGTTTATGAAAAAAAAATTTATTTATTTTTTATGTCGTAAAGTTTTCCATTTATGAATCACTTGATTTCTATAAGATTTAGTTCACTTAAGTTAAATACCTTTACCAAATTGGTATTTGGATTTATTTCATTTCATTTGATCAAATCAAAACTATTCGGACCATATTCAATGAGAAAAAGACTAAAACTGACCGATTTAGTTTAGTTTAGTTGGTTAATTGGATTTATTCCATTTCTTAAGTACCCTTAAATGTGCCACAAGTTCTACAAGGACTTACCCTATATACCATCCTTTACAAGTTGGAGTTGAATTTTTAAGAAGGGACTCTTAAAAAAGAAAAGAAAAAAGAGAGTGAATCTATGTACACAGAAAAATTAAGGGCTATATAGAGGGTAGCACATGTTCCATTAATCACAAATAACCATTTATGTTGCCTCTCGAATACCATAATATGGAAGATGTCTATCAATCCCTAAACCAATTACAATATGAATAAAAAGAGTTAACACCGTGACAATATCCTCTTAGATATGCAATTATTGTTCATCTCTATGCTATTTACATAAGGTAAACAAAAGATATATCAAATTCTTTTCTATAAGAATTGAACCTGCAAACTTCACATTACCAAGTAGTACTATACAACCACTAGACTAAAAGCCCTAATTATGTTATAGACCTTGCCTAAGTGAGATTTATGTGGGGTTAAGAAAAAAAAAATAAATAAAGTAGTAGAAATTTTAATCCAAGTTTATATACTAGGGGAGCATCTCTCCTAAATTGTCCTATTCTTTTGTCTCAAATTCTATATCTATCACTCGATAAATATTTTTAACATGATTGTGTAGTGGAGAGTTGATCTAGTATAAAGAGGAAGAGATAATTTGGACATAGGAGTGCCATTTGTTTATTCAGCAAATCAGATGGAAAAAATTATTAGGTGTTATTTTTATCATTTATCAATTGATGCTTTTATGTTTTCTTATGAAACACCAACAAAAAAAATTAATAAATCTTACTATCTAAACAAATAAATATTTAGGGCTGATTTGACAAGTGTAAAAAAAGCCAAAAAGTTACAAAAAAAAAAAAGTTAAAAAGTTATCACTATTCACCAAAAAAATATAAAAAAATTAATATACAAATATTAAATACAAATTAACTTTTTGTTAAATCAATAAACTGACGTCAAGCCAGCTTCAGTGAAAGGAAAGGAAAAAGAAAATTTGCATGTGTACATAATTCACTAAGTTGGATGGTAAAGTTGGGCCCGTGGGGGCCCATCATGGGTCCCGTTTTGATAATCCGAACCGTTGACGATGTAGAACTCGTCTAGTACTATATATTTGTAAAAAATCAAGTCTATCGGATATCGCTAACTATATGATCAAATCCGTTTTGTATAAAAATTGGATGGTGGTATAGTTAACCGTTGACAAAAAAACTAACACGATCAGATAGCTATCGATATCCAATCAACGTGATTTTTTACAAACATATAGTACTCGACGAATTCTACACATTGAACGATTTCGATTAGAAAAACGGAATCCGTGGTGGGCCCTCACGGGCCGAACAACACCATTCAATCAAAGCCTAAAAAGGAGGTCATCTTTTCCCATGTATTCACCAAGCTGATGCCAATCCGTATGGCGTACTACACTATCTTCTCCTACACACTTCTTTATACATTTTTTAATACATATTTTTTCATAAAAAGTCAAACCAAACATCCATATTTTTTACTCAACTTTTTAGTCTAAAAAGACAAAAAATACACTTATTTAGAACACTCCAAAAGACCCCTTAATTCAACCACCACATAAATTTGTTCAATAATTTCTTAGGACTTAAAAGGTGTTGACTTCTGTAGAGTTGATTAATTACTTTAGAGTTTAGGGCACCAAACCAAAGAGATATTTGGTTGCTTGTCCGTAAAGTGCACAATAACAGACAGAGGTATGTGGAAAGAAACCTTAATTTTTATTTTATTTTTTTGATTCAAAGGAAAGAAACCTTAGTGGCCAAGTTAAAGACAACAAAAAGAAGCAAATAAGAAGAATCCAATGAAAAGCTCTAAAATGACTAAACACCCCTCTCTAGTTGTAAAGGCCCTTTCTCCATTAAGAGGCAAAGAATACTAATAAGCCCTCCCCAAATGAACTTGTCTAAATCCACTTTAATTAACCTATGTTAATAGCTTTTTAATTGAACTAATTTTAAAATAATAGAACTTTTTGTTGGTCATATTTTAATATTTTCTTTTAGAAAGTATATGTGTCACACATGTTTATGGATGTTTGTGGCCAAGTATTGGTCTCTTCTTTTTATTTTTGTTTTTATTAGGAGTTTTGTTTTAACGACAAGATTTATGTACTTTTAATGTGAAGTTGGGTCGAATACATGTGTGAAAGAATGGACTTGTGGAATAAATTTATTGAGCAATAAATCAAATATTGTAGAGTAGCTCCTTTATCTTTTGAATCGTCTAGTTTGTTTATTTTGCTTTTAGTTCAAATATGTAGTGTTTATCTGTAAGGATGGTAGCAAGTTCTAAAACTCCAAATTTTTACTTAGGCTTGGTTTGGCATATACTATAAAAGTCAAAAAGTTACTCAAAAAGTCAAAATGTTAACACTATTCACTAAAAAAAAATATTAAAAAAATAATATCCACATAATAATACAAATAAAAAAAAATACAATTAACAAGGTATGACGTGATGGGCCCGTCAGTGACTGGGGAAAAAAAAAAAAAAGGGAGTAAAATATTCATTAAATTGGATGGTAGAACTGGGTCTGTGGGGGCCCACCATAGGTTCCGTTTTAATAATCTGAACCGTTCAATATGTAGAACTCGTCTAGTATTATATGCCAATAAAAAATCACGTTTATCGAATATCGCTAAATATATGATCAAATCAGTTTTGTATAAAAATGGATGGTGTTATAGTTAACAGTTAACAAAAAAAACTAACACGATCATATAGTTATCGATATCCAATCAACGTGATTTTTTACAAGCATATTGTACTTGATGAGTTCTACACATTCAACGGTTCCGATTAGTAAAACAGGACCCGTGGTGGGCCCCCATGGACTAAACAGAACCGACCAATTTATGCCCGAAAAGTAGAGAATCAATCTCCTACACACCCTCTGCAGCGCTGTTTCCAACCGTACGGCCTACACTGTTACTTTATTCTCCTATACACTTATTTATACAATTTTTTAATACACATTTTTCTATATAAAGTTAAAAAGTTAACCCAAACATCTATATTTTTTTCCTCAATTTTTTAGTCCAAAAAGACAAAAAGTGCACTTATTTAGGACACCCCAAACAACCCCTTAATATCTTATTGAAATCAAAGATCCAAATTCTTTTCAAAACTTTTTATTTATTCAGTTGTCATGTTGATCATTTTACAAAATTTTCTATCATGAGAAGTTGATCATTTCACAATTTCTCCTTTTACACATAAAGATCCTATGTATTCAACAAGAGTGCATTTTTCCATACAGGCTAGCAACTTTTATGGTGATTTTTTTTTTTTTTCAATTGGCAGGTGATAATTTATATTTATGAAGACAATAATATTAAATTGGACAATCATAATTTATAAATAATAGAGAAAAAATAATCAATCTTTGTCTTTGGCATAAATTGACTCCCTAACCTCGTAATTAGAAGTATGTAAAAATAGTCAACTAAGCTAGTCTACTTGATTAAGGCTTGGTTTGGCATGTTTGAAAAAAATCAAAAAATCACTATCCTATTTAAATTATATCATCTCTCTAACATATCACTTCAAACCCAATCTAAATCCAATCCATATTTCATAAAAAGTCAAAAAGTGTACTTATTTAAATCATCCCAAACAACCCCTAATTTTCATAGTGACTTAGGCCTCGTTTGAGAATTAAGTATTTTAGCTAAAAAGTCAAAAATATAAATTGTCACATCACTCTTTTTACTTTTCTGTACATCTTTTTGTAAAAAAATAAAAAATTACTAAAATAATTTATTTCCAAACAAGATTTTAAACCTGTTAAAAGTCACAAGGGCATATTAGTTATTTTGAGAAAAGCAATACCAACGGTCCATTTGGGCACACCAGGAAAAGAAGAGGTTGTGAAAGTAAATAAAGCACAAACACTTATGTAAAAAGAGATTGGTATCGTCATAGACTCATTTTCCAGAGCCACAACGAAGAAAATGCAATGTTCCATAGAAACACTTGCTAGTTTGTTCTACAATGTCTCCAGCTCCTTCCTCCTCCTCTTCCTCCTCTTCTACTTCACCTCCATTTTTCTTGCCAAACTCTTCCACTATTGTGGCAGTCCAATCTTCCAAAGGTATAGCATCAACATCATCATCATCTCTCTCTCTCTCAATCATAGTTTAAATCATGATGTGATGACGATTTTTATCAATATTCGTGATATAGTCATATATGAGCAGAAAACAATATCAGCCGATATATCAGTTTGGTATTAGAAATTTTTGGGTCAATCAAGTCTTTGTTATCTTGAAATTTTGGGTAGAGGTTGGTTTGGCTTTTATTTTTATTTTTATATTTTGGTTTGGCTTAGTATATGATTGGCTCAGATCATATGCCAACGTTGGTTGGGATGTGTTCTTGTAGTAATTATGCTCCTTGCGTTGGCCTCTCGATTGATGCAATTTATAATTGTACATCTTGTACTTGTGATTTTTATCAATAAAACTTTTTTTACTTATAAAAAAATTAGTATCATAAGTATAAAATCTCAATACAGGACATTTAAAAAAAAAAAAAAAAAAACTGACTGCCAATGTTTGTTATACTAACCATTTTCTTTATTTATTTTTTGTTTTTTATTTTTCAATTTTGCTTGCAGAACTCAGGATGTATATGACTTTGCCATGTATACTGATGAAGAAGAAGAAGAAGAAGAAAATGGATATATTCAGGGCGAGTACAAAGAAAGAGATCATCTGGTGGCCGACATAATTCACAGTGGCGAAGCACTACAATTTTTGCCCGTCAGAAGCCTTCAAAAGGATCTAATTTTTGGTGAAGAAGACGACAACTGTCACGAGCCAGTGTATGAAGAATCACAAGAAGCTTTTCACTCACCAGCATCAGAATCAGAAGAACATGATGGGGAAGAAGAGATTGAGGAAGAGATCCTAGCAAGAGATACTGATTCTGTTTTCAATTCTGATACAAATGATTGTGGGGCTATGGCTACCCCACCAATCACCATGGACAAAAACAAAAGTGAAACCCATGATGGTATTTGTATTCTAGTCACTTCCAAGTTACAATTTAATTTTGTTTTTTAGTTTTTTGTTTTTTTATGTGTACTCGACCTGATATTGCTTATGTTGTTGTTGCAGAGAAATGCGGAAACCAAGAGATAGAAACCGAGGTGGAGGCGAATTTCACACACGATGAAAATTTCTTGATTTTTGCACCACCCAAGTTGGAAACCAAGAAGCTTCAAGTTCAAGGAAAGGATATAGATGAAGAGATTTTTGGGGACTCATGTACAGTTGGTTCTACTTCCAAGAGCTCCTCTGAATGGAGAAGCTCCATTAATTATAGGGATTCGGGAACCGAAGATCCATTTTCATCTTCGTCGCGAAGAAGTTGCCCAAAATGGGAGTCTTACACTGTGTTTCAGAAGTATGATGAAGAGATGTTGTTCTTGGATAGAATTAGTGCTCAAAAACTCCATGAAACAGGTAATTTCTGTCGCTTAAAATTTTTTAGGGGGTAAATTATACTTTATATTTCTTCATTTTATAACAAATCTTACTTTAATTTCTTTTCTTTTTTTTAATTATAGTAGTCAACTTTTTGTACTTTGGATCAAATTACAATTTGATTCATACGTAAGTTTGGTGCTAAATTTTTTGATTAAAATTGTCATGTGGCATCATTGAACATTTTTAGGGCAAAATTTTAATTTTTTTTTTAAATATTTCTTCTATATATATATATATATTTATTTCAATTTTCTGTTTGTACTATATTTTCTAATCTTACTTGGGAAGAGACAGTTGGTGATGATGAGTTTACAAAATACAATAAAAAGAAAAAATATTGTGAAAAATATAGAATAAATAAAAAAAAGGAGAAAATTATAATTTTTAACTGAAAAATGTTTCGCATTTTAACATCAAACTAACGAAAAAGGCTGCATTGCAGCTTGACCGAAAATGTAAAATGTTGACTGTTACAATTGAAAGTTGAAGGACTACAGTAAAATTTGATATAAAATACAACAATGTAAAATGTAATTTACCGATTGTTTTTTTCTATGATTTACTAGTGAAATGTGTTTTTAACTAACACCACCATATTTGCAGAGTCGCTAAGGTCAATACAGGCATGTCCAAGATCAATATCAGAAAGGATTGTTTACAAGTTGGCTAATAAAAAGCGTCAAAAACCTATCAAAACCCATATCAAGAATTGGAAGCTGCATATGTTGCTCAAATTTGTTTGACATGGGAAGCTCTGAATTGGAACTACAAGTACTTCCATCGCTTGAGAGCTTCGCGCCGTGAATCCGACCCAGGATGTCCAGCCTATATTGCTCAGCAATTTCAACAGTTTCTAGTTCTTTTGCAGAGATATGTAGAGAATGAGCCTTATGAGCATGGTAAGAGGCCTGAAATTTATGCCAAGATGAGGAGTTTGGCACCTAAGTTGCTTCAAGTTCCAGAGTATAGAGGTGCCTAATTTAACCTAATCACTTGTATCCTCATTTTTAACTGCTTTTAAATACCGGCCAATACTTATTAGGTTTTAGTCTTTCTATACCAATACATGCTCAGGGGAATAAAAATTGCATAAGTAAAGGCCAATTTGACATATAGTTGGTTCACAATTGATATGACTGCTTATATAAAACTCTCTTTTTTATTTTTGTAATTGATGATTTTAAAAATTTTACGGCTTTCTGTCGCCCAATTCTCAATCTATATCTCTCGATGATTTTAATATTATTACACTGCAATTAATACTGATTCATCCCTTTATATCAATAATTAAAACTATATTTGCGTATCACAAAACCTATCATGAATGGTTAATTAATATATGTGACGATGACATAGAATAATCACATGAAATAACATTGACAAAAAGTAACAGATGGATTATGTTACAAATTCTTTATTTTTTATTTTTTATTTTTTATTTTTATCAGCAAATTCTTAATTTTTTTAGATGCTTAGTTACAAATTCTTAAATTCTTAATTAATTCTACTTTACATGGGTGCAAATCTTCTTAGTTCAAATTATGAAGCTAATTGTAGTTTAAACATTTTTTTGTGCCGAGTGAACATTCATGTTTTATCTAAGATCATCTCAAACAATTAAAGTGGTTTTGTGCTTTAGGATTAGATTAACTTCATAATTTAATCATATAGATGTTTTCTTAACGATGATTATCTTGCATTGATATTGTTATTATTGTCATTTTATTTTATTTTTTGTATTTTAGATTCAAATGATGAAGAGAAAGAGGAAGGACTTGGAACAAGAATTTCATCGGATTCATTTCTTCAAATAATGGAAGAAGCAATAGGAACATTCATGAATTTTCTCAAAGCAGATAAGGAGACTCACTGCCAAATATTGGCAGCTTTCTTCAAGAGAAACCGAAGAGGTTCAGCTGATCCAACTCGTCTTCGCTTACTAAAGAAATTAAATAAAAAGGTGAGTTCCTATCTCAGTTTTATTCACTTTTTCTTTAAAAAAAAAATGGTTCAATTAGAATTAGCTTAGGGGCACATAATTAAATCACCAAAAAGTATTTAGAATATACTTTTGTCATTAACGATGAAGAGGTTCCATGAAATAAATCACCAAAAAGTATTTAGAAAAACTACATAGAGAATGGAGAGTTCCTTGAAATATTTTTCCACCATAATACATAGAAAATTACGTAAAGAATGAAAAGTTTTGATGAAATATTCTGATGATAGATAATAACTTTCATTTTTTTCTTTACTATATTTATATGTGCAGAAGAAGTTGAAGCTGAAAGATCTTCGCCGAACTCACAAATGCTTAAAAAAAAGGAGGTTAAAGGAGGGGGAAGAGATTGAGATTTTGATGGCTCTTATAGACACAAAGGTGGTTTCTAGGGTTTTGAGAATGTCTGACCCAAGTGAAGAACAGTTGCATTGGTGTGATAACAAGATGAGCAAAGTGAGAGTTGTTGATGGGAAACTTCAGCGAGATTCCTCCCCACTTTTCTTTCCTGCCCATTGACCCATGCACTTGATTATGTTGCTTCATGACTAGATCATGCAAGCAGTGAATATCCGAACCCTCTTTTGTAAATTCAAAAAGTTACAGAGTCAGAAAAAGTAGTCAAAAAATAATAATAATAATCAGAAAATAAAGTGTGTAGTGTAGATTCAAATTTAGTGTGTTTCGGCCATACCCAAAGTAAAGAGTAAGTTCTCAACTGCATTTTTGGTGTCATGATCTAAAGATCAAGTTTAAGGAGTAATTATTTAATAATTTCGCAATATAGATACGTGGTATTTCATGACATTGTGATTAGTGGAGAAGGTGGGTAGGTGAGGTATTGTGTTGGTGATTGGGAAACATGAGGAGGTATATTGAATGATGATTGGTTAAGGAGTGTAAACACGTGGTACTCTGAGAATATTGAATAATTTTTCAGTTTAATATTGAAATGACACGGAAAAACATAGCAAAGAGTTTTGATTCATACTGAGAATGAATCTGATTCATACGCTTTATTTTTTAACTATTTTTTTTAATTACTTTTTTGATTTCTTAATTAGCATGGTTGTTTGTAAATACTATAAAGAGAATGAAAGAGGGGGAGCCCACTAAACTACATGTGGGTGACAAAGATTTTGAAGATTTGGAATCCATGACATGGAAGAGGTGTAAAGATGGTTGGCTCACTGATTTCATGAACATTGAAAGTGAAAGAGCACAGACAAAGAAAGGAACATGGAGATAGAGACAAGGTTAGCTTTAGTTCTCTTTATCTTTTTTTAATTAGGGTTTTATCTCCAAGAGATTTTAGTTGAATTAAAAAAAGCAAAGTTGCAAGTGGAATAAAAAGTGGGCACATGGTACACTCAAGGGATATAAGCCTAATATGGTCCCACTACTAGTTTTGGTAGAAAAGGAAAGGCAAATAAAGAAATCAACCATGTATAAGATGTAATCTAGACCATGAGAGATCTCATTATTTATATAAAGTTAATCCTGTAGTTGGGTTAACATGAGATTTTATTTTACTTAATTTTTTTCATCATGAAATGTATTGGCTTCAAAAGATTGGACCATATATATAAGGTACTTTAGTTAAGATGTTAGTTCAAACAATAGTGTTAGGATGGTATTTTTGTTTACTATGATTTGTTTAGGGTGTGTTTGGTAACGTTTACGTTTTCAGTTTATATTTACAAAAATTTTATAAACTGGTTTTTGTTTTTTTTTGTTTATTTTTAGAAAAACATAAACTACAAACGCGTTTGGTAATTGACAAAATGTTTAAAAAATTTTAAAAATATAAAAAGAGTGAGAAATGGCAAGTGGTGGCAAGTGGCGGCGAAAGACGGTGGTAGAAAGTGGTGACGGTGGGTGGTGGGCAACTGGTGGTGGTGGGTGTGGCGGATGGGTGGTGGTGGTGGTGGGTGGTGGTGGCGGGTGACGGTGCCGGGGAGTAGCGAGTGGGTGGTGGTGGTGGGTGGCGGATGGCAGGTGGCGGTGGATGGTGGGTGGCGGTGGCGGGTGGTGGGTGGTAGCGAGTTGGGTGGCGGTGGTAGTGGCGGGGTGGTGGGTGTGGTGGATGGCGGTGGTGCGGGTGGGTGGTGGTGGCGGGTGGTGGTGGTGGTGGGTGGGTGACGGTGGCGGGTGGTAGCGAGTGTGTGGTAGTGGTAGAGGTGGCGGTGTGGTGGGCAGGTGGGTGGCGGATGTCGGGTGGTGATGGTGGTAGCAGGTGGGTGGTGATTGGGTGTAAGGTGGCGGTGGTGTGGTGGGTGGGTGGGTGGCGGTGTAGCGAGTGGGTGGTGGTGGTAGAGGTGGCGGGTGGTGGGTGGTGGTGGCAGGTGGGTGGCGGATGGCGGGTGGTGATGGGTGGTGCGGGTGGGTGGTGGTGGCGTGTAGATGGCGGGTGGTGGTGGTGGTGGTGGGTGGGTGACGGTGGCGGGTGGTGGGTGGTAGGAGTGGGTGGTGGTGGCTGGTGATGGATGATGGTGGCAGGTGGTGGCGAATGACGGGTGGTGTGGGTGGTGCTGGTGGGTGGTGATGGTGGGTGGGTGGGACGGTGGCGGGTGATGGTGTAGCGAGTGGGTGGTGGTGCTGGTGGTGGCGGGGGTGGTGGCAGGTGGGTGGCGGATGGCGGGTGGTGATGGTGGTGGCGGTGGGTGTGGGTGGCGTGTAGGTGGTGGGTGGTGGTGGTGGTGGTGGTGGTGGTGGGGGTGACGGTGGCGGTGGTATCGAGTGAGTGGTGGTGGTAGAGGTGGCGGGTGGTAGGTGGTGGTGGCAGGTGTGGGTGCGGATGACAGGTGGTGATGGTGGTGTGGCGGGTGGGTGGTGGTGGCGTGTAGGTGGCGGGTGGTGGTGGTGGTGGGTGACAGTGGCGGGTGGTGGTGGTAGCGAGTGGGTGGTGGTGGTGGTGGTGGCGTGATGGATGATGGTGGAGGTGGGTGGCGGATGACAGGTGTGGTGGTGGTGGTGGTGGTGACGTGGGTGAGTGGGTGATGGTGCGGTGGTGGGTGGTAGCGAGTGGGTGGTGGTGTCGTAGTGGCGGGTGGTGGGTGGTGGTGGTAGGTGGTAACGAATGGCGGGTGGTGGCGGTGATGGTGGTGGTGTGGTGGTTGACGGTGGCTGGTGGTAGGTTGGTAGCGAGTGGTGGTGGTGGTGGTGGTGGTGGTGGTGGTGGCAAGCGGGTGGTTGTGGGTGGTGTGGTGTGTGGTGGCTGATGGGTGGCAGGTGGTGGATGGTGATGGCAGGTGGTGGTGAGTGGTGGTGGCAAGTAGGGTGGCGGGTGGTCGTGGCGGGCGGTGGATGGTAGTGGCGGGTGGTGGGTGGTGGGTAGTGGCGAGTGGATGGCAGGTGGGTGGTGTGGCGAGTGGTGGTGGTGGTGGCAGGTGGGTGGTCAATGTGGTGGCAGGTGGTGGTGGTGGTGGTGGTGGCGGAAGACGGTGGAAGAAAATGATGGCGGGTGGTGGCAAGTGTTGGGTGGTTAAAAAAAAAAAAAAACTCAAAACTCAAAACGGAAACACATTTTTTGTGTTTTCATTTTTTGGCCAAATTTATAAACTGAGACCACTGATTTATAAATCAAAAATTTTACCAAACAAGTTTTTATTTGAGTTTTTAAAATTTTTGTAAATATAAACAGAAAACTGAAAACGTAAGTGTTACCAAACGGCACCTTATTATCTCTTATGTTAATTATATTAGTTTAATGGATTTCACATAAAATAATAAATAAAATATGATAGATAGAGGATGAGTCTTCCCTCTAGTCAATAGGATCTTGTTAGGAGCATCTTTACTTTAGTGCTCCCAGTTGTCAAGATAGTAAAACAAATCAAATTACTCAAGTTTGACTTGTATTTGTCTCTTTAAAAACTCGTTTAAGATTTAATTTGTTATGTAAATAATTCAAGTTTAAACATATTTTAAAACTTGTTAAATTTTCAAATCAAACTTGAATAGCGATCGGTTCAATAAGTTTACATACATTATAAAAAAATCAAATTACTTCAACTTGATTTGTGTTTGATTTGTAAGCTAAGCTTAATTTGTGTTCAAGGTTTGTAAGTTTTCAAGACCATCGGGCTAATAACACCCCAAGGTCCAAAACCATCTAGCCTTTGTTTTAGCAGAATTTATCAATTCCCCAATTCTGCTTGGCTCATATTGTGATTGGGCTAATTCAAATCATCTGTGTTTAGTTCTTCTGGAAAAGCCTCATTCCAAAAGGCCCAAATTTGAAACTTGCTGCCCACCAATCTAAAAAAACAAAAAACAAAAAAAAAACAAAAAAGAGAGTCCATGAACCCATACACTGACCGAATCAAGGAATGCATAGGAATAGGCTTTTGGCTAGCAAAATTCAAATCTCAATCCACTGCAACAAATTAACATTTTATGACAAAAATTTAAGAACAAATTTTTTTTTTTTAGAGATATAACATTTTAGTTGCAAAAAGTATCATTAATATATTTTTAGAGACGTTGAACATTTAGTGATGATTTACTATTTTTTTGAAATCAAAATTTCTATCTCAAAAAATAAACCATTTTGGCATTGAATTGTGTCGTTCCTAAAGTACATTATTGGCAACATTTTCAAAATTGTCACTTAAAAACCTTTTTTTAATAATTTTTTGGGACAATTTTTTAGTGACGATATTTGCAACCACAAGAAATTTGTCTTCAAATATTTTTTGCAAATTTTTTATTTTTATTTTTGGAGATAAAAAAATTTAGTCCTTAAAGTTTTTATATGTTGTAGTGATCCCCTGCCATTCTTGAAAATATTTCATTAAACAAATTTTCTATGTAGTTTCTAATCTTTTTTTCTGTTCTTTTTTATTTTTTTATTTTTTTTATTTATTAAGAACAAAAAACTGTTTCTAGAATTGAGGTCGAACACGCAGGGTTATGGTGAATCTCGGACAAGTCATTTTGATGAAAGTACACAGATTTGGGATGACTTAATAAGTGTACTTTTTGTCTTTTTACGAAAAGATGTGTAGAAAAGTAGAGAGGTGATGTGATAAAACAGATAAAAAGATAAAAAGTGTGTACTTATTTTGGGTAGCCAAACTTGGCCTAGGTGAATGTGAAAAAAAAATAATAAATAATAAAATAATAAAAAAAATACATTAGTTGAAAAGTTACTTTCACCTACCAGCATAATTTTACTTCTAACCAAACAAAAGACTATAGAAAATGACAACTATAAGAAATACAGGATGGTCTATGAGGACTTAGGTTAAGGTGATAAAAATAAAAAAAATAAAAATAAAAATCCTTAAAAATTGCTGCGAATATAACTACAAATAAAATCAATTGGAGGAAATTAATTCATGTAGTAATCAATTCCAAATAATTGGCACAAAAGACTTGTTTTGTTGATTATCCTTTCCTATCCTTTAATTTATTTCAAAAATGATTTAGACCCCCACAGGGGAGGCACCCCACGACCCCCTCTGGCTATGATTGGCTAGTTTTTCTTTCTCTTTTTTTTTTTTTTTTTTTTTTCTTCTCCTCCAATTACCAACCTCCCAAGTGTGTGTGGGGATGGTGGAGGTGGTGATTGGAGGGGATCTCAATCACTTCTCAATTTATTTTTCTTTATAAATATTTTCATTTGGCACTATATTCCCAGTTATTGAACAGAGTTAGGTCAACTCTATTGGGTTTAGTTTTTAAAAATTTTCAAAAAAAAAAATTTAAAATTTAATTTGGTGAAAACTGAAAAAAACACTCATCATTTTCATATAATTTTATCTTTTTTCAAGCCAAAAATAACTTTTAAAATTCCAAAAATACCTTTTTTATTATTTATTTTGTCAAACTAGTTTTTAATTTTTCAAAAAAAAAGTTTAGAATTTTAAAAAAGTAAGTGTCAAATCTTCTCTTCCCACCCAGTCGTCGTTATACTCTTTTCATTTCATTTCATTGTAGTTAAGATCATCAATAGTGGATAGGGCCGGAATTAAATTTTTATCCTCAGAAGGGTTGAAAGACAAATAATATTTTTTCATTTTATATATAAACACATATGTATGTACACATAATATTTTTTTCACCCTATATATAAGCACATATATATATTGAGAGGGTAATTTATATATAAATTGGGTCGAGCTGAGTAATGGGTCATTCTGTGAGCCACAGTAAGGACTGAGTAAAAGGGCCTTGAAGTTAGCCCGGTCCAAAAGAGCTTTGTAGTTAGCTCGGTCGGCATGGTCAGAGCGGCGACAGTTAGCTCGGTCAAACCACATTGAGCCGAGGTATTTTGGGCCTTTTCTCAGGACCTTGCTGTGGAATAGCTCGGTCTAGGCACGCTATGGATAGCACGGTTTCAACAGGCAACCGAAGTACAACTGAACGAGAACCTAGCTAGCTTGGCGTTGTGCATTGGAGCACCAAGCTTGATTAGCTCGGTATTAAATAAACAGCCTAGTTGGAGTATGTCAAATCGAGGCACACACAGTGAAAGAAGAACCGAGCTAGTTGGGGCTCGGTCTAGTCTGTGGCTTTAGCATGGTCATGTTAGCTCGGTCGTATTGACATCCAACCGAGGTAAAACCATCTCACTTGGTTTAAGCAGTGAGGTGGGTGTTGAAGGATAAGCATTATCCTTCAGGAGTGTGATTCCTAGGAGGACTCTATATAGAGGAGTAAGAATCCTACTAGGATTGTGCCACACGGAATCTATAAAAGCTCACAACATCACCTATGGAGAGGTTATACAACTTTGATTCTCGAATACACAGAACTTTTTGCCTATTTGTTTATTTTACTGACTTAGGCATCGGAGAAGTATCCGGCACACACCCGCCGGCTAGCTCACGTTTGTGTTTTCAGGGAGTAAAGCGACGACGTACGGAGGAGCGCAGACTTGATCAACAGGATTATACGAGGACAATATTTCGTACTCGTGCATATATATATACAATACGATATATAAATTATAGGGTAAATTACATTGACACCCCCTGAGATTTATGTTTAATACAGTTCCCCCCTCACCTTTTAGAAATTACATCTCCCTCCCTGAGATTTAAAGTTTCATTACAAATTGCTTCCTCCAGCAATTTAATTTTTTTAAATACTAATTTTGCCCTCACTGGGTAAATTACATTGACACCTCTTACATTTTAAAAATTACAATCCCCTCCCCAAGGTTTAAAGTAGCATTACCAATTACCCCATCGGTTAGTATTAGTTGAAAAAAAAATTAATTAAAAAAAAATTTTGCTAGTCAAATTTTTAAATTTCTGTTTAAAAACCAACGCAAGATAAAAAATTATACTGCACCCCTTGAGATTTATGTTTATTACACTCGAAAGATAAAAATTATATAAAAATGATAATTATTTTTATTTTTTTTTTTTTATTTCTTAACCAAATTAATTTTTAATTTTAAAAAAAATTATAAAAATCAAACCATACATAGTCTAAGAATTTTTTGATAAGTCATTTCTTACGTTGGTAACTTATTTAGTTATTTGTTAATTTTACGACATTTTTACCATCTGAGGCCTATTTGGTAACCATTTCGTTTTCAGTTTTCAATTTATATTTACAAAAAATTTTAAAATTGTCATAAAAACTTGTTTGATAATTTTTTTATTTTATAAATAGTTGTCTCAGTTTGTAAATTTGAGGAAAAAAACGTAAATTCAAAAAATGAGTTTACGTTGGTTTTTAAACAGAAATTTAAAATTTTCACTAACAAAAAATTTTTTCAATTAAATTTTTTTTTTCAATAAATTTTTTTTTTCAACTAATACTAACCGAGGGGCCAATTGGTAATGCTACTTTAAACCTTGGGGAGGGGATTATAATTTCTAAAATATGAGGGGTGTCAATGTAATTTACCTAGTGAGGGCAAAATTGATATTTAAAAAAATTAAATTGCTGAAGGGAGCAATTTGTAATGAAACTTTAAACCTTAGAGAGGGGGATGTAATTTCCAAAAAGTGAAGGGGAAACTGAAATTAACCTAAATTATATAAATACATAAAAAATAAATAAATAAATAAAAAATCAATACCATAGAAACAATCTCTAATAAGATGATGAAATATTTTTGATAGAAAACAAAAAGAAAAATGTAAGATGGGAAAATAATGAGGTATATATCTTTTATACTAAGAAGCTATTTTATTTATAAAATAAGATATATATTTTTAGAAATCAGGGCCGGCTCTGAGTTATTAGGGGCCTAAGGTGAATTTTTTAAATTGGGCCCTTCATATATCATTACCCAAAAAAAAAAAATTTGTTTGGACAAAACAAAAAGGATAAAAATTTATTTCTATTGCATTACAATTTAACAAAATTTAGATAACAAATATATATATATAAAATAGTTGAGCTTCAATTAGTTGAATCGAATATTTATTTTTTAGCTTACCAATGCTATAATAACTACAATTAATTGGGGGTAAGAATGAGAATTTTCGACACAACTCAAGCAATATATAAAATTAGCAAGTTAGGGTTGACTATTTTTCAATGAATCCAAGTATGACATGACTCAATAACATGAATTATTAGTTATATATTTTAATGTTTACTAAGGGATGCCATAACATTTTTTAATCTTTTATTTAACTTCATCTAACTGAATAAAAAATTATGTAAATTAATAATTAAGGCTAATATCTTTTTTTCATTTAAGATATGTATTTTTTTGTTACCTATTTTAGAGTCAATCTAGTAAAAAATATATAGCAATAAGGTACAATTTTTTTTAATTAGAAAAATGCAATTGAATTAAAATCAAATATGAATAATTTCATTTAGTAGAAATAAATTTTATAAAATTCAACTTATGGGAAATATTTTAATCTCTCTATACACTTACTAAGCTATTTTTAACTAAAAGTGAAAGTTTTCACATTAAACATTAATCGGACACGAATCAAAATAACACCATACGACAACATGAAAATAAATGAATTAAGCTAATATTGAAGAAATTATGAAATAACACGACATGATACACTCCCCTAATTGGGGATCCTAAATTTTGTTCAAAATTGGGGGTTAGTCGCCTCACCCAAGGGCAAGTGTTTTGGCAAATAAATTTTTTTACAGAAATATGAGAACCATGACCACTTATAGTCTTCTCTTAATTTCATCCTTGATGGTGGAGTGAAAAAAAAGAAGAAAGAACCTCTTTTCCAATACAATACAATTGTTGAAAAATATAATAAATGAAACATATTTTGTAAAAAAAATTCAACCAAGAGATAATCCAAATGCCATGTCTGCCCGCGTGTCGCCCTGTATGTTGCTTAGTGTAAATAACTCTTAAGACCTCTTTTTTTTCTCACCCCTTTAACCCCCTCTCTCTCTCATTGGTTGAATTTTTTTTGTTTTTGTTTTGTTTCCCTTGTCCTCCAATCACCACCTGTCACATGTGTGGGGGGGGGGGGTGGTGGGAGTGGTGATTGGAGAGGGTCTCCATCACTCCTCTTTTTCTAATAATATAATTTTTGGCACCATGTATATTCCTAACAATTGAATTGAATGCGGGGTCTAGGTGATAAGAGAGCTTTGGCACCAAAAATATTACTTGTGTCTATCAGTGCGAGAATACTTACAAATATTATGAGAATTAAATAAAATTGGACAAATAAATATGTAAGAAAGTTTTGGTAAACATGAAGTCCAATAATAAATCATATGGGGCAAGCCTAACATCAAAGTCCATGGTATCAAAATTGTACTTTCAAATCTGTAGTGCATATTTGAAGTTGATGTTGCGGGTCATACCTTAAGTGAATCTTGACTATTAACGACAAATTATGAGTTTTTTTCGGAATGATAGTATAACTAAACATCAATATAAGAAATAGTCTTATAATGAAGAAAAAATAAACACAAACAACTAAAAAGACTCGAGTAATAATGAAAATAATCACATCAAAAAAAGAAGAAAATAAAATTCACATGGATTGTCAATCTCCTAATACCTTAATTAAAGGTATAAGAGTAGTCAATTGAGTCCTGTTGATTAGCCTTGGATGTTCACTTGCCGAAGACAAAACCTTTATAAACAGGAGTAATTTTTTTTCTTCTTTAAAACATAATAATCATGATAAAAATTCACCAAAATTTGGGGAGAGAGAGAGAGAGAGAGATTCTAGAAACCGGCCTAGTTTAGGAGACATGTGTGGTGTGGTCTGGTGTGGTGTGGTGTGGTGCGGTGCATGGACGCTCTTGTTAGGATTGAAAAAATGGAGGCTCTAAAGACAAATCAAAGGCAAAGAATTAATTAATTAATATTAAAACTAAGGGCTCAAAAACATACAGTCGTGCGGGTTGGTCACCATTTTAACCACTCCTTAGTAATCTTTGTGCCTCTCTATTAAATTAATCACAATCATAAGCACACACAAAAAGATTATTATATAAAAAAAAAGTTAATAATAATAATTCCATTGGATAATTACATCCCCACACCAACATCTTACAACTGATTATAATAACGTGTTTAGATATTTAATTTACAATGAGGAAAAAAAATTTGTAAAAGTAATATTTATATTTTCATTTACTTTTTTCTTCCATTTTATTTTTTCTCTATATATATTTTTAATTTATAAATCCAATATTTAAACATAATCCGAATGATCTTCGTGGTTTGATGTGAGGGGAATGACTCTTTTCCGTACCACCATTCTTTATATTTCACCATACTCTATTTTATGGGCCTTGTTCTGACTAACTTCAAAATAATAATCCACACTGTCCATCTTGTAAACCTCATAGAAAAATCATTTATATAAAAAAATTAGTTTTATCGGATATCACTAGATAGATGAATAAATTATATTTTATTTTTGAAATTGACAACAACTATGAGTTTAAACTTAAACCACCCATTTTATAAAACAAAATTTTATTTGTTCATTTACTCATTGATATCCGATAAAACTGATATTTTACATAAATGATTTTTATTATAAAATTTATAAGATGAACAGTTTAGATTATCGTTGTAGGTCTAGAATAAAATAAAGCCCATAAAATAGAGTATGGTGAAATATAGAAGATAGTGGTATAGAGAGGAGTCATTCCCTTATATGAGAGGGTTGGCGGCCTAGATAAGACTTAGGTCTCGTTTGGCAACATTTAATTTTAGGTCTCACTGGGCTGGATTCAAATGTTTAAGGAAACTGAGATCACTTGAAGTAGCATTGAAAAGATGGAATCTTGAGGTTTTTGGTAAGGTGGACTTTAAACTCAAGCAACTAGAGGAAGAGATACATGATTTGGATTTGGTAGCTGAACAAAGACTACTCACTGATATAGAGAAATTTAGGCTAAGGGAGGAAAAAGGAAAAGCATGGAATTTGAGCAAAATGATAGAATGGTTATGGTTGCAAAAGTCTAGAGTTAACTGGATATTAAAAGGGGATAGAAATACCAAATTTTTCCATGTTATGGCTTCCTCAAGAAAGAATAGGAATGCATTGTGCTCAATTGAGGTCAATGGGGTCTTGAAAGAAGATCTGGATGAAATAAGAATCAAAGTACTAAATCACTTTCAGAGGTAGTTTGCAGAATCATGGTTTAACAGGCCAAGCTTATCTAGTCCTTTTAAATCTATTGGGGATAAGGAGCTGCGAGTTGCTTTGGAAGCTGAGTTCACAGAATCTGAAGTTGTGGCAGCACTTAATAATTGTGATGGCAACAAGGCTCCTGGGCCTGATGGTTTTAATCTTATGATATTCCAAAAGTGCTGGCAAATAATTAAAGGGGATGTGATGCAATTCATGAGAGAGTTCCATACCAATTCAAAGTTGGTTCTTGGTATCAATAGCTCATTTGTAGCTTTTCCAAAGAATGAAAATCCTTCTTGCCTTAGTGACTTCAGGCCTATTAGTCTCATTGGATCATTGTACAAAGTTCTATCCAAAGTTTTATCTAGTAGATTTAAAGAAATATTACCCAAGATCATTAGTGAATCTCAATCAGCTTTTATAAGAGGTAGAAGCATTCTTGATGGCATCTTGGTTGCTAATGAGATAGTTGATGGTTGGAAGAAGAAGCAGAAGAAAGGTCTTATCTTAAAGCTTGATTTTGAGAAAGCATATGATTCAATAAATTGGGAGTTTCTCTTCTCCATGTTATCAAAGTTTGGATTTGGCTCAAAATGGATCAATTGGATGAAAGAGTGTGTCTCAACTGCCAAAGTCTCTATCCTGGTGAATGGATCACCTACAGTTGAGTTTAGTCCCCAAAGGGGTCTTAGACAAGGTGACCCATTATCCCCTTTTCTCTTTAACATTGTGGCCGAGGGTCTTAACATAATGTTACATAGAGTTGTCCAGTCTGGATTGATTAAGGGTGCAACAGTTGGTTCAAATGATCTTATTATTACTCAATTACAATTTGCTGATGACACAATTTTGTTTTGTGAGGCAAAAAGGGAGGAGGTGCTTAATATCAAAAGAATATTGAGGTGTTTTGAAATTTTGTCTGGGTTGAAGATTAATTATCATAAGAGTGTAGTGTGTGGAGTTGGAATTAATGATGAGCTCACCAAAGACTTTGCTACCATCTTGAACTGCTTGCACTATAGGCTACCATTGAAATATTTAGGGATGCCATTGGGTGCTAATCCAAGGAGAAGAAGGACTTGGCAACCTGTCATTGAAAACTTGAAATCAAAGCTAGCTTCTTGGAAGAGAAGGCTCCTTTCTTTCGCTGGTCGGGTTGACAATGATCAAGTCTGTGCTATCCTCATTACAGTTTTCTACCTATCTTTGTTTAAAATGCCTGAAGAAATAGCCAAGGAGATTGATAAAATTCAGTCCAGATTTCTTTGGGGAAGAGATGAACTTAGAAGGAAAATTCATATGGTAAAATGGAAGGAAATCACCCAAAGCAAAAGCAATGGGGGTCTTGGCATTAGAAAAGTGAGAACCATGAATGACTGTCTTCTTCTCAAATGGTGGTGGAGATTTGGGTGTGAAACTGACTCTCTTTGAAAACAAGTAATTTGTAGCAAGTACCCACAGTTTGGAGGGGTTTGGTAGCCAGACCATGATGCAAATTCTAAGTTATCTATGGTGTGGAGGGATATATTGGGGGTTGCTGTTAAGTGCCCTGAGTTACTGGTGTTCTTTAAGGCCAACTCAAAAATCATTATTGGGGATGAGAGGCTCACAAAATTTTGGCTGGATCTGTGGGTTGGCAATGAATATTTAAAAAATTTATTTCCTAGATTATTCTCTGTGTCTATTGATAAAGGTGAATCAGTGGCAATGGTAAAGAGCAGGAGTAATGGTAATGAGGAGTGGAAATTGGCTTTTAGAAGAGCATTGTTTCAATGGGAACTTGATGAGTTGAGGAGGTTGAATGAGTTGTTACAAACTGCTCCAGATCTCAGGAATGATGTGATAGATGGTTTGAATTGGGCTGTAGAAAAGTCTGGTGTCTTCACTGTTGCTTCTATCTACAAGTGGAGTGAGTTACCTTCTACTCTGCTTGCAAAATTAGGGGATCTCATCTGGAAGAATGTAGCCCCTCCGAAAGTGTAATTTTTTGGATGGTTAGCATGGAAAGGGAGGATCAAGACTTCTTGCTATTTGCAAAGAATTTGGAGTACTCGGTGCTAATTCAGATGTTAATTGTATCTTCAGCAAGAATGAAGTGGAAACTGTCACTCATGTGCTGCTATGTTGCCTTTTTAGTTTGAGAGTTTGGTCCAATATTATTGGGTGGTGGGGAGTATCTTGGGTGCAGCCGGGGTCAATGTTTGGACTTTTTCAATGGTGGACCGGTTATAGATGCAACAACAGACTAAAGGTGCTTTGGAAGATCATTCCAGTGGCAGTGCTATGGTCTATATGGAAGTAGAGGAATGAAAACCTTTTTAATGACACACAAGTGGACTTGGAAAAGTTGTGTGAACTTATCAAAACACGGATTGCATTGTGATTCAGAGCTTCTAGTCTTTCTTTTTGCTATTCAGTCAATGATATAGTGTTCAATTTGCAAAATGTGAAATTCTGCATCATGCACTGATGGGGTAAACCTGTGAACTAGTAGTTTGTTGGTGCTTCACTGGTTTGCTGTTGCACTGATGGGGTTTGCTGTTGTGCTGCTACGTTTTATTGTGAGGTGTTGATGTCTCTGGTTTTGCTGCTGCTCATGTCTTGCTGATGTTCTGCAGCTCATGATTTTGTTCTGCTGTTCATGTCTAATGTTCTGCTACTCTTGGTTTTGCTCTAGTTTTTATTCTGGTTTTGTTTTTTTTTGTTGGACTCTCACCAACTAGGAGGTTGGAGCTCAGTTTAGCTCCAAGCTCCTCTTTATTAATGTAACTTTTCATACTTTGTATGGGCTTATCATCAATAAAGTCTTTTATTTTGCCGATCAAAAAAAAAAAAAAATCAACAACCTATACAAAAAAGTCAAAAAAATTATTTTCTCTTTACTTTTTGTATATCTTTTCGTAAAAATTCAAAAAATCATTCCAAATATACTAATATTTTTGGGGGAATTTCAAAATAGTGGGACAGATAAAAAAATTACAAAAACATGTGGGGTGCAAGTAATTTTGTGATGGGGTGCAAGTGAACGGTTGTTGGGGTAGAAGTGTGACTTGCACCCTTTCATGTTTATGCAAAGAAAAAATATATAAATAAATAAATAATTCTTCCTCTGGAACGTAATTCCACAATTTTTTTATCTCATATTTTATTTAAAAAATTAAAAAATTACTAAAATAATTTTTTCCTAAATGAGACCTTAATTCACTCAATATATTAGTTTGGCAAATTACTTCTGCCAAAGAAGCTAACAGTTAATTTAGGTAAGATATTAACATGTTAACAACTAATATCAAACATATAAAATATATATATATATATATATTGGTAATAAAAAACGTTATCTTACCAGAAATCTTTATTAATTTTTTAGTTGTGAAAAATATTAAACAAAATCAAGCTTAACGAATACAATTAGTTACATGCAATCATATGGAGCGAGATGAGGACGGCAACTAACAAGTGTCAATAAAATATTATAAATACAAGATAGTGAAAAAAATAATATTATACATTTATATAAAATAAAATAAATTAGTTTTTGAAAAACGTCCTTGTGGTACAATTGAGTACTATGATTAAATAAAATTTGAGATAATTACAAAAGTAGGTGCTGTGCATAGAATTTATTTATAAAAAGTCCTATTCTAACTTTATTGATAAATTTATTATTGTAATTACAAACTAATACAAATAAACTAAAAATAAGTCAAAATTCATAAACAAAAGCCAAAATATTCAATTTATTTCTCACTTTGATAAATTTCTCGTTTCACATTATCATTACCAATACTAAATAGTCATTCCACAAATACAAAACACGTATGAAATTTTAAAATTTGTTCATTATCAAAACCATAGCAAATACATAAAAAAATGAAAATTTTACTTCAGACTTGTGAATAAACAAATCCATTCAATAGGACCTGCTGGTAATTATCTATAAATTTTAATGGTTATAAAAAATGTAGTCGAAAGTTAATATTGAATAAATTTAATGATTAGTGTTATTTCCACAATAATATTTGCCTTTAGATACAAGTAATTTCGCAAGTAAAGGGATATATTATAAAATTTTCTTCCTATTAAAAATATAGTGTAATTCATGTTAATAAATACATATCGAACTCATGTCTCTGTGTATAGTGATTAGAAAATTAGGCAATAAATTCATTTGTATACAACAGATTTAGTTAAGACATTAATCAAAATTTAAAATGTATGAATTAAAAAATTCATTCTAAATGTAATTCAATCCACATCAAATTTAAATTTAAACCATATATTTTTTGAACATTGATAGGTATGGTAGCGAGACCATGTCGCCATTGGATCACGATGAGGATAGCAAGGATTGGTGGGTAGAAATGGGTGAAGGTGGTTGGACAATGCCAAAGAACTAGAATATCCTCCAAAAGGTGTAAATGGGACTCAACCCTAGTACACCAAAATCATTTGCCACTCCTTCACTACAAAATTTACCCAAATACCACACCATTCATACACTCAAAATGCCACACAAAAGAAGGCTTTTCTAGTAATAACCCCAAAACTCGAATGGCAATATAGTAATTTTACTTCTTTGTACTTTCATGCACCATCTTTGTCAAAATGTTAGATGTGAGTATAAAGCTAAAGAAAGACTAGCAAAGGCTAAAGAAAGACTAGCAAAGGCTGCTTCTTCTTGAAGATGGGTACGGAACACAAATGCATGCAACCATTATAATATGTGAACTTGGTGCATCATGCATGCTCTATTTCTGTTCTGATTGCTTTTCTGATTAAAGAAAATCAAGAAACTTGGTTTTGGTTTTTATTTTTCCGTCTCGGAGTTGCGAAGATGGAAGAAAATCTTCCTCCAGGGTTTAGGTTTCATCCAACTGATGAAGAACTCATAACTTACTATCTAAATCACAAGGTTTCTGATTTTAGTTTTGCCGCGAGAGCTATTGTTGATGTTGATCTCAATAAGTGTGAACCATGGGACCTCCCAGGTAGCTTTAGAATTTTTTTTAATTATTTTTTTTCTTCCTTTATCAAGTTTCTATATAAATATGTGAATATCAACGAAAAAAAAAAAAAAATCCCTATCCTATTATAAAAAATTATCGTCAATAAGTGTGGACCTTGGTTTTCCTTTTATTCAGAGTTCTTTATGTTTTCAATTTATATATTTTGGTTTTTATCTCATGTTCTTTTATCAAAAGCAAGATTTTCTATCACTATTCAAAAAAATTTATGTTTTCAATTTATTTATGCTTGTACTTTGATTTGTTAGGGGTATGTAAATTAAGTTGGTTTTCATGATCATTTTCATGATAATTTTTTCATGACCTCTGGCATTACTCTTTTTCAAGTTTGGTCTAATTTCAGCTTTAGCATACTTTATGCTTGGCAAAAATTTAAAAAAATATTTAAAAAAAATGTCTTCCCTAATTCTCAATTGGACCTGGCAAATTGTCTACAACATTAGCTTGCAAAAAACTAAACAAAATGACCAGACATTCTCCTAAAGTTTTCTCAAAATATACATTGTGAATTTTGATTTTTAGTTTTTTTTTTTTTTTAAATTCCCATTGATTGTCAGCTCGAATTGATTAAACAATGGTCACTTTCACTTATTTTTTTTCTTTCTTTCAGCATTGGTAGAAATTGAGTCTAGGCATGTATATATAGTAATTGTATATATTTTTTTCTGATTGGAAAAATAAGAATAATTTTATTAACTTGATGAAGGAAGAGATACATCAAGAAAATAAAGATTAAGAAAGAAACTACAATAACTGTTTTTGAAGCTTCTATTCCTACATACAAACATAACACATTGTGCATGTGCAGCAAAAGCATCTATGGGAGAGAAGGAATGGTACTTTTTTAGCTTGAGAGACCGAAAATACCCGACTGGCCTTAGAACCAACAGAGCTACAGAAGCAGGCTACTGGAAAACAACCGGCAAGGACAAGGAGATCTTCCGTGGCGGCGCCTTGGTTGGAATGAAGAAAACCTTAGTTTTTTACAAAGGTAGAGCTCCCAAAGGTGAAAAAACCAACTGGGTTATGCATGAATACAGGCTAGAAAGCAAGCTTTCTTTCAAGCCCACAAAGGTAAATAAATATACATGCAATTTCGCATTCATTTTAAATAACAGTATCGACAAACAAACGAACGAGTATCAGTCGAATTGCATCAGAAGTATTGAGTAATATCTAATGAGATTCGAGTAATGCCGTCATGATTTTCTTAAGACAAAATTACACTTGTAATTCAATAATTTGCTTCTTGTGTCAGGTTGTTTCTTATAGTTTTAATTGTATCAATTTTACCATTGTAATAATTTAATCAATTTAACAAAGCCTCTTTAGAAGATTGATTAAAGTCAAGAGACAAAATAATCTATTTACTTTTTCCAAAGTGATTAAGAGATTGACGTCTAATTGAAAGGACTATCGAAATGGACTATTATCTTTTTGAATGAATTATTTTGCCCTTAATTTTTATCTAATTACTTAATAAATGTTATCAATTGAATTAGATTAACCTAAATTGCTGGAAAAAAAAAATTGAACTAAAATGACACGATGTAAAAAATTAAAGAGAAATATAACCACAAGAATCAAATTGATACAAAAAATAAATTATAAGGCACACGTATAATTCACCGTCTTTTATTTTTTTAAATTACCAACTGCTTAAAAAATATAAAAATTGAACCGGTCACAGTAAGAATCAACGCATATGCATGTGATTTTCATTATCAATAGTATATTGATATTGATTAAACAAAAACCCAATAAATATAGGCCGATATTTAAGACAATACTCTTGAGTCTTGAGTGATATACTTCATTTGGTAACCCTAGCATGCTCATTGACTCATGAAAAGTGTTTATTTGTTTAGGATGAATGGGTGGTCTGTAGGGTCTTCCAAAAGAGCTCATCAGCAATGAAGAGACCACAACAAACAGCATCCTCACAACCATCTCCTGACTCTCCTTGTGACACTACCACAATGCGAAATGAATTTGGAGATTTTGAACTTCCCAATTTGAACTCATCGAGCACAATAAGCAACATGTCGCTGCAAAACTACAACGGCGAAAACAATGGCAACATGAACATGAACTTGAACATGAATTGGCCAGCACAAGAGAAGCCCCAAACCCTAATTTTCCTTCACTCTCATGGCCTTCTAGCTTTCTAGGCTCATCAAATCTCTCAATGAATGCTTTGCTTCTTAGGGCATTTCAACTTAGGAGTTATCAACAACCAACAAGAGAAGCTATAAATAGTGAGCCCTCTTTTATGCCACAACTACAAGGAATGACTCAGTTTGGAAATGATCTTAGTTCAAATTTCTCGGCTTCTTCATCTAGGGTTTTAGATTCAGCGCCGCAACAGTCTCAAGAGCAACCATTCAATTTGGACTCCATTTGGTGAAGCTTTTCATCTGAAGAGTGAGAAATTAACTAACTGCTTGTAAACTTGTTTTCTTGCAATTTATCTTTCAATTGGGTAAAAAGAAATTGAAAAAAAAAAAATGACTCGTTGAAACCTCTTGCATTGTAACATTTGGTAATGGGGCAAAGCTCATACCACTACTTGTAAGTTCAAATGTGTAATAAATGTAAGTTGGTGTAATTAGATGCTCCCTAGGGAAAACTCTCTATCTATCCTTTCTTCTAGATTCATCCAAAAAAAAAAAAAAAAAAATTATATATATATATTATATTTTACATCAGAGGCCATATCTTGGGAACAAGAGAATCGAGAAAAAAAATGCTTCCTCAAGTTCTCCTATCCCAAATGATGTTACGTATGCATTTTGGTTTTGAAAATTATAAGTTGAATTCAAAACAATTATGTAAAAAAAAAAATTTGGTTTTTCAAATTTGAATGGAAATAAAGAATGTAAGATATTCAAATTCAAATTGCACTTGCAAACTTTGGCTATTTTTTTTATTTTTTTTATTAGCAAAATAAAGCTTTATTGATGAAAAGCATAATACATGCAAAATTTACATCAACAAAGCAGAAGAAATGCACTAAGCATCATAGTTAACCTCAACAATCCCAATTAGGTTGGCACCGCAAACGAAACACAATCATTTGCTAGCACTAGATCTAAGATCGGTGAGATTTGTGAGAAACCAATCAAAAGCAACCAAAGCAAGGTAAAAACAGAACAAGAAGACAGCAGCTGTGCAACAAAACAGCAGCGATACTGATTAAAACCAGCAGCAATACAGCAGCAGCAACAGCAAACTTTGGCTATTGTTTCAAATGATTACTTGAATTTATTAGGGAATTGCAAATAAGTGGGCAAGAGTGTAAATTTATCCATAAAGTTTTGATCGGATTTGGCTATTAGTTTATGGGTTCGTTGAGCAAATTATCTATACAAAAATTAAATTGACTGAATATTTGTAATCACACAGTTAGATCACATTCATCTTTAAAAATTGATAATATATTTTTTTTAAATAAATATAATCTAATCATATAACTACTGATATGCGATGAAACAAATGTTTTACATAAATAATATGCTTGACAAGTTTTACAAAAAGAATAATTTGAATCATAGAGATAGGTGCAACCATTAAGGGGCACAACAATAACGCTTTCTATAAGAGCACGAGAGAGTATGAGGGCAATCAGAGTATGAGGGCAAATAAGAGAGCAGAGGAATGAGGATAAATTTGTCAAACGAACTAATTTGCGTGACACCATAAAAATGGTGACATTTACAACTTCCTAAAATTCCTTTATATGTAATTTTTTAATTTCTGAATATATTCGAAGCAATTAGTCCTTTGAATGCAAGTGTACCAAAGAAGAAAACGAAATGAGTAATTAAAATGAACATTTCATTCCAGTCCATTTCATCCCTCTGATTAAAGAAGCAACAGGAAACACTTTTCAATTCTAGCAAGTCCGAGATATAAACTAGTTAAATCCACCCTAATATTTTCATTCATTGCTCAAAGTTCATACATACTTCTACATGAGCACATTTACACAGCATGATGGCTTCAACAACAATGACCAATGGATTATCGAACTATATATGTATGTTTCCTATTAATACAAGCTTTTTTGTTAGTAAAACTATACTGAATGAGGAAGGATCGTTGAGATCAGCATTTGTAATGAGGGTTCAATCAGAGGAAGATTTTGTGCTCAGAGCTGGTGATGAGTACAAGATTTCTTGGCCAAGCTCATTGATCTTGGTGAGTAAAAGCATCTGCTCGGTCTCCAGCTGCGCCAAGTACTCTTCTTGCATATCGTGGAGGCTTTTGAGCTTACTCAACAATTCAGAGAGTCCATCAAGATTCCCATCTTCGGCTAGAGAATGTAACTTGATCATCAATTGTTTCATCTGCCAAAAACGATTTTGAACAGAATTTGTACGACAAAAATTATGCAGCAGTAAATGATGTATTAATCATGAAGCATAGGGAAAACGAAAACAAAAAAAAGGATCAAAAATGAGTGAGCGTGCAAAATGTCTGTTTAGTATCACTTTTGTTTTCTGATCTTGTTTGGAAAATTGTTTCCCAAAACTGTTTTTGAAATTTTTTTTCCTGAAAGCAACCACTTTTTAGGAAAACCAAGTTGTTTTCGATATCGACAACTGTTTTCAGTGGGTGCTTTCAAGATTTTTAGTATTGTTTTTGTTTGAAAACACGAAAATTGAAAATAATGAAAACAAAAACAATGCCAAACAGTTTGTGAGAAAAAACTGGTCTACCTCGGTCACTTTGAGGAAAAAAAATCATGACAGATGCAGCAAAAGCTGATGCAAACTACAAGAATATTGTTAATGATCCAGAATGAACTTTAGATCAGGAAAATTAAGCATGATAATCTTTTTTTTTTTTCCCCCTTTTTCTTGATGATCTGATAAACATAAATTTTATGCATGTTAGAGAAAACCAACATATCTTGTCAATTAGGAATGGTATGATATTACACAAAATTTGCTGTTGGTCCGATATTACATCAAAACTCGGCCCTGTTTGATTATATTTTAGGCATATTTTCAATTGTTACGAAAAAAGTTTAGAAATTTTTAATTTGCAATGATGAGTCATGGCACTAAATTAAGCATGAAATGATTATCCTAAACCCGCAAAACATACCTGGCTAGAAATTTCGTGGGCTTTAGTTGCAGATGATTCGGATTCCACACTAGATCTCTTCCCTAGTTCTGGAACCTTTCTTGTAACTTGAATATGGATCTCTCCCCTTTTCACACCTTGAAGGGGTATCCACTTGTCAGACATTTCGTTCGGAGGCAATCTTTGATATTCAACAATGCAATCACCGATGCTAGATTCTGGCAGCACAGCGTTATGATCTTTCACATGCAACACCAGCGGACTACTGTCATCGGGGAATTCTAAGGTCTGATGCCACTTAGGATTCAGAGTTCTATCCATAATCTACAAGGCAAGGTAAAGCATTAAGCAACGGTATCAAAAAAAAATATAGAGCTAGAAAAAAACATTATTAAGAAACGGTATCAAAAAAAATATAGAGCTAGAAAAAAAAACATATATAGAGAATGTAGAGAGATTTAGAAAAGAAAGGAGTATCAGTTAAAAAGGCTAGAACTTAAATGGCAAGAGACACGTAAGAATGACGGCTTTTTATTATCTTGGGTCAATTATTCGTAAAGATTTCCATATTGTAACAAAATTATTATATGAATAACTATGGTGTTGCTAACCTTTGTTCTTCTCTTCATATTTCCATATTGTACCCTCACAAACGGATCACTTGTTCCTCTGAGATCGGCAGCAACAAGGTCTTTTGCTTCGATGAGAACAAGTTCAATCCAGCCATTGCTTGAACCGACATTTGCACCCTGAACAAACATACCAAGTGAATTAATCTTCAATATATTATTAAGCTCAAGGGACACCAAATCACAAACGCACACAAACAATACAAGTGAAATTGGATGGACTTGGGCAGGCTCTTATTGAGCATGGCTTGGACCCTGGGTGAACCATGCTTTGAATTACCACATCTAGCAAAGACACACATGAAAACGTGCACAGAAAGGTACACAGTTTTTTGTGATAGGCCTTTTTTTTATTAGTTTTGCCTACCATTACTTCATAATTCAATCATTGACAACATGAAAAGATGCTTCTAAAAGCATACCCTGGATCCTTCAAAGTCATCGGTTCTCACTGCTTCTATTTGAAATCGCAGTTCTCCAGAATTGACTTTTTCAAGGGGTACCCACACATCCCTCACTAACCCCTCAATGAGTCCTTCTAAATTTACTCGTGCACTACCAATACTATCATCTATGAAGGTTTCTTCTCTGTGGCATTTTATCTTAAGATATTCACCACCACCTATCTCATCAAATTCAAACTTCTGATTCCAGACAGGATTTGAAGTATGTGAGACAGATCTTGTTCTCTGGAGAACCTGAAATGAAGGTTCAAGCATTGTTAGAGTTGAATTGTTATGTTATCCCAGCAAGTAATTTGTTCAGGTTACAAATCTATAGATACAACAATTACGACCCCGTTATAAATATTCATTGAAAAAGAGAGATTTACCTTCCCATACTGCAAGCTAACATAAGGTTCAGACTTCCCATATTTGTCTTTTATCATTAGGTCCTTCCCTTCAACAACAGTTACATAAATTTTTCTTCCAGTACTAGGCTGAAAATTTGATGACCCATTTAGTGATTGACGAGTGCTGAGACCGATATCGCTCAAGCTATGTGAACCATCACAAAACTGCCATTCTTTCAAGACGAGTTTCACTGTCAACTGCAAAAGTTCATTTCAACCAAAAACTTTCAGTTTTAATAACCATTTGATAGGTTAGCTATTAAATTGTGTAATCATCAGAAAGAAGAATTATCACTGATTTATAGCAACTGGTGACACAACTCTAATCCAAAGTTGGTCTCTGATTAGTAAGAGAAAAGCAGCTCATACCTTTGCAGAACTAACTCCCTCAAATGGAACAACCATTTCAACTTCTTTTCCACAAAACTCAGCATGCTTTGCCATCACACTAGATTCAGGTCCTATTGCCCAAAATATTGTGGAATCATCTCTAACATATTTCATCTGCTCATTGGACAAGAGAATGCATATCAACAACTTTCAGAAGGATAGAGTAAAATCAAAAAAGAAGAAACGGTAAATCTAACACAGTAGGCTAAGAATCATGGGACAAGGATATTGAGATGGACATGCCGGGACCAAAAAATTTTTTTTTTTATTTCCTATGGATATGGGATACATAGATATGAGAGGCATCGGCGTATCTGTGGGTCTATTTTTATTTTTTTCTATTTTTTCGCTCTTTATTCCCATATCTTTTACTTGGACTCCAAATTCACTTTGTAAAATTATTTTTTAAAAAAACTATAAAGGTGCCTGAGGCATGTCCAAACACTAGACACGTGTCCATAAAGTGTCCCCCAATGTGTCCTTCAAAATACTAATAATTAAAAAAATTGACACGCCACATGGCATGGCATGCTTTTCTTGTAATGTCGTTTGCTTCAAAATAAAACTGAAGAGCAAGATGTTTCATAACGAGATATTATCCACCATTCCAAGTCCATTCAATGAAATGAAAATTGTGCCATTCATTTTTGTGGTTTAGAGCAATGAAACTAAACAGCATAAAATAAATTTACTGTGCTTTTATTTGTCATTAATATGTGATACAAATCATTATAGTGCACATTAATTGCATCATTCACATACAAGTAACCACATAAGATGACACGTTTGAAGCCATGGTTGATGGTGTCAAATTGGAGACAAAAGTCAGCATCATAAATGGCAATACCTTAATTTCGCAGCTTGCTAGATAGTCAAACTTCACACTCCCAGGTGTACATTCACAGAGATTGAATCTGAGAATTCCTGAATCTTTGTGTAAAACCATATTGAACATTGAGTCCCATTTAGGGCTTGATCCTGGTTTGACACTAGTCCTCCTGGTTAACTCTTCAAGTTCAACTTCTACAAATGTCTGCAGATCTTTATTATCATGGAACTCTTCTAACCTACCATCTATCGATGAACTCTGTTGCCTTCTAGAAGGACTTCCCTTAATGTTACTCCTGGAAAGTTTGCTTGCTGAAATAACCGTCACATGGATTATCCCACCAACAACCTTTTTCCTGAAGTCTTCAGGTGGCAAAGGATAACACCGACAGCGAGGTTCAACCATTGTCTTATTTATCGTGTCAGTGAAGAGTTTCTTCTGTGACAAGGAGAACAAGATGCATCAGTAATCTAGGTTAGAAATTAGCCCTTCAAAGAACAAAAATAAAGATAAAGAGTAGAAAATATGCGACTCTGTCTTCAAAGTCAAATTAACTTAGGTGTGTATAACAATCGCAACAATAGTGATAACCTACTCTTTCTGGAGTTAAGTCATAAGATGAGATGAACTAAGAGTTAGTTTGGGATGCAGCTAAAAATTTGTTTTGGTTAAAAAGCCAAAAAGTCATCAGCTAAACAAGCCAAAAAACAACTCGAACTTTTTCACTCACAAAAAAGCAACTTCCCTAAGGCTGTGTTTAGATCATGGATTTGGAAAGGGAAAAGATGAATGAAACATACGTTAAATTTTTTCTCCATTTCTCTTTCCCTTTCAAATCCCTATACAAATCCATGATCCAAGCACACCGTAAGGCCTATAAAATTGGAAAGAGGACTGCAATATATCACCTGGGTACATGGCAAGATATTACTTGCTATCATTAATTCCTTAATAATTATTTTCAAACAAGAAAACCAATCATAAGTATCCACGTAGGCGAGTGCTACTAAAGGTGCCAAAATATTGGTGACATATACCATTTTTCAATTGGAAATACTAATAATAAAGTTTTGTAGTCATAATAAAAGCTTAGATTGAAAATGGAAAGGAACTCATAATCTAGCAACTACCACCTCCAGCACCAAGTGGTTTTACCAAGATTCATTTTACCTCCTCTTTCAACCCCTCTCAGCAACCAAACAAAGCATACTAAAAGCAAGTTTCCTCTTCAGCATGGAAAATAATATGATTTGTTTCTGGAAAATCAATTTTTGTGTGCTCCAAGAATGAACATGATTTATTGGAAACCATTTTTTGTAAAATAATCTTTATAATATTGTAGTCTATACACCAAAACTAATGAGTAGTCAAATTCAGTTGCAAGAAAATAAATATAATGCTTCAAAAGAGAACAAATTATAAAATTGTGACTTTCATGTAGAGTATATTTTTCTCTTTCAAATTTTATTGATTCAGAAACATACCAGCCACGAGGAAACACCTGGCAATTCAGTTGCAGGTAGAGATTGACTTCCACCACTGCCAAATGCAACACCTATTCTCACCTCAGGAGCTGATAAAAATGAGTACAAAATTGCTTTTCCATCCAAAACTGGCATCAAGAGAAGCTGTAAATCATAACAGGAGAAAAAATTTAAAAATAAAAATTTAAGCATCAATGTGCTAGATACTGGTTCGCTAAGTATCACTGCTAATAACATTGAATTCTTATTTTAACGGTTTTTTTTTTTTTTTCTTCCTTTTGAAGTTTGTAGTTGACTAATATTAATGTTCAAAATTTTAAAACATTTTAAGCATCAATGAGCTAAATTTATGGTACTTTAAAAAAAAATTGATAAATAAAATTTATGGTACTTTAAATTTTAGTCATAAAAAACAGTATTTCCATGTTATGAGCCCTGCCAGTGTTAAGTTATCCCGTAACACCTCGAGTACCACAATTCTGCTGGTAAACACATCTAAAGTTAAGTCTATTACCCAATGTAGGTCCCAATCCCCAAAGCAAGGTACTAGGAGTAGATTGAGAGTACTAAGCAAAGCTCTGGTATTATTTGAATGAAATGAATATCATCAAATTTAACGCATGTTCTCATGCTTTAATAGCCTAAGTGTCTGAATGTAACAGAGCCTAGACGAAAGCACTATATCAAATTATAGCTAGAGAGAGTCTTACATACATGCTCTTCACTATATCAGGCAGACATTCATGTCAAAAATTCACTCTAATATTGTATTTGGAACTAGGTAAAAGGATCACACACACACATATAAACAGAATGAAACATAATATCACCTAGCATAGTTTGGTTAATTAATTTAGAAATTTTATTGAGGCAATTTCCACTTCCCAAAAAATAACAGAATATATATATATATATATTTATTTCCCCCTTTTCACTATGTGAATGAGGAGTTGAGCCTGTAACATTACCTGATTTACACTAGTGGTGGCAAAGAACGATTACCAGTTCTTCAATTTCATAGATGTAACTTTAATTCTTCATTTACCAAAAAGAGAAGAACGATAACTGAGAATTTTAGATATAAAAGGTAAGTAAAAAAGAGAGAAGAAAACTACATACTTCACCCTTGATGTGGATGCTGTTTATGACTATCCGGCCAGTTCCCAAAGGCTTCGCCAACTTAGCAAGTAGCAGAATATTTATGTCAGTAGAGTCCCAATCAAAACCCAAGCGCATGATTCGCTGTCAAAATACAGTTTGACAACCATGAGCTTTCTTCCATTTACAAAAACTTGAAAAAGATAAAGAAAGGACTAGCAGGCTTATGAAAAAAACATAATGTGTAATGGTCATAATAGTCAACCTCGAGGAACCACAAAAAAAGTTAGGCAGCAGAACCACCAAAAAGCTCGGCAGCAGAATATTTTAGTAATTAGGGGTATGAAATGGACAAAGGGTGGCATGGCCCAGTGGTAAGACCTGCCATTACTGTCCTTGGTAGCACAAATTTGAGTCACTGAAAGGTCGTCCCCAAAAATGGGGGCAAGGCTACATACATTGGACCCTCCCCGAACCCCACTTTAGCAGAAGCCTCATGCACTAGGTCGCCTTTTTTTAGTAGTATGAAGTGGAGCAATGTTATATGTTCTACTAATGAGGATATTCCTCTCTTTTTTTGTTTTTTTTAACCATTTTCATCAAGTCATGTCATGTCTGTATTCTATACAATCACAATTTTCCAGCTATCTGAAGCTTACTCCATAAAGAAATCTCATATTCATGTTACAAACCTATCCTATGCCTTGTCCTTTTTACAAATTAGATGATAGTCATAAACCCTCTTCTGGTCAATGTAAAAGGTTTACATCTTGAAATAATAGTTATAAACTCTCTAGGTTAGATGTGGAAATACTTATTCATGATGTTTCACCAAAAGCTTTTCTTGATGTAAACTAAAGAAAATTAGAAAGTAGTGTATGTAAGCATAAAAATTCATTACTAAACCAGAAACCAAACCTGATTGCCAGAAGTTGACCACCGAGTACCATGACGCCCCAAGCTAGGAGGGCATGAACCTAGCGAAAATTCTTGCAATTCAATTCTTTCCTATAAAATAGAAAGCTTGTTCTTAGTGAAAGTAATTACACAGTACGTGCCAATTTATAAGTACAGTTCAATGAGACAAACAAAGGTAAAGAACTCACAATAAGCCTTGGTTTTCGATACTTCAAGCGTTGCTGCATGGGAAAAAAATCAAGTATATCACCCTCATAAACTTCTTATAGAACATTGAAGATGACAATGAAAAAAGAATGTAGACTTGCATTTAGTGTCCTCAATGATCCAGTCCCAATAAAAAGAAAACATTTTTACAAGAATAGATATTAATGCTATAAAAAAACCAATTATGTTAGTTAGATATCCCTTCAGGTGTTTCGTAATTGGATCCTAAAATGATATTATCATCCTGTATGTTGAATAACACAGTGGGATAGACATGGCACAAAATGAAAATAAACTGAAAAATACCAAGGGATTTGTAACTAGCTAGGGGTATTCTGGAACCAAAGTGATTTAATGTATTAGTCATTACACCCAAGAGATTGGCTAGATATGCTTCTAAAAAGGATAAGCTTGAGCAAATAATGTAGATAGATTAATTCTCTCTCTCTCTCAAGTGACTGTCCTGAGACAAGCAAAATTGGAATGATGATAAATTTAAATCTGAAAGTCAACAGATCTTCAATTTTATGTCTCTAGATTCAACTCAAATTTAGACTACCGGTGATTGTTGGAAATAATCATTTTGTAGGTAATAAATGAAATGATATTGTTCTATTCTCAATTATTTCTATTGAAGATGAACATTTATTGAATTCGTAGATATTGCATAAAAGAATTAAGTTAACTATCTTATCAGCTCAAAGGCCAAATGATTATAATGAGAAAATCTATTCCTTTATTTCAATATGTAAGTGCATCCATTCATACACATATAAATTTATATATACAATATACACATATTTTCTCATTCAGATATAGGATGACGAAAGTAGAGGTCAAGAGTAGATGGAGATGGTTATAGAACCACCTCTCTTTGTCTCATCCATAACTCTCTTCCCCTGTAAGTGATTTCTGCATGAATTAAAACTGCACCTTCGATCTAGATAGAACATTGAAAATATTCATCAATCTCAATTGAAAAAAGGACGATACAACCACCTCGACAATAGATGAGAACCTCGTGCGAAGCTTTGGGTGAATGTAGTTTGGCCAAATTTCCATTAATAACTTGTTCAGCCACTCACAGGGCTCCAATGGTGTTACTGGCTGTTTAAACATGCAAAAGGATGCAAATCAATTTGATGAAGCACAATTGAAATGTGATTGAAGAAAAGAAAACCCACCGACATGTGAAGTATGACTTGCTTCCATTTTCTATTCAAATCCTCTACATGGATTTGTCGTTGATAACTACTATACTGCAGATGAAAAGAATGAAATTTTACGTCAGTGCATTTAAATATCTACCATAATAATCCTATCCTTTCATTCAATGATATCCAGATCATCTGGAAAAGAGGAAAGCAACAGAGATAAAAAGAACAGATAAATAAACTCTATCATAGGCACATGAATTATTTATTTTCAAACAATTTTCAAGAAACTCTGTTATAGGATTGATTCCAATGTCACAAGCAAAGCAAGAACAAGAACCTCAAAAAAATCAGTTTACTGGTTTGGATTCAAGTAATTAATATTCAAAAGCTCTGCAAGATAGCACCCAAATATTGCAAAATGTTCCAGACCTATTCCAACATTAAGATCCATAATAAAAGCATTCATGTGAGGCAAAAAGCATATTTCAACATGGAACAGTAAGCTTCCATGTCTCAAAGTGCAAGAATTAGGGCTGACATGTTCCTGGATGTTGGCATATCTCTTACAATAGTAGTAAGATTCATGCTCAACTTGTAATATTGACTCAGATGATGTTGCTTTAATTAAAAGCAAAAAATAAAACAAAACAAGAAAAGAAGAAATTATCAACTAACAGACTCATCAATGGTAAAATTTTGAAAACGTACAAATGCAGATTTGAATTAAGGGCATTTGTGCTCTTTGAGAATTAAGTCAGTGTTAGGTCTACACAAAGAGCCCCTGTCAACTCTTCTGACACATCGGCCCACCCACATGGATTGGACCAATACTTAATTATGGCTTTTATGTATATATTATTTAGGGTATGGAATTCGGTACTCATTGTCTTCTGTTTTTGCATTTCCCTCAATGTTTTCAGAAAACACATTTTTGGGTGATTTAGGAACTAATTACATTAACGTTATATTTGGTTGAGGGATTTGAAAAGAAAAAGGGAAAAGGTACGTGAAACTAAATAAAATGTAAGTATATTTTATTCACATTTCACCTACTTTTTTCCTTTTCCTTTCCCTTTCCAAATTCCTTCCTAAATCCCCCAACCAAACACAACGTAAAAGACCATAAAACTTTATCTTCATTTTCATCGTGCAACATAGTGCTCCCGTCTATGTAATATGTACATGTAGGGGCCCTCGCTCTAGCTAAACCATATACGAACTACATTGAGCTAATTGCTCCAATGAAATCATACCTGTGATTTACACTTCACAGACAGCAAGTAAAAACAATGTCATAGAATACTGTAATGGGATACCTATTGTAGAGTTCTTTTTACAATAGCATAAAAATTGTGAAATCAGAAATAAAAACTTCCAAGATTAACTTAATCAAGCAATACAATGAATTCTGTGTCTGCAATGTATTCAGTTTTACAAGGCAAACGATTTCTGCTTCCCCCCATCCACTGAATCTCCAATAACGCTGTTGAACCTCACTAAATGCCTGCACCTATTGCTGAACTTATATCTAGTGGAGCTCTATAACACCACAAAGTAGTTAGCACACAAGCTTCTGTCAAACGTGTCAAATATATAATAGTTGTGTTGTAAGGTATCTTGTATTTTTACTTTACACTTTATTTTACTGTGATGGGCCTTTTATGGAGCACAGAGACAGTATTGTTGGGGTGGAGTTGAGAAGTTCTGAGCTTTGTAATCCTTATCATGCATTGTGGATTTGAGTAGTTTTTCTAACATGAAAATATGGCCTCTTGTATTGTAACCTCCATTTTTCCATTGAAAGAACTTCAGTTGGAAAAATGCACCAAATTTTACGACAAGTATAAATCTACAATCTCCTTATTAAAGACAAATAATGTTAAAGAGGTGAAAGTCAGAGCGACTCCTTGCAGACATTGAGCTCCAATGGATAAGAATTACCTCAGAATTACAAAAAGAAACTGAATCAGAAAAGTAACTTTTAGGGGTCAGTGGCACATCGGATGTGCACTAGCCTATAACTTTTATAAGTTTCAACACGTCACCTAATATTACTAAATTTGGCAAATCATGAGGAGAGAAAGAAAACAAAATATACTATACATACATATACATAAAGATAAGAGCAATGATACATAGCTCTAATGCAAGAGTTCTAAATAGAACTCTAGTGAGTTGGCAAGTCAAAAGAAGATGAAAAGCACCAATAAAAGTAACAATAATTACACATGGGCTAGTGCCACATAATTAGAGCTTAAAGCTCTTATTTTAGAGCTACCAAACATTTTTGTAAAGATAATTAAAAGGTAGCTATGGAAGCAAGAGACAGGAGCAGGAAACACACACACACACAAAAAAAAAAGCAGACATCAAACTTGGAGTGCCAATCATAATGGCCTAATATTCATTAAGACATTATAATTGCAAGAGTTTTGAATCAAAAATAAAACCATTCAAAAAGAAGAGGAGAAGAGAAGACCAAAAGCTCAAACCAACAATCAGACCAGTCTATGTAAACTCAAAAAATCATGAGTACCAAATTCATAATATTATGAAGAAAGAAAGCAAACTAAAAATATGTGGGATTTAGCATATATATACACACACATATAATTGAAGTGTAGATATGGAAGCAAAAGGAGTAGGAAACACACACACACACACACACACAGAGTAGATATCAAACTTGGAGTTGAAGTGGCCATCATAATGGCTTGATATTTATTAACAGATCATAATTGGAAGGGTAATCAAACCAATCAAAAGAAAAACGAAAAACAAAAACAGAGGATAATAGAAGAATGGTAAATCCAATTACCACACACCAACAATCAGACAAATTCACAATATCAAAATGAGGGAAGATCATAATATCATGAAATGAATACAACGCAACTAGCAGTTTAACAAAAGCATTGGAAATTAGAGAAAAATTACCTGGATAGTTGCCCAGACAGTGACCACAAGAGGAACCCAATTGGAGAAAGAGAAAATCCATTTCTCAATAACCCAAACAACTAATATCAGAGGAAGTATGAAAAGTAGAAGAGGCTTTTCCACCAATAATTGGGTCGAAACCTCTACACCTTTATTCAAATAAGAAACTATTTTCTTTCTTTTGTCCATTTCTGAAACTAGATTTCAAGTGAACAAACCTCACTGACCTCACTTCTTCACATAAAACTAAAAACCCAGTTCTTAATTTTGAGATTATGAAGATCAAAACAAAACCCAGAACTTGATTTCCCTGAAGCTAAACAAGAGGAGAGTAGGGTCAAATGCTTCAAATGGCCAAATGGGTAGTCGGACGGAGAGTGTCTCTCTCTCTCTCTCTCCTCTCTTTCAGCGTGAAAATCAAGAAGGCATAGTTAAAGACAAGGTATGGTTAGTGATCGTCCGTTTTTCATATAAAAATGTTAGAAGCTTTCGTCTAGGATGTGAGTTAGTGTTTTATTATTTTAATTTGGAGTTAAAATATTTTCTTTGGCATAAATTTTTTAATTTTTGTAAAAAAAATAAAATGATTATAATTTAAATGTGATATTTTATTTTATTAATTTTTTAATTTAATTTATTTTTTTGTAATTAAAAAATTAAAAATCTTATACCAAATATAACCTAAAAATTTTATCAAATATTTTATATAAATGTGAGGTAGATTTTATGTAAATTTCATACTTACGTATACGTGAGATTTTGTATAATTTTTAAATCTCCAACATTATTCTATGCAGATTATAGCCACACAAGCTCTTTCTTGTCTGGCCTGCCATGATCTTTTGCTTTTCCAAAAGAATTACTTTGCTATAACCCAAAAATAATAATAATAAATAGGACCGTGTTACGTCGCTCGAAAATGCATCCTCTCGAATTTTTCTAATTTTTTTTTTTTTTTCAGAAGTAGGGGAAGGAGGGGAAGGAAGGAGGAGGAGGGGGAAGGAGGAGTGGACTGGAAGGGGGCCATAACAGTGGGAGGAGGCGGAGGCGGGGCCGGAGGCGACGGCGGTGGTACTGCGATGATCAGCAGTGGTGAGCATACGATCCTCTCCTCCTCTCTCCCTCTCTCTCTCCCTCTCCCTCTCTCTCTCTCTCTTTCTCTCCCTCTCCCTCTGCTCAGACTCGACGAAGAAGAAAAAGAAGAAAAATAATACCCAAAACGACGTCGTTTTGGGCATTAGGAGGATTAGGAGGATGTTTTCGAGCTCTCAAACATTATCCTAATAAATATTAAGAGAAATTTTTAAAAAAATTCAAAGTTTGACTCTATAATAAAATAAATTTTAAATTTTTACTTTTATTAATTTAAATTTATTTGTAAACTAGACTAATTACATATTTTTATTAAGTAAAATTTGATTAAATAAATACTATTTTACACCATCGTTAGGACCAATGTCCAAGTAAGCTATTAAACTCAACGATTTAAATTTTTTTTTTTAATATTTCATATATACTTACATTGAGTTTAATAATTAAAATATTTTTTCTTATCGGTTTTAATTATGAGAGATGGGTTAATGGTTTAGATTGAAAATAAATTAAAATATTAGAATTTAAATTAATAAAATTAAAAATTGAAATTTATTTTATTATAATTCTCAAACTCAGATTTTTTTTTTTATATATAATTTTTCCTAAATGTTATTTATATATCTCCTATTTTATTTATTTAAGCTCAAGTTTGAGTGTATCTCAAAAACATAAAAACAAATAAACAAAATTCGAGTTACCAAAGTTTAAAATAAAAGAAATTTAATTTTAATTGTCATAAAATAATGTGTTGCACTTCTTGAAAAAATATATATTTTAAAATTACAAAAATGAAACATAATAAAAGAATTTATTTTGTATATATTAATAATAGAAATTGAAAATGTTGTAATTTAATTGGAGCTTATAAATTTTGACTAAGTGACCAAGTTGAAAATTCTATTATTCAAACTCAAAAATTTTCCAAATTGAATTCATGATGCTTGAGCTTGAGAAAGTTTTACCAGATAACCAGATGCCTAACTTTAGTCTGGTAAAGAAAATGGACATTTATTCATAATTTTTTTTTCATTTACATAGTTTAAATTATTTGTTTATATTCTAATAAATCCTATGAGTGACATAATTATCAAGATATTCTGAATAATAATAGGATGAAGCGAACATTAATATTCATATTGACAGTGTGAATGTTCCATGATGTGAGTATTCACGCTGTCAAATTTATTTATTTATTTTTATTTTATAAAATTACATATTCAAGTGAGATCTTATTTGATAGATCTCGTTAATTAAGTTTCAAAAATATAAATTTCACAAAAACAATGTGTAACAAAAATTATAAATTTTTAAAATTTAATATATAAAAAGTATAAAATAATCCAAAATAGTGCACACCAAATTGATAAGGGTTCAAAAAATGTTTGTAAGGATAAAATTATTCATAAAATATCTTAAATAAGATAATTAAGATTTGGTAAATCAAATATCCAAATGATAGGACTGATTGAAATATAAAAATATGTTATACACATACTTGAAAAATGATTTTTGTTAATAAATTTCTCTAAAGAAAAATACAAATAACTATTTACAAAATTGTTATGTATATGTTTTTTTTTGGGTAAATTACAGTGACACCTCCTGAGGTTTATGTTTATTATAGTTCTCCTCTCACCTTTTGGAAATTACATCTCTCCCCTAAGGTTTAAAGTTTCATTACAGATTTCCCCCTTCAGTAATTTAATTTTTTAAATAGCAATTTTGCCCTCATTGGATAAATTACATTGACACCCCTCACATTTTAGAAATTATAATTCCCTCCCAAGGTTTAAAGTAGCATTACCAATTGCCCCCTCGGTTAGTATTAGTTGGAAAAAAAAAATTCATTGAAAAAAAAATTCATTGGAAAAAAATTTATTTGAAAAAAAAATTAATTGAAAAAAAATTTTGTTAGTAAAATTTTTAAATTTTTGTTTAAAAACCAACTTAAACTCGTTTTTTTGAATTTACGTTTTTTCTCAAATTTACAAACTGAGACAACCAATTATAAACCAAAAAAATTATTAAACAAATTTTTATGACAATTTTTAAATTTTTGTAAATATAAATTGAAAACTGGAAACGAAATTGTTACCAAACAGGCCTCAGATGATAAAAATGTCGTAAAATTAACAAATGATTAAATAAGTTACCAACGTAAGAAATAACTTATCAAAAGATTTTTAGATTATGTATGGTTTGATTTTTAGAATTTTTTTTTAAAAAAATTAAAAATTAATTTGGTTAAGAAATAAAAAATAAAAAATAATTATCATTTTAACTTTTGGGTAGATTATATACATACGTATGACTGTTTCAATTTAATTTGTAAAAAATTATTTCTAACCACTCGAAAGATAAAAATTATATAAAAATGATAATTATTTTTTATTTCTTAACCAAATTAATTTTTAATTTTTAAAAAATATTTCTAAAAATCAAACTATACATAGCCTAAGAATCTTTTGATAAGTCATTTCTTACGTTGGTAACTTATTTAATTATTTGTTAATTTTACGACATTTTTACTATCCGAAACCTGTTTGGTAACCATTTCATTTTCAATTTTCAATTTATATTTATAAAAATTTTAAAAACTGTCATAAAAACTTGTTTGATAATTTTTTTGGTTTATAAATGGTTTTCTTAATTTGTAAATTTGAGAAAAAAACATAAATTCAAAAAATGAGTTCACGTTAGTTTTTAAACAGAAATTTAATTTAAAAATTTTACTAACAAATTTTTTTTCCAATTTATTTTTTTTTTCAATGATTTTTTTTTCCAACTAATATTAACCGAAGGGGCAATTGGTAATGCTACTTTAAACCTTAGGGAGGGATTGTAATTTACAAAATGTGAGGGGTGTCAATGTAATTTACCTGGTGAGGGCAAAATTAGTATTTTAAAAAATTATATTGCTGAAGGGGGAATCTGTAATGAAACTTTAAACCTCAGGGGGGAGATGTAATTTCCAAAAGGTAAGGGGGGAACTGTAATAAAGATAAACCTCAAGGGGTATCAGTGTAATTTACCCTTTTTTTTGTGGACTTGTTGTATCCTTGATAATAAAATGCATTATATCAAATGATAGGTTTCGTTTGGGATGTGGGTTGACTTTTTAATTTTTCTAACTATTTTAGTCTCTTTTGGGATGAACTTTTTTGACTTTTGTAAGAGAAAAAAATCAAATAATTATGATTTAAATATGACAAATTTTAATTTCGAACTAAAAGATCTATTTTATATTTTATAATTAAAATAACCCTAATCTAACCCAAACCCACGTACCAGACGAGCACATAATATAAATGGTCAATGAGCATAGCATTGCTAGCCGAGCCATTACTTGAGTGTGTGTAATTCATGGCACTTTTTATTTCGGTGGTATAAAGTTCAGGACTATCTAATTTTATTTTATTTTCAATTCATTATTTATTAATTGTGAATTCTATGTTTGTACAACAATTTTATGCAAGGAATAAACATATAATTTCATAAGAATAATATAGAATTTTATGCAGTTATTTAATCCTACTTAGTCTAAGGGGTATAACAATTGATTTTTTTATAGGATTTAAAGAATTTTAATTTTAAAATGACGCCACTCAGCAAAAATTCTGGAGTTGCAACTGTTTCCACTAAAAGGTTATCTTGTTGACTATAATTTTTTTCCTTATGATGGAGAAAGACTTTTATCTTCTCTTTTTCTTGACCTTAAAATAAAAAAAAATTAGTAAATTGACAAAGGATTTAGATTGATATTAATTTAAAAGTATAGAGTTTGAATTAATAAAATTAAAAATAATCTGAAGTAATAACTTGGAGTTTATTTTGTAAATCCCCCAGGGAAAAAAAATAATAAAAAAATAAAATAAAAAACATTGGAAAAGCATGTCATCAAAGCTATGGACTGTTTTTTTTCTTTTAAAGGGAAAATATTTGAAAATTAGACACAATGCTGTGTGAGAATGAGCTAATGCAGATAGAATTTCTGAATTCTGAATCCGTTATCGATTTAAGTAAAATTCTAACTAGTAAATTGATAATTTATTTTAGTATTTTTTTTTCATTTCTTTTACTTTTTGTTTTGTTTTATTTTTATGGGAATTGTTTGTGTTTAGTTGAAATTTCAATTAGACTAGATAGTTGAGGTTTCTAACCGGTAAGAACTATTAAACAGAAGACTCTAACTAGTAAGAGTCATTAAACGGAAGACTTTTACCAATAAGTAGGGATGTAATCGGTTCGGGACAGTCGTTGTTTATGTGAAATTTTACACCGAATTGATAATGTCAGTTCTATTATATTGAGAACTGATACAGGCCGATTTTTTCACTAAACCACACCAATTCTCGGTATGGTTTAATCAGTTTAGGGCTTTTCAAATTTGAGTTATTTCTTAAATTTGTAGTATAGTAAATAATTTATATAAAAATATTAAAATAGAATTTGAAACAAAATATAATCTGAAAATCAAAGTCTTGACACCAAAGTAAAATCAAAGTTTAAAACCATCATCCCATAAGGCTAAATCACAAGTCTATCAAGTAGAGTTAAAACAAAAAATTAAAAACAACATAAACATCTGTTATGATAATATAAGCATAGTAGTTGCAAAACTTGACTAAAACACATATTATTCGCAAACTAACAACTTATCATACTGTCAATGTCTATTGTCAAACCTAAAATATTTAAGAAAACATAAACAATTAAGTAAAACTCTATACTTATCCAACTTCATTATATATTTAATATATATTGTGTTTATATGGAAAATTTTAAGTCAGTTTCGGTTTAATTTAGTACACAAGGTGTCTAAACCGATATTGAACCGAAAATTAAAAAAAAAGTAATTTAAAAAATCATACAAACTGATTCATATTAAAAAAATGACCAAATATAGCTAGTTCGATTCGATTCAATCGATTTTTTTTTTATTTATTTTTCTTATATTTCTACCGATAAGAGTTTTTGAAAAAATTTAATTGAGTCATATTTTTATAAAGTCTTATCGATAAGAGATTTCCATTTAATATCTATTACCGAAAAAAAACTTCAATGGTCTAATTTAATGAAAAATTTAACGGGAGACAAGCTAAATCTTTTCTTCTTTTTTTTTTCCAGGGCAACACCCCTTGCAGAGATCGTCAATGTGTCATGTTGTCCGTTCCAAGTAAGGAAACTAAAATTTAAGAACTTGTTCCGACCTCCCAAGACAAACTCCACTTAACCTTCTAATCAACTGCACTACGTCTAAAAGATTGACCTAAAAAGTTTTGAACTTAAGACCTAAAATCTTAACCCTGAGTCCTTTACTAAGTTGCCAAACAACCTTGGTTTCTAAATTCTATTTTTATTATGTAGTTACATTGCTGGAGATCTGACTATAAAAAAAAGATTATAATGTGGGACCTCCCTGAATGATTAGTTTCACATGTTTCAGTTCCCTTAAAAATACTGACAGAAGGATTGAAAATACAAAAATGCAAAAATTAAATAAATAAATAAACAACTTTGAGTTCAGAAACTTCTGTGCCCAATCCGTGCAGCACGGAACCAAGTTTATTTAAAATTACGAAGTGGTCCCAATGTTTTGTAGTTTCTCAAAGTCCATCTTTATGTTACTTTTATTATTGTAATTTGGGCCTACAATCTAGATTTAAGCCAGTTCAAGAGTAGTACCCTAGTATGGTAATGAAAAATGATAAACTCTCAGTGTGGTGACCCCATCATCCCTACTGATTTTTTATTACTTGAATTTTTTTTTTTGTTTTTGAATCTTTCTCTCACTGTCTCCCATGTAGGGGTAAGGATGCTGGGAGTTAGCCCCCACTGGGGTTTGGAGCAGCGTTGGTATGGTAATGAGGTTGGGAGACTTTACGTACTATTTTGGGAACAAAATAAAAAGCCACGTTTTTAGATAAAATATCCAAAAACGTAAGTGCCAAAAACGCCAGAAAATTGGTTTGGCAAGTGCTAAAAACGCAGGTGTAAAATTACAAATTAGGGCCTATGAAAAAAAAATAAAAAAATAAATTTCTTATGTTGGGTAAGGGTATTTTGGTCATTTTAATTTGATTTGACACCATAAATAAATATTAAACTAAAAAGCAAAAAGCCTGCTTTTTACTAACTTCCCAAATCACTTTTCAAAAAGCTAAAAAGCTTGATAAAAAGCCAAAAGTCAACTTTTTACCAACTTTTCAAAACACCCCTACGTGTACTTTTCCTAGTAACCTTAATGTGTCCCAAAAGTCATGTTAAAAAATAAATCTCTTACGATAATCATTCACATTTGAAAAACAACAATGATTCATCCCACTAAAAACACCACCACTAATAGCACTAATGCATTAAAAAAGTAAAAAAAAAAAAAAAATACAATTCCAAGACCAAAACATCACATCATTACTGGAGGGACCCACTGCCACCTAATTAGTGGGAGCACTAATTAGTACTCCCAAGCATTTTTCTTTGAAAAATATCTTTAATGCCTCAAAGTTAATTAGGATGGTCCTTAACTAAGAATTATATAATTCTCAATTTTTATGAAGTACAAGATGCTTATTAATTAACAAAAAAATAATCTTCACTTTGAAAATTCTAAAATTTCATAAATCTAAGTATTGTACATTTCTAAGAAGCCATTGTTGGACAAATCTTAACGAAGTCTTAATAATTGACACATATCTTTTTTTTCTTTTTTCTTTTTTACATTTTTTATTTTGATTAGAACGAGATTGACTAACCAAGTATAACTCTGCAAGTCCATTTCATGCTTATATGGCCTTTTGTCTTTTACTCATTAATATTATTAGTTGGCCAAGTTATGTATGTTGGTGAACAGATAGCCTTAGATCATCAAGAATGATTGTTGCTAAAATAGAAATGTTAATGCTAATTAAGTTTTGAACAGTTATTGTTTTAAAATATCATAATTTAATAATGTTATTTTAATAGTGTAAATGTCATTTTTTAAATTATAAAATGTCATGTGTAGGCTTTATTACAAAAATAGACGTAAATAAGAATTCCTATTAAATTTTGATATTGTTGTAATTTGGCATGGAATGAAGCAATTCATTGTCATAATTTGACATCAAGAATAACATACCATTAGAGATGCTCTTGATTAGTTTCAAATCCAAATTTTATCAAAATATCATTCTTTAGTGATCTTGTTTCAATAGCGTAAATATTTTATTTTTTTTTTTTTTACTCAACAACCATATGATCCAATTTCACCCAAGTATTTAATAATTTGACATTTAAAAAATAGAAAAATTTGTAAATTTTAGACAAAAAAATCATGGGGTATTTGGTCATAGCCCCCTCACTATCTAATTTGTCTTTCAAAAGGACAAGAATTATATAAGTACTTTCAAAACCCCCGAATATTTTAAAACTTGTTTCTTTTACTATATTACCCTCATATCTATCAGCTCTCTTATTAAGCCATCTTCACTATATATTTCAGAGTAAAATTTTACTCTGAAACTAAAAGTAAAATTTTACTCTGTATGAAAGTAAAATTTTACTCTGAATAAGAGTAAAATGTTACACTTTGAAACTAAAAGTAAAATTTTACTCTGTATAAAAGTAAAATTTTACTCTGAAAAACAAGTAAAATGTTAGACTCTACACAAAAGTAAAATTTTACTCTGTATAAAAGTAAAATTTTACTCTGGTTCTGTCAAATGAAAAAAACAGAGCAATTGAACCAGAGTAAAATTTTACTCTGGTTCTGTCAAATGAAATTAGATAAAAAAACAACAAAAATAAATAAAAAAAAACACACAAACAAAAACAAAACAAATTAATCAACAAATCAACATATCTAATTGAGAAGAAAAACTTCTAAAACTCGATCAACAATCACAAATCTCAATGAAAAGAATACATGTATTCAACAACACTCATACACACAAATATATATATATACATACATATATTCAAAACTCAAATCTGTGTTTAAAAAAATATGTATAACCAAACAACTCCACCAAACATAAATAGGGTTTTAGAGAAGAAAAAAGTCGTTCTTTTCTTTTGATATCTGTCTGTGTGTGTCGTTGTTATAGTAGTCTCTTCTCTCTCTCTCTCATAGACAACAGAATAAACACCTTTCGTCCATGGTGACTGCGATCTCAAGAAACGCAAGCCTGCGCTGTTTTTATCACTCTCTCACTTCCTACACACTTCCGAGATCACCCAAGCCTTCTCTCCGTCTCTTTCATGGACCTCTCGAGACTCCACTCCACCGACCTCCTCCTACTCTTCTTCCTCTCCCCCAATCGGTTCGTCCTTTCTCTCTCTCTCTATATGTGTGTGTGGTTGAATAAATTGTTGTTAATTTCATTTCTAGGAATTTCGGCTGAGTCTTGGATTGCAATCTTTGCCAATTTATCATCGTAGATGTCTGTGTGCTACTACTACGATTGTCAATCAGGCGAATTCATCGACCAAAGGATCTCCAGAAGTTGCCTCTGGAAATGGCGACAAGTCTGATCAATGTTGAGGGTATAATAGGCATATAAAATATTTAAATAATAAATTTGTCCTTTATGCAAAATTTTATAATTATGAGGGGGTTTAGAAAGTATAATTTTTTTCTTAGTCCTTTTAACAATGAGATGAAGGTAAAGGGGGTTTATAACTAAATTTCCCAAAAATCAATCAGTCAAAGAGGCATCGAGTATAGGAAAATATCACATTTTGGCAGACCGATTATTTTTTCTAACAAATGTTAAATACCCTTAAAATATCATTCTTAAACAAAAAAAATTAATACTTTTTAAATGATATTTAAAATATTTTAAGTATTTTCTTTGAAGAATAACTATCTGACTTTGGGAAGAGGCATAAAGTTGAGGGAGGCATGGCATTTTAACAGTTAACACCATTTATTGTTACTTTGAAAGATGTGTTCATTGTTTTTCACATCTTTTACTGGTTTCAAAGAAAGATCACTGCCCCAAAGGAAATTCCTAGTTAGGCATGCAAGTAACAAGTAATGGTAGCGTAAAGTGGGGCAAGAAAGTTGAATCTCTCACAGATATTTTCAAGAAAGATTTTATCAGGTTTAAATATAAATGTAAGAGAATTGTTTAGCTCTATGAGATTCATTATAAGTCTCATTTCGATAATTCAAATCATTTATTTTATATTATCTATGAAAAAAATTAGATTTATCTGATAATTGTAATTTTTTTTTTCATTACATTTGTTTCTGAAAAAATGGATGATGAGTGTGTTTTTGAAAGTAAACTCTCCAATTTTTTTAACACAAATGCAATAAAATGAAAAAGATTACGATTATCGGATCGACTAGATATATACAGAAGATATGACAAAATAAACTATATAAATTATCAAAACAAAACCCATAATGAATCTCACATACCTAAACAATTCTCTCAAATTCAAACTTAACAGAAACGCTACTTGAATGTTTTGAACTCCCCCCCAAAAAAAAAAATCTAGAAGAATATCAAATTTTCTTGTTCCCAAAACACATCAATATATTATGCTATGCTTAAAGTAATAGCAGCAAAGCCACATGCTATATGCGCTACTTGGTACATTCTTCTTTTAAAAAAGTGATTTGCAATCCCTATAATAAATCTACAAACTATACCAATAGTTTTGGCTTTTGATTGACATTATTAGGTGGTCCTATATATATATTTTTGAGTATGTGTGAAACACCTTACACTTTTAAAAATTAAAAAAAGAAAAAGAAAGTACATATTCTATGTCCCCATCACAGGGCAGGACCATGTAGCCAATGAGTCACTGCCTCAATATGTGTCATCAACTAGATAAGTGATCATTTTCCCTTTCTTTTTTATTTTCATTTTTTATTTTTATTTTTTTGATATATAAAGAAAAAAATCATACTGAATAATATGGTTCAATGTCAATGCTTTATTTTAAAATAAAAACTCATGAAAATTGTCACTTCATTTTTGTGATAATTTTTATATAAATATAGTTTTCAAAATTTTTTCTTGCATTTCTTGCTAAACGGCTTTTTTGTCATTGACTTATAAATGAATTTATTTATAATAAGTTTATAGAATTATTCTGTAATTTGTCACACATTAAAAAAAAATTAAAAATCTAAAATAAACCAAAAGACAAAATAGTTTATTTAGCCAAAAAGTTGGCTTCCTTTGAGTCTAGCTCATAAGTTACTTTCTTTTTTTTTTTCAACTTATTTTCATTTTTAGTGGACGTTGTTTAAAATTATTCAAAAAATTTAGGATTGTTTAAGTTAGATGGTCATAAAAATAAAAATAAAAAGACTCAAAAATTTAAAATTTTACTGAAATAAAAAATATGTATTTCAAAAACAAACAAACAAAAAAAAAGAATCCCAAATTTGAGAGATAGCTAAATCCATAGTTAATCGTATCAAGCCATCTCTCGTGATGAAGTTTAGTCTCCGTTCTGGCCAAGGCCCAACAGGAATTGCTTTGCCTTGAGGTGCGACTTACTGAAGATTATTTTTATTATTCAAATAGTTGATTTTGTTTGACACGTCGAGTAAATTATTTATAAAAAAAAAAATTTAATTAAATATCTATAATTACATAATTAAATATAAATTACAAATTTTGCATTGCCAGTGATTACCATTTACCACAATATTTTGAGAGAAGGCTTGCAGTGAGAGAAAGGCAAGAGAGACAAAATGAAAAGTTGATCAAATTCTTTTGGAATGGAGTAGTTAAAAAGACTATAAAAAAAATAGATAAAATAGGAAGGATATAACACTTCATTTGTCTACAATATAAAAAATCTATTTTATATATAGTATTTTTAAAAAGAAAATGATCAAATATATTCAATGACAAATATTATTCTAATAATCGGCTCAGTGCTCAAAATCGAATATTTTTACCTAGGGCATATAACTGTTGTCCAAATGACCTTCATGTGGCACCTCCATCTATTTATGGGCCGGCCCAATACTCTTGCTGGCTGAAAGTGAAATTTCAAGTGCAGATTTTAATATTTATTACTTATTAGGAAAATTTACTAGTAAATCTCATGTGAGAGAAAGTTGAACCATTTAGTCTTAAGAGTTTTCTTTTGGACCAATTAGTCCCATGTTTTTGGTAAGTGTCATTTATTGTTTTTTGGTTATTTTTCAATTTACATTAATACCTTTGAAGTGATTCATTTTTCTATTGGGGGTGATTCGTGTTTGTCTGGGAATGGAAATGTTAATGTTTGTAAGGATTTTGATTGTTTAACATTGAATGGTGGGGACTAACGTCGGCAACATTTGTGAGTGTTGTGTTGTTAATTGTGTTCTGCTTCTCTTTCCGTGGACGTGGTATGCTTGCCAATTGGTGTTGGGTTTGCATTTGGTGCGAGGTGCAGCCGGAGTGTAACCAGTGCGTTTGGAGGTGAGTGAGTGGTTACATTAAATTCTTAGTGTACTTTTCTTAAACGTAACACTCTAATACAACGTTAAAAAAGAAAAGGTGTGAGATTTTTCAAACCATTCTAAAATGAGTACAAATATTCCTTAGCAAGTTTGAGGCAAATATATAATTTCAAACTGTGAGCGGTACGTTTAGAAAAAGTATACTAAGAAGTTTTTTTTAGTATTTTTGTTTGTTATATTGGAGTATGTTACATTGAAGTGTTATATTTGGGACTACACTGATTAGAGTATTACGTTTGGAAAAAATACAATAAGAATTTTATTTTATTTTATTTTTTGTGTTACATTGGAGCTTTACGTTTGAAAAAATATACCAAAGTACACTTCAATATAACACTCAAAAAAAATTTCTTAGTGTAACACTTTAATGTAACACACAAAAAAAAAATTATTTGGTATATTTTTCCCAAACGTAACGTTCTAATGTAACACACACAAAAAAAATTAAATTCTTAGTGTACTTTTCCTAAATGTAATACTCCAATATAACATTAAAAAAGAAAAGATGTGAGATTTTTCAAACCATTCCAAAATGAGTACAAATATTCCTCAGTAAATTTTAGACAAATGTATAATTTCAAACTGTGAGTGTTACGCTTAGAAAAAGTACACTAATAAGTTTTTTTTAGTGTTTTTGTGTGTTATATTGGAGTATGTTACATTAAAGTGTTACGTTTTGGATTACATTGATTGGAGTGTTACGTTTGGAAAAAGTACACTAAGGGTTTTTTTGTTTTTGTTTTTGTTTTTTTTTTGTGTTACATTGGAGCGTTACGTTTGGAAAAAGTACACCAAAGATTTTTTTTTTTTTTTAGTGTTACGTTGTTACGTTTGGGAAATGTACACCAATGAGTTTTTAATGTATTACATTGAAATGTTACGTTATTAGAGTGTTACATTAGAGTATTAGGTTTTTGTTCATAATGTAGAATTTGTTTTAGAATGAGGAAAAATCCAAAACTTCTATAATGCAAATTGCCTAAATGTGTAATTTTATATTTTGAGAAACCCACTTTTATCCTTAAAAAATTAAACCTAAATATGTTAGTGACTATCCTTTTATGTAATTTCTACTTTAATGGGACTTTTGGGTTCATAAGAAAAAAGAGAGGACTAAACAATTCACCAGATCATATTTTGGGACTTATTAGTGATTCACCCTATTTATTATTATAAAATTTATTATTTAATAATAAGAGTGAGGGTGGTGGTGGTAGTGAAAATAGTGGTGGTAATAAAGTAGCTATGTAGTTAAAAAAAAAAAAAAGAGTAAAAAAATTAGCGGTGGTGTGACGGTGACAGTAATGATGATATCAATGATAATAGTAGTTATGTGGTGATGGCGGTGGTGCAAAAGCAGTAGTGGTGGTTGTGTTAATGGTGATATGGCGGAATAATTGCGCCAAGAATAATGATGGTGGTGATTAAAAAGTCAATAACTTACAATTTTTATCAAATTTTAAAAAGTATATAAAATTTTAAATGATATAAATTGCAATTATTAAACTAATTTAATTTATTTTTACTAAATACATTTTTAAGTAGTGGCCTATTAAACATCACCTTGCTTCACGAAGCAAGCCATGGAGTTAAAGTAAGAATATGAGTTACTATTAAACTCTTATATATAATTTTAATCTGGTCATATTTGAAATATGTTAATGAATGAATTCTGGTTCCTCTTTTATCTCCTTTGAATTATCCAACAAGTTTATGCAAAAAAATAAAAAATAAAAAAAATAAACAAACAAAACAAAACAAAACAAAAATAATTTTGGGGTTCGATTATCCAATGTTTTTGATTTTTTAAAAATTATTTTTAGATAGTTTTTGTTTGTCTTTAATGACCTTTTTAAATTTTTTTATTTTTTATTTTTTAGATACATCAAAATTAGATACATCTGAAAAGGGGGGGAAAAACTAAAATATAAAAAACGAAATCACTAAAACAAACGAAAATTAAAACAAAAATCCTTTTAAAAAATAATTTTTAAAAATCAAACCAAGTGTTATCTTTGGATTCCATTTCCTTATAGTTCATCAGTAACTTCTTTTGCTATATTTGTTAAGATAAATCAATCAATATTAGTTTATATATAATTGTATATCAATATTGATGCATATCTTGATATCATTATTTAAAATGCTGCCAAGTATATAATTTAATTCATGCAATTTACTTTTTATGTCGATTGAATCTCTATAATTTCAACTATATCAATTTTATCCCTTAATTTTTTATATTATGTCAACTCAATGAAATTTGTAACATTGATTAAAAAATCAAAGGTATAATGATCCATTCAAAAGGGAATTGATGATTTGAAATTGGATGTCAACTTCTCAATCACTTTAAGAAAAAAAAGTAAATGGGCTATTTTAGCTCTTGATTTAGTTTAATTCTTAACGACATGTTATCAATTGAATTGAATTAACACAATTTAAAAAATTCAAGAATAAAATTGACATAATTAAAAGGGCGAATGAGACTAACAGTTCTTATAGTTTGAGACTCGTGTCACTTTATTTTTTGACTTTTCAATGGTAACACATTTGATTTTGAATTTGAATCTTGTTCCAAATAAGGACAATTGAAGATACTATTGCTCAATTTCAAGGACAAAGTCGTCAATTTGATAAAATATAAACTAATTTGACAAAAATAAATATCAAAAAAATATTTTTGAATTTTAAAAAATAATTTATACCCACCAAAGATAATGTGTAAAATTGAAAAATCTTTTAGACATTTATTTATTTATTTATTTTACCAAATTAATTTTTATTATGTGTTTGGATGATGATCATGTAATGAGTGGTTGTTAGGATTTTAATATGTAATCGATATATTTAATATATGAAATGTTTTTAGTTTTGAATTTTTTGATTTAATGGATTGGTTTAATAATAATATTAAAGTTTTTGCCATATTTGACTTTTGGCAAAATAGAAACTAATTTAATGAAAATAAAAACAGCCACCCATTACATGATTATTATCGAAACACATAATAAAAATTAATTTGGTAAAATAAATAAATGTCTAAAAAATTTATCAATTTTACATAATTTTATCTTTAGTAGGTAAAAATAATTTTTAAAAATTCAAAAATATTTTTTTGACGTTTATTTTTAGGAAAATTTACCCATAAGTCCTGGTTTTTGAAACGTTGAACCATTTAGTCCTAAAAGTTTTCTTATGCTCCATTTAGTCTCATTTTTACATCAGCATGATGTAAATGATGTAAATGATCTGATGTTTCATTCTATAATTTCAAAATTTATTGAAATCTGATGAACATTAGATGTTTTTCATCCTATATTTTCAAACATTATTGAAATTTGATGAACATTAGATGTTTGAAATCTAATGTTTGTAACATGACTCTGATGTTATTAACATTGTAATGGGACCTTTCAGTCTATAAGAAAACTTTTAGGACTAAACAGTGCATAAGTAATTAATTTGGGATTTATTGGTGCATCCCCCTTATTTTTATCAAATTAGTTTATATTTTATCAAATTGACGACTTTACCCTTGAAATTGAGCAATAGTATCTTCAATTGTCCTTATTTGGAATAAAATTTAAAATTCAAGACCAATTATATCACAATTAAAAAATTAAAGATTAAAATGACACAAGACCTAAACTATAGAGATCGTTAGTGTAATT